>JACGWL010000001.1:10710674-10964493 GCA_034509725.1 Sesamum angolense | reverse complement strand
CATACCCGCTAATTTCACATTCTTGATCATGACAAGCACACAGCTCGTATTTAATCATATCATAAGCCATTGCAGTTGCCCTCCAGTTAGGTAAGCCATCTTTTATTCCATGCACATATATCATCATCATTGGCATCATCAATCAACTCCATTTAATATTTATCTTCTCGTCAATAACTTTCATCATTTAATATATTCGATAGTCAAATGTAAGAGCTCATAATCATTTGTTTTTCCATACAACACCACTATAGATAGACACATAATAACAATTCCACAGATATTCAGGTAATCCAGACAAATAGTCCACGATAATACATATAAACAACTATTATACAATATCCACCTATATAAATACAAATCCAAGTTCGCAATCAGATACACAAGCAACCAATATGTATAATACTACACATATAAATATATATATAATCCAATTAGCTATACTTACCTCACTTTCCCAATTATGTAAATAGTATAATGATGTGTACAATCTCGAACGTTGTTCCAGTGTCCTAAAATGAGGTATAAGATGTATCGTCAATGAATCGTCGATATTGAAGTTCTTTCAAAAAGCACTAGACTACATTCGTACACTTCTCACTAATTTCTGAATATCTCTTTCTATAAAACTCGGATCTTTATTCCGTTTTCTTCTACATAAAGTAGACTCAATTATCTTTCCATCACTATATATTCTGATTTATCAAAATCAGTTTTTATATTTTAGAAATTACCCTTACAGCCTCTGAATCTACAATCTTCACAAAATGAGCCCTTCTCACTAAGTATATCATAATTTTAATTACAATCACTAACATTAGAAACTGTTTTAGTATAATAAACTAGACATAATAAGCTATCCAATGATGTATGATTTGTGTTTTTAACCATAAAGGTCTATTTTATAAAAATCTGTCCTTTTTACGAAATTGTTTTTACTTGGCAGCATCTCTGTCTCAGTTTATAAAATTCCCTCAGACAAACATACAATTGATAAAGATTCAATTTTTACACCAAGTATTCTCATGAGTCTCTAATTACATTTACAGCAAGAATCATACAAATTAGATATGTATATAATTAGTTATTCAAGTTTTAATACAACCTGGCCCCTTTAGGCAGCAACAGATTCAAACCTTGTTATTTTAAAATTCTCTGAAAAATCATATACTGTTCCAAAATTTACCAAATTTTCACAATATAACCTCCTATGTATCTAGTTTCAATTTACACAGAATCATTCTAATTTAACCAGTAAAACTCTACTCACAAGGTTTTAAATACACCCTGTCAATTTACCCGCAGAAACAGAGCAACAGAATGTTTCCTCCATTTCACCCATGCAAATGACCGATATAGCTTCTTCTTAAAACTACAAAGTTTTAGTAAACATATCAAAGTTTCTCCAGATTCAAATATCACCAGATTTGGACCCGTATAACCCTCTAAAACCCCAATTTACAGAGACTATTCAAAACAGAGTCTCTCCTGATGCGTTTCTCCCATTTAATCGGTTTGTTCCCCTCCATTTCAGTTCAACCCATCTGTTATACGAATTTAATCAAGAAAATGAACAGAGCCTTACCAATTTAGTTGAGAAATTGTTTTTTTTTAATTCAATGATACATGAAGAACACCACCAACTCTTTCTCTCTTTTCTTCTCTTCCCTTCTCCTCTTTCTCTTCCTTTCTTCTCCTCTCCTCTCTTTCCCTTCTTCTCTTCGTTCTGCTCTTTTCTCTCTTTTCTTTTCTTTTCTTCCTCTTTTCCTCTCTTGCTCTCCTCTCTCCACCGCCTCACTCTTTTCTCTTTTCCTTTGTTATTTCCTACACTCTTCTAAGTGTAGTCTAGGTATATATATATATATATATATATATATATATATATATATATATATATATATATATATATATATATGTATTCCTAATTATATATGTAAGTTTGTAAGTGGGTGTATATTTTATATATATATATATATATATATATATATATATTGTTATAGTATTTGATATATATATTGGTAAAGATGCATAAGTTCACACCTTGTCCTTATTCCACCATCCCGTCTCATTTTTCATATTATTTGTATTTTGTTTTACTAACTTTAGTATATAGGATTTAGATATGTATAAATCAAAAGAAGATTGTATTTGTTCCATCCCATCTTTACAATTCTACACTTATTTCTATTGTTCAAATTTTCACTCATCTCCAAGAATTTATCATATCAAATAAATTTCCACTTAAACACCAAATATTATATAAATCATAACACCACTTATCTATATTATTAAGCTGATAAATGGCAATTATGTATTAACGCATGAGGATGTTACAATTCTCCCCTCCTAATAAAAATTTCGTCCTCGAAATTTGATTAACTTACCAGTTCCAGAACACAAGTGTTGTTTCATATCCTTCTCATCGTTCCAAGTAGATTCCTTTAAAGAGTGATGACTCCATTTTACTTCACAATTGTATCCATTTATTTCCCAACTTCTATACCATCATATCCTCTAATCTAATATACCTTTACTCGTTTACAAGTCAAATGTTTAACTCTCATTCTACCACCCCTTTTTCCCATAAATGTCATCAATATAATTCCGCCCAAAGATTATCATCCATAACCCGAGTATTTCTCCGATATATTCGCATTACCAATTTTATAAAATATCCATAGATCACCTCATTGTTCTAATAAACAGTAGACAAGTTAAGATCATCTCTTAAGGCATTCCAACAATATCATTGCATAAGCTCAATCCATAACCATTTATTCCCAAGACACACCTAAAGATCAAACATCATAATTTTGGTTACTAGCATCCACTTGCCAAAATTTTAATATCATCACAACTTGAAGAAATCTATCACTTCAAGATCAACGACATAATTCCTCAATTTAGGGTTTACATTGTAGTAGCTCTTCTGATTGTTGGTCACTAAACATTGACTCATCACACTTTAATGCTGCACAAATTCAAAAATCCCAAAATAACTGAAGTTTCTAAACCTCTACTCTGATTTAGTTGTCAACTTACACCTTAAATCCAGAGAGCTTATTCAATCATAGTCAAATCAGTAGATGACTTATTTACGAAGCTACTAGCAAACCATTACATGATCCATCTCCAACTTCACCCTCATTGGTACTATTTCTAATAACAATATAACATTAAGCCTTCCCAAATTCACTAATAATTGTTTGCACTCTTTCGACTCAAGGCATCCACTGCTATTATTTGCTTTCCCAGAATGATAATCAATAATATAATCATAAAACCTTTAATAATTCAACACTCTCCAAAAATATTATTTCGAAGTATCTATATACACCACATACCCTTAAGAAATCTCATATAATACCCCAAGCAGTCCTAAGAAATTCCAAGCTTTAATCACTTTCTTTGATATTTTCCGTCCCTGATAACTTTCACCTTTGTAGAGTCGAGTATAACCCAATGCCAAATATCACATGTTGGAAAAACTACCTGATTTACCCAAAAACTCATTGTTCCTTAACGTACAACTCTCTCTTTCAAGATTGTAACACTATTTTTTAGATGTTATTCATACACCTCTCTATTCCTTAAACACACATGGATGTCTTCCATAAAATTATCACAAATTGACCCAAGTTCTCTTAGAATATGCGAATCATCAATGCCATGAACGTCACCTATGAATTCCATCATCCACTAGCATTACTCAAACCTCATAAAGAGCATAACAATTACAAAATCTATTCGAGGTATATCATTCTCCGCTATCCTCAATTTTCAATAACCAACTCTCAGATCGATCTCTACTTATTTTTCACCGTCGTTCTATTCAATTAGCGATAATAAATACACAACCTCATACAATATCTTAAGTTTTTCCCAAATAATTCTTCTATTTACATTTTCAACTCTTATTATTCTATCTTGACAACAATTCCTATAATAAAATCCACTTTCCTTTGTTATGGAAAACCTGCTAAATCATTAGGTAACACTTCGTGAAAATCTCTAGCTAAGAGGATTTCTTCCAATCTGAGATCACCCCTTCGGTATTTATTATACGAGGCAACTAAGCTACACACTCATCTAACATCAATCATTTCACCTATATAGTCATTATTGGACACAGTGGCATCACTTATCGATCCCCCCACTATTACTACGTTTGGTTTGCCCATAGATTTCATTACACCTTCCTTCATAAAACAGTCATAAAACATTATTCAGCATTAATAAATCTATATCACATTGACTTTACATTAAATTGCATCAAATCATCACAATAGTATCTGCACATTGATATATATACACAAGTCAGTCGGTACATCTTCTAACAGTCAACTCCACCAGTATTGTAAGGACGATCATATCCTCTATTGATTCTATCTACTCATTTTTACTAACAACTGGGTCAGCGTGTGCCTCATATCAAATTATCCTTCATCACTAGTTATGTCTCATCAAGTCAACAGTTCACCCTAGAAACGTAGACCTGCTCTGATACCACCTAATGTGACACCCCTCCGTAATCACATTCAATTACCCTCACAACTCACAATTATCTCAATAAAATAATTGACAAAGTCGATATCTGACGAACACCCCAAGCAAATTACATATTTCATTAGAGCTTTTAGCTATTGCAAAGCATAAGACACTACTTAATCACAATTTCATGTTCTTATGTCCATCTATCTAGAGCTCTCGAATTAGCATGGCACCGCTGACCCACCTATACGGCTGACACTGGCTTATGATCTATCTCCTGAAAGGAAAAATATACGACAAATTTATGAGTTCAACTCCGTAAGTATAGCCAACCAAAATTATATATATACATCCCAAGTCAAACACAATACAGTCATGTCAACCAATCAAGGTTTATCAATATTATCCGCAGATATAAGAAACAAGGCATGCTCATCATCATATATCAGTTTATACCATAATAATACATCTTTGTTTGTTTTCTTAGGGCCCTGCTCAACCAAACTGGAGTGCATCCCTCAATGGCTTGCCGGCTATCACATCGTCATCTCAATCACAATATCTTTTCTTTTCCTTGATATCACACAGCACACAGCTCGTATGATATCCCATCACCACTGATACCACACAGCACACAGCTCATATGGCATCCCTCATCAATCATATCACACAGCACACAGCTCGTATGATATCCCGTCACCACTGATACCACACAGCACACAGCTCCTATGGCATCCCTCATCAATCATATCACACAGCACACAGCTCGTATGATATCCCGTCACCACTGATACCACACAGCACACAGCTCGTATGGCATCCCTCATCAATCATATCACACAGCACACAGCTCGTATGATATGTCACATCATCATCACTGATCAATGACAGCACACAGCTCGTCATTAATCATATCATCATAGCCATTGCAGTATGCCCCCTCCCAGTTAGGTAAGCCATCTTTTATTCCATGCACATATATCATCATCATTGGCATCATCAATCAACTCCATTTAATATTTATCTTCTCGTCAATAACTTTCTCATTTAATATATTCGATAGTCAAATGTAAGAGCTCATAATCATTTGTTTGCCTTCCATACAACACCACTATAGATAGACACATAATAACAATTCCACAGATATTCAGGTAATCCAGACAAATAGTCCACGATAATACATATAAACAACTATTATACAATATCCACCTATATAAATACAAATCCAAGTTCGCAATCAGATACACAAGCAACCAATATGTATAATACTACACATATAAATATATATATAATCCAATTAGCTATACTTACCTCACTTTCCCAATTATGTAAATAGTATAATGATGTGTACAATCTCGAATGTTGTTCCAGTGTCCTAAAATGAGGTATAAGATGTATCGTCAATGAATCGTCGATATTGAAGTTCTTTCAAAAAGCACTAGACTACATTCGTACACTTCTCACTAATTTCTGAATATCTCTTTCTATAAAACTCGGATCTTTATTCCGTTTTCTTCTACATAAAGTAGACTCAATTATCTTTCCATCACTATATATTCTGATTTCAAAATCAGTTTTTATATTTTAGAAATTACCCTTACAGCCTCTGAATCTACAATCTTCACAAAATGAGCCCTTCTCACTAAGTATATCATAATTTTAATTACAATCACTAACATTAGAAACTGTTTTAGTATAATAAACTAGACATAATAAGCTATCCAATGATGTATGATTTGTGTTTTTAACCATAAAGGTCTATTTTATAAAAATCTGTCCTTTTTACGAAATTGTTTTTACTTGGCAGCATCTCTGTCTCAGTTTATAAAATTCCCTCAGACAAACATACAATTGATAAAGATTCAATTTTTACACCAAGTATTCTCATGAGTCTCTAATTACATTTACAGCAAGAATCATACAAATTAGATATGTATATAATTAGTTATTCAAGTTTTAATACAACCTGGCCCCTTTAGGCAGCAACAGATTCAAACCTTGTTATTTTAAAATTCTCTGAAAAATCATATACTGTTCCAAAATTTACCAAATTTTCACAATATAACCTCCTATGTATCTAGTTTCAATTTACACAAGAATCATTCTAATTTAACCAGTAAAACTCTACTCACAAGGTTTTAAATACACCCTGTCAATTTACCCGCAGAAACAGAGCAACAGAATGTTTCCTCCATTTCACCCATGCAAATGACCGATATAGCTTCTTCTTAAAACTACAAAGTTTTAGTAAACATATCAAAGTTTCTCCAGATTCAAATATCACCAGATTTGGACCCGTATAACCCTCTAAAACCCCAATTTACAGAGACTATTCAAAACAGAGTCTCTCCTGATGCGTTTCTCCCATTTAATCGGTTTGTTCCCCTCCATTTCAGTTCAACCCATCTGTTATACGAATTTAATCAAGAAAATGAACAGAGCCTTACCAATTTAGTTGAGAAATTGTTTTTTTTTAATTCAATGATACATGAAGAACACCACCAACTCTTTCTCTCTTTTCTTCTCTTCCCTTCTCCTCTTTCTCTTCTCCTTTCTTCTCCTCTCCTCTCTTTCCCTTCTTTCTCTTCGTTCTGCTCTTTCTTCTCTTTCTTTTCTTTTCTTTCCTCTTTTCCTCTCTTGCTCTCCTCTCTCCACCGCCTCACTCTTTTCTCTTTTTCCTTTGTTATTTCCTACACTCTTCTAAGTGTAGTCTAGGTATATATATATATATATATGTATTCCTAATTATATATGTAAGTTTGTAAGTGGGTGTATATTTATATATATATATATATATATATATTGTTATAGTATTTGATATATATATTGGTAAAGATGCATAAGTTCACACCTTGTCCTTATTCCACCATCCCGTCTCATTTTTCATATTATTTGTATTTTGTTTTACTAACTTTAGTATATAGGATTTAGATATGTATAAATCAAAAGAATATTGTATTTGTTCCATCCCATCTTTACAATTCTACACTTATTTCTATTGTTCAAATTTTCACTCATCTCCAAGAATTTATCATATCAAATAAATTTCCACTTAAACACCAAATATTATATAAATCATAACACCACTTATCTATATTATTAAGCTGATAAATGGCAATTATGTATTAACGCATGAGGATGTTACAATAAATAAGATCAAAATAAACAAATCAATACATGATATTAAAAAAAAAGTTAATTTATTAGTTAATGAATAATTTAAAAAGTAGAATGTGTTAGTTATCTTAATGGTGAGGGACATTTTTGACTTTATAAAAAATTGATGTGTCGGTTTCACTAACTGCTGTTTGTAAGTATGAAGCCCCTTTCATTTTTATATTAGTATATATTAATTTTGTGATACGTGGTTTTTATTCTCATACGATGAATAATTTTGCAAACTTAATAAAAAGATTGATTAGATCAAGAATAAGAGAAGAAGTAAGTGAAATGTGAAGGGAACATAAAGTACCAACATTTAATGATGAAGATGATGAACAATTATACATTCAACATTTTTCGATTCAAAGAATGATAGAACAAACATCGATTCTGAAGAATTATATTATCCACGCAAACAATGTCAACATGGATGTCGATCATCACATATGTTAGAATGGTAAATTATTCCGGAATAAATTTTCACAATATGTATCATATATTTTTTAAGATCTGTATTCAGTTTTTTTTAATTATTTATTTTCTCTTTTACATTCCAAATGTAAAATTCTATATTCGATTTAAGAAAATAATGGTACTCTTTTAATTGTCTTGTAAAATAATAAATAATAAATTAAATATAATAAAAAATCATAGTAAAACTTATAACTTAAAAAAAATACACAATGAACTTAAATAAAAAATTGATTAACAACCTCACAATAAGAAATTTGGAAAATAACAAGTCCAAAGAATATTTAAAATAAACTTTAAAAAAAGAAAGAGTGTAAATGAATTAATGTACTAATGATTTAGAAGAAGAACAATAGAAATAAAAATTTAAAAAACCTAGTAATATCAATTTAGAATAATAAAATAAAATTAAAAATTACTATAAATATATTTTTTTAAATGGCTCAATTGTGCCAGACTACTAGCCGAGCTTAGGACAAACGGTCTTGGGCCACTGGGCTAGATAGGACTAGCCAACTTTTCAAATGGGCCAATCTAATTCTAGACCGACCCAGTCCAATTCGATAATAAACTAACATTCCACATCGGGTTACTTTTTATTTTTATTTTTTTCAAACTTCTCATTTTGAATTTTCTATATAATTATTTTCAAAATACACCTATTTATCTTGATTTTCTCTCTTAAACTCTACAACACAAAATACCCCAAATACCAATCCAAACACAAAAGTAATTTTTTTTAGCAATTTTTTTATTTCACATGGACGCTGCGTGCAATTTTCCCAAACTTTTATAAATATATATATAATATATATAATATATATATATATGTGAATTATTTTTATCTTAAAATTTCAACTGTTAAAAGAAACAGAATAATTTCAACCCACACAAATGAAAATTGGATCTTGAAATGACGCTAAATTAAGTCCAACCGGTTATCATTAGACATGCTTGCAATTTTGAATGAACTTCATCAAGTAGGTGGTCATGATTTAAAATTTTTGGACGAAAGCAGGTCCAAGATTCAACATCATGTTGTCCCCAACATAAATAAAAACACAAACTTGTATCCAAAACCAATAGTCAATAAGATATGAGGATATCTGTTTCTTTTTTGTAATAAACGAATATATGAATTTAGTTGTTAGTAGATCTGTCTTCGTCATTCTGTCTCCTAATTACTTCGCCTACTGGTTATTACATCTCTATGATTTATGAGATCGTTCACATCATTTGTGTCAATTGAAGTGCAGTAAAAAAATGTATCTCTCAACAGTCTAATTAACTCCTTACTATGAGTGATTTTGGACTGTATATTTATTGTATTAGTTGTAAATTTTATTTTTATTGTGCTTAGCATTTCAGAAATTTTCACGTGGGTGTGTAAGTAATTAAATCCTGGACAATCAAATTCATTTATTGCTGATATTATAAGTGTTTGTGTGTAGTAACGTCGAACAAAAGTAAAACACGCATGTTTAAAGAGTGGCTGGAATTTTGTGTCCACAAAAGTTGTGTTCATAATTTCTCTTGCTACGATAGCCGTACTATTCCATCAATGTCTATTAATATTTGTGGTACCTAATTCTCATGGTCACCATTTATTTCTAGATTTCGATCTCGAAATTCACATTTTTCCCAATAATTTTTTTAGGGATAATTACATGGACCTCCCCTCTTAATATGAGAATATACAAATTTCCCCCTCTGATTATAAAAATTACAAATACACCCCTCTGACTAACCAGTGTTAAGATTGTCTGGCAGAATTATGAAATGTACACTTTTATACCCACTTAAAAATTTTAAAATATAGATAAATAATTATGCAAAATAAAAAAAATTGAAAAGGCAAAACCACCCTTAAGTTTTTTTCGCCTAACAGAAGACTCTCTATCTCCTTTCTCTTATTTATTCTTTCAAACCTTCATTCATACCACAAAAATAATTTTTCCTTGTAACAACAACCACTGTGAGGATTCCACCGCCGATCATGACTGGTTTTGAGACATTGAAAACTCACAAACAGATTATACTGGTAGAAGGTACATCTAAAGGTTAGTTTGATTGATGGAGGGACAAATTTGTGATAGTAAAAATAATATGATTTTATTAGTGAATTTAATAATTTATTGATCCGTAATTATAAATTTTAAGCCTATTATTAAGATGTGTCGAATACTTAATAAGTTGTATTCAACCTTGTTTGATTATAAATATTTTAATGGACAATCGGATACAATGTCAATAGCGTGTTGTGTTAGACACGACATTATATGAGGATTGGCATGATACACATTTTATCTTAAAAGTTAAAATATTGTATATTGTAGATCGTAATTTTATCATTGCATCCAATACATTATGTGGGACGTGAAACGAGCAATTTTTTTTTCTCAAATGTTTGAAGTATAATAAAAAAATATAGATGTAATGTGAGTATTTAGAGTAACAATAATAATAATAATAATAATAATAATAATAACAATAATAATGACTGATAAATATTGATTAGTTTTTTATGCAAAGGAATTTCAAAATTTTGGTACCGACATTTAGTACAAAGAAAAATTGAGAAAATATTTGTTAAGAGAAAGAGGGGTTTTGAAAGATGGCCAAGCAAATGATATGAAAAGGATGAGGATAAGAAGGGATATGATAGTATCCAAGTTAATGATTTTTGTTGAATGGCTCCAAAAGCTTCTAATAATTGAAACCAAAAGGTCCAAATCATATGTCTCACACGTTCCTTATATTAGGCAATATTGCCCCCCAACCCTCCATTTCTTCCGAAAACGACCTCGCCCCCACAATAATTACAGCTACGACCAAAGTTGGCTGATTTTAAACGTTTCCAAATTATTACATTGTATATTTTAATTTTGTGGAAAGAAGATAGAAAACGGAAAGAGTATTTTTCTTTCAAAATAAGTGAAAATTTGAGTGGATTTAAATGTTCAAAAATTATGTTCCTTTTCTTTTGAAGGAAAAGAGAATAAAGCCCACGGAAAAGAATATTGAAATCGTGTTCGGATTATGTTGTACGTAATTATCTTATTCATAATAAAATTTGGGTCTTTTGTGGTAAATCTACTTCAAATGTTGTTAAGTTTAATGGAGTTAAATACATTTCATTCCACTGTGAAATTAAAAAAAAAAAAACCCTTTATGAAAGGAAAAAATGCAAAAACCCTCTTGGCATTTGCAATGCTTCATTTTTCAAATGGCAATGATTTTATATATTGAAAATTTCAAATTTATTGAATATTTATTTAACCCAATTTATAGGTGTCGGAATTAATTATCGTGGGATATATGTATAATATGTTTTTCAATGATGGAAAACTAGACTCTAATGCTAAAGAATTAACAAGAAATAATTTAAAATGATTTTTGTCAATTTTTGCTTGTTTTATACTTAATTTAATTAACCAATATAAACCAGAATTCTAGTAATTAATTCAAGTTATTAGGTACAAGAAGCCGACCTACTTTTAACATTAGATATAGCTTAAAGAAATACCTTCTTAATTCATACCTACTCTCGACTTATATATTAAATTAAATAAAAGTTGTATCCCACAAAGTATGGGATTCGCCTTTTCAAAATCATTTCGAAAATGATTTCTTTGAAAGCATATGTAGAATAACTTTAATATATATGTGTTTGGATTAATAATTAAGTTCCACGATTTAATTAATTGGAACAATTGATTTTGATCCTTTTTTTTAATTAACATATAATAATGAAATATTTCCTAAAAATTAGAGTTGGAAATAAATGCGTTTATTTGAATATATAATTGGTATTTAATGTGGTGTGATCACATGAAATTTATACTTAAACTTTACCCTGATCCTTTATTAATTAACTAACAAATTTTAGACTTGTCTCATTCATTCAAGGGCTTTACGACATTGCTCCGATCCATCTAAAACTCTAATGATTTATACATCTGTAGATGATCTTTCGATTAATATAGTGCTTGTGGTACATGATAATTTGATATCACGACACAAAGTTTTGTCGATAATATCCATGAGTTAATTTTTTTTATTTGCTTAATTTTTATTTTATAAATATGATATGTTAAGTTATATATTTTATTTTCATATATAATTTATTTTAAATTATAAAAAATTTATTTATTATATACGTATAGAAATGACATGTCATAATGATTAATTTAAAAAAAAAAAAAAAAGGGAGAGGGGCTTCCGTCCGTTAATAATGTCATACAATAAATTAAACACATTTGAGGAAGGAAACTGCTAGAAATATTACTACGAGGGGTATGACTAGGGGTGGCAGGCGAGTCGAGCCGGCTCGCGAAACTTTTGGCTCGACTCGAGCTCGAGCTCCAGCCAAATTACCTCTTTTCGCTCCGCTCGCGAGCCGCTCGCGAGCTGAAGCATTTTTTATTTTTTTTTATATATAGTTATATTTTTAAAAAAATTATATATTCATATAATATTCAAGATTTTATCAATTTTATACTCAAAATTGATCATATATTATAATTATTAATCAATATTATACATTTTAAATAATAATATTAAATTATGGTACTTTATTTATACATGTAATCTTTATACTAAGTTTAATCAATTTTAATTATTTTAATTATTATTTATTAATATAATTAATTATATGAGATCAAAAGCTTAATTAACAATTATAATATCTTAAAATTCAGCCAACCGATTCATACCAAATTTTAATATATATAAGTTTGTGTCAATTAGATCATATCAGACGGTACGATTTAAAATTACATGGTCTGATTCAACGATACATCGTCTTGAATGATTACTCTTTTCGTTCGAGTACGATATCTCGACATCCATCTACCCGATAAATCTAAAACTTTACCAAATGTATTTTTATGTATGTTTGATCATATCTAACGGTTTGATCTGAATTTTGACGGCCCGATTAACCCACATTATTCAACAATGTAATACTAACGTTTATGAATATACAAATTTATTGCAAATTATGAATATATATCAATTTCAACTATAAAATATCTAAAGATAATAATAATAATAATAGTAGTAATTAATGATGTTTTAATAATTTTAATTACTTTTTATTATTATTTTATTATATATATAATAAGATCAATTAATATTTTTTGAATTAAGAGTTTATCTCTTATTTATCATCATTATTATTATTTTTTATATAATGATATCAACAATATTTAAAAAATAATTTACATTTATAAGAATATATTAATATTATATCCATATATTTAATTTTTTATAATTATATAATATTTAGTATTATTTATAACATATAATTTTATTAAAAATATAAAATTAACAATTTTATTATAACAACCCTAACCCCAAATTCTCCATTCACCCCAATATCCAACCCCAACCCTAACCCCAAATTCAAATCCAAATCCACCACTCACCATCACCATTCTCCCCCAAACCCAAACCCCAACCCCAACCCAAATCCAAATCCACCACGAACGGCGCGGCGGCGGGGCAGCACGGATCGCGCCGGCGACTCGCGGTAGCAGCGCAGCGCGGCGGGTCAGCAGCAGCGGCGGTAGCAGCGCGGTAGCGCGGCAGCAGCGCGCGCGTAGCGTCGGCTCCCAAGGTACGGCTCTCAATAATGCTCTCATTCACCATCTCTCCCACCCTCCACCGTCTCTCCCTAGTCACCGTCGCTTGTGCTCTGCCCCGTTTTCCGTTGTTTCTTCGTCTCACCAGCGGCAACTCGAGTTCAAGCTCAATAGCTCGACAGCTCGAGCTCATTACATAAGTCTCGAGCTCGAGCTCGATCTGTATATGCTCGTCGAGCTCGAGCTCGAGCTCGAGCCCTAACACCTACAATCGAGCTTGAGCTCGAGCTCACCAAAAACGGTCGAGCTCGACTCGTTGACACCCCGTATGACCGTAATATAATAAGAAAACAAGGGCAAAGAACTATTTTCAGCTATATAATGTGACCTCTCATCCCCACTACAGCTCACACGGGAACTTACGAATAGAAAGGAAAGATTGAGATTCGAGAGCGTTACGAATTTCTAGGGTTACGTCTTCTTCGGCAGCCGCAGCGGTAGTTTTCTGTGAGTACGTTTCTAAATTTTATGAATTGATAGAACGCCTAGAGGTGTAAGGTCTGATTTTGTTGCTTGTTCTTTGTCTGCAGGGATTGTAGATCGTGAGTTGTGGTTTTCGGGGGATTGGTTGTTCACAAATTAAATCTTGTTGATGTAAGTATGATGTGCTAGCCTTTTGATTTTGTGTTATTATATCCTCGTGTGTTTTGGTCTGGGAATATCAATTTGTGCCGCTGAAACTTCAAAGTTTACGCGTTGGATGTTGTTTATTTCTTTTATTTATTTATTTATGAATGTTTCGTGTTTTTCTATTGTGAAATTTTTATATTTTATTGGATGATCGACTCTGATATTATTTGTTATGTTTTAGATTTGTGAGCTTGTTGAACATTAAAAAAATCATTGGGTTATTCTATTTTGTTTAATTTTTTTTTTTATTATAATTCTCGTGGGATGGAGTATTACATTGATTTATTAATCCGTAGATATAATAAGTAGTATTAATTCATTTTTATCTCGTTTACAATATCTCTTTTTCTGATTTTAGTTCGGGACTTAGGGTTGTCAGGGTCGAGCCTTTCGGGGAAGCAAAGGGATTGAATTTAGTCTATGATAAAATCTCATTTATCCAACCATTTTCGACTTAGAATTTTGATTTATTCTCAAAGAGTCACTTTCTAAAAAATTATAATGATAAGGATAATTGTTTTCATTAGAAAGATTAAAATTCAAAAATCTATTACATGCAATAAAATATTTAAAGATTATTATCAAAATTTATTTAAAATAAGAATATACATAGATAAAATCTTTGTTATCTCACAAGCTTCTAGAAAAATATTTAATATTTAACGATTCAATTATAACACACAAAAAGCAAAAATAAAAACATATTTATTGGCCCGATGATAATAAAATATTAGTTTAAACTAACAAATTTATTTAATTTAATAGAGTTCGATTCAAATAAAATTCATATGAAAATTAACATGTGTTCAATACATATATTTGGTATATTAAATTATTTGAATTTACGACGTATACTGTGGATATGACAACGTTGAACCTTGATCAATTTCAAATATAAAGGGGCAAAGATTAAGGTAGATTTTGTTATGAGGAGGTAAAACTCTCTAATGCGACTTTAGTTTATTTCAGGAAAATCCACAGCAACACAAACGCTTTATGAAAAGATAATGAATCTCCTCAAACTCAATCTTCACTCCCACTCCACCCCACCCCGCCCCCACCATCTGAAGCTCCGGCAATCGTCCCTTTCTCTTTTTCCCCTTACATGAACAAAGTCTCAAACTTTCAGCATCCTGTGCCACTCCACTATACTCTTTTGCCAAGTACGCCAAGACTTCAAAGGTTAATAATGCGGTAGCATCATTTTCGATTGACAAGAATGAAGAGGAAGAACTGAAGATTTTGAGGAATACTTAGCCGAAGACGGGGAGGTGTATCAGAAGACCTTAAGATTGGTGAGTGTGCAATGTTTGCTGCTGTTTCTGGGCTGGCATTTCTTTGAGTATTCTCTAGCCATTGAGGTATTTCTGTTTCTCTTTTTTTCTCTGAGTCCCATTTGTTATTTTTGGAGTAATTATTAGTATTTTGGCCTATCTTCCAGTTTGGGTGTGTTAATGATTATGTCTAAGAAGAGTGAATTATGGATTTTTGTGTTCGACCTACGGCAATTCTGGTGATTTCAAGATTTTCCAATGTGTAATTTTGGATCATTATCTGTAGAATAAAGAATAAATTCTTGTTTTCTATGTTGTTCTTGATTACTCGTATCAGTTGGAGCGCGCAAGTATGTGTTTTTCGCTTCAATTGACTTTTCTTGTGGTTTTTCGACTTGGTTTATGAATAAGGTTGAAAAGGTTGGGGGTGGAGTTATAAGGCATGTCAGAGGAAAGAAAGTGCTCAACTTATATCACCAATTGAATGACCATTCTTTATCGCCACAAGGTTATAAAGCAGTGTTCTCTAACAAATTTTCGGTTATCCTGAAGGAATATACATAGTTTAGATTTTTTCTGAGCCACACAATGAATTAGTTCTAAACTCTTTAGTGTTGGACAAGTTTTAGATTGCAATCTGACGAGGTTGGTGTTAGCTGAACACATAACTTTTAGAATGTTGATTCAACAATTAAGAGTAATGCATCCGAAAACACCACTTGATTACTGCATTGCAGTATAGGCATCCAAGGAAGACGGGTGGTGCTATGATTAAGGACATGCAAATCGATAAATTATTCTGAGTTAAATAGAGATTTACATTTCCTAGATGATGTTCTTTTACACTGTCAAGCGCTTTTAGCATATAAATCTAATCATACCCCTTGTATTTATATAGCATTGGGGAATGTCAATAGTATGCTTATCACTAATCCATAAGAGATGCACTAAACCAAAAGTTAATGAAGATAATAACCATTGCAAGTAAATGGTTATTATTTATAAGTTAATCAATACAGTGTTCTGTTACAACTGTCTTCAGTCACTTATGTTTATGTGTGATTGCTTTCCACAGAAATACTTTGCTGTTTCTTTTGCTTTGCCAATTGTGCTGTCCACTATGAGATGGGTATTGCAGCTGGCAGGAAAACAATGGTATGCTCCCTAAGTATTGGTGTCATATTATACTTCTCTCCTTTAAGAGTTTTATGCAGATATTGCAGTTGTCATGTTCCTCTTTTTCTTGTTCAGGTGGCAACTACTGTATTATTTGTCTTATCTGGTCCAGTGAAAGCAATTACCTATTTGGTGAGTTCTATTAACATCTTATGAAATGTATATTGCTCTTGCTTGTGAATCTGACCAATGCTCTTGTGTTCAACCTCAATTTTGGAAACCTGATTGCCTGCATGTAAAGGGAGCATGCACAAGGGTTTCTAATGTGACTTCGACTTGACAATTTCTCTAAGTGATAAGTTAGTCGTAGGAAGAGGAGCAAAATAGATCTCTGTTCGGGGATCTGCTCCTGCCTGCAAATTGAAATTGATTGTGCTTCTTTATAATTTTAAGTAACAGCAAGAGTCAAACAAACAGCAAGATGACCTATCATGAGAACGCTGCCATTTCTGTTCCATTTGCATAATACGCATGCAAAATTAGTAGCTTGGTGGATTTGAGAAGGAAACCTGTGCAATTCAGCACTATCTTGAACATTTTAGCATATTGTTTATATATTATATTTTCACTCCTGTATTTCATGGCCTACACTTAAGCTTAATGCAGAAACTGATTTGCACTTATCTTGGCCAGTTATTGCATGGTTTGCTTGGGTTCGCCATGGGCACTTTTTGGAGGTAAGCATCACTGTAATTGTAACAGGACTAACTGGTGTGGTGTATCTTTCTTCTTTCTCCCTGTGGCGATTAAAAACAACCATCGAGCATCGTTTGTTTTCGTTTTACTTATTCTAGCAATGCAAGATGGGAGCCATATTAAAACACCATTATCCAATTTCTTTTTTTCTTTTTTAATTTTTAATGGAGTTGTGTGCTTATGAATGGTACTACTACTGTTTTAATATTTTTTCTTGAGGACATCTTTGCTTTATGCCACTTGAATCTTGATTTTTCATGTTTCCACTCTGTAGGACTCATTCCTCCGAAATGCACTTGAGGACCTCCTAATATCCTTAGTTGTTATCTCTTGAAATATTAGCATCATCTTCTTTCTCAATGTGTAGTTGAACTGACCTATTTTCTGATGGTTAAGTTAATGCAAAGACTGGAAGAATCACATGTTTTGTCTGTCCTTGTCAGGTTAAAGGCAAGTTGGGCTGCCTCAGTCTTCTTGTGCGCAATTGTATTAATTCCTCCTTTAATTCTCCTTCCATCACTAATACATTCATCCGCTAACTCTGGCTGAAACAATAAGTGACTATGATCTGCAGGTTCGAGCTACAGGAGCTCTGGTAATGTTGTAATTGCCTCATATTAATTGGAAAATATACTGGCATTGGTAAATCCCAATCCTTCATTTCAGGTTTTCGTTTCTCCATATTATTGTTCCAAATCCCATTATCAAAATATTATGCTTACAAAGTTTTTTTTTGGCTTGTAGATCACTATAAATGTTCATGCCCTTGTCACATACATCCTCTCATCCTTGGGCATCATTGCAGTTCCATCAATGAATTTCATATACTTCATTTTCGGGTTTCTGGTACATTCCATTTATCAGTTTCTCGTTACATATTCATGTTGTTGCATAAGAAATAGTGTCCCTTTAACACTTTCTCCGCTGCTTGACAGCTTTTGCTCAACTGTGGCTTCTTTGTGTTCTTGCTACATCTATTATACGCCATATTCTTCACAAGACTTGGAATGAAGGCTTCACTTAGACTACCAAAATGGCTCGAGGCTGCAATATGATCAAACTTAAAACTATCATAGAAAGAACCATTTTTCGTCCATATCCCACCCACAATATGCAGAGGGAACTTAGGAGCCCACAACGCTCGATGGATTACCCTCGTCAATTTTGCCTTGTCAGCATGTATTTGAAGCTAAATGCTAGGGATGCATGGATAAGATGCAAAGGAGCAGGATCGAGATTATGTTAGCTCAGTTGCATTCTGGTGTTGTAAATGCTCTAGTTATTGTAGTAGCACAGTGACATTGAAGTCTAAAGATGCCTCTCTTGGGAGAGAAAATGCCTTTTTCCCTTCTAATTTCCCTTGTATGTCTCTGTTCTGATCAGCTTAAGTTATAAACAAAAGCCTTCAGCCTTAAAGACAATCTGAAACAAAAGTACTGAAACATTGCTAGTGATGAGCATCAACTAGGATACATAAAAACACACAAAATGTCTTTAGGGAGTGTTCTAACAATTTCAAGTATAAGTTAAGGTAAATCCTATGAGTCCTACAGAGTGGAGAACATGAAAATCAAGATTCAAGTGCATAAAGCAGAAGATGTCCCTCAAAGAAAAATATTAATAACAGTAGTAGTACCATTCACAAGCACACAACTCCATTAAAAATTAAAAAAAAAAGAAAAGAAATTGGATAATGGTGTTTTAATATGGCTCCCATCTTGCATTGCTAGAATAAGTAAAACGAAAACTCAAACGATGCTCGATGGTTGTTTTTAATCGCCCACAGGGAGAAAGAAGAAAGATACACCACCAGTTAGTCCTGTTACAATTACAGTGATGCTTACCTCCAAAAAGTGCCCATGGCGAACCCAAGCAAACCATGCAATAACTGGCAAGATTATAAGTGCAAATCAGTTTTGCATTAAGCTTAGTGTAGGCATGAAATACAGGAGTGAAAATATAATATATAACAATATGCTAAAATGTTCAAGAACTAGTGCTGAATTGCACAGGTTTCCTTCTCAAATCCACCAAGCTACTAATTTTGCATGCGTATTATGCAAATGGAACAGAAATGGCAGCGTTCTCATGATAGGTCATCTTGCTGTTTGTTTGACTCTTTGCTGTTACTTAAAATTATAAAGAAGCACAATCAATTTCAATTTGCAGGCAGGAGCAGATCCCCCGAACAGAGATCTATTTTGCTCCTCTTTCCTACGACTAACTTATCACTTAGAGAAATTGTCAAGTCGAAGTCACATTAGAAACCCTTGTGCATGCTCCCTTTACATGCAGGCAATCAGGTTTCCAAAAATTGAGGTTGAACACAAGAGCATTGGTCAGATTCACAAGCAAGAGCAAATATACATTTCGTAAGATGTTAATAGAACTCACCAAATAGGTAATTGCTTTCACTGGACCAGATAAGACAAATAATAGTAGTTGCCACCACTGAACAAGAACAAAGAGGAACATGACAACTGCAATATCTGCATAAAACTCTTAAAGGAGAGAAGTATAATATTAGGCATACCATTGTTTTCCTGCCAGCTGCAATACCCCATCTCATAGTGGACAGCACAATTGGCAAAGCAAAGAAACAGGCAAAGTATTTATGTGGAAAGCAATCACACATAAACATAAGTGACTGAAGACAGCTCTTGTAACAGAACACTGTATTGATTATACTTATAAATAATAACCATTTACTTGCAATGGTTATTATCTTCATTAACTTTTGGTTTAGTGCATCTCAGTCTTATGGATTAGTGATAAGCATACTATTGACATTCCCCAATGCTATGATAAATATTCAAGGGGTATGATTAGATTTATATGCTAAAAGCGCTTGACAGTGGTAAAAGAACATCATCTAGGAAATGTAAATCTCTATTTAACTTATAGATAATTTATCGATTTGCATGTCCTTAATCATAGCACCACCCGTCTTCCCTTGATGCCTATACTGCAATGCAGTAATCAAGTGGTGTTTTCGGATGCATTACTCTTAATTGTTGAATCAACATCTAAAAGTTATGTGTTCACCGCTAACACCAACCTCGTCAGATTGCAATCTAAACAGTTCTTGTCCATACTATAAGGTTGAGTGTTAGAACTAATTCATTGTGGCTCAGAACAAAAATCTAAACTATGTATATTCCTTCAGGATAACCGAAAATTTGTTAGAGAACCACTGCTTTATTGTGGCGATAAAAGAATGGTTCATTCAATTGGTTGATATAAGTTTGAGCACTTTCTTTCCTCTGACATGCCTTATAACTCCACCCCCAACCTTTTCAACCTTATTCAGCAATAACCAAGTCGAAAAACCACAAGAAAAAGTCAATTGAAGCGAAAAAACACATACTTGCGCGCTCCAACTGATACGAGTAATCAAGAACAACATAGAAAACAAGAATTTATTCTTTATTCTACAGATAATGATCCAAAATTACACATTGGAAAATCTTGAAATCACCAGAATTGCCGTAGGTCGAAACAAAAATCCATAATTCACTCTTCTTAGACATAATCATTAACACACCCAAACTGGAAGATAGGCCAAAATACTAATAATTACTCCAAAAATAACAAATGGGACTCAGAGAAAAAAAGAGAAACAGAAATACCTCAATGGCTAGAGAATTACTCAAAAGAAAGGCCAGCCCAGAAACAGCAGCAAACATTGCACACTCCACCAATCTTAAGGTCTTCTGATACACCTCCCCGTCTTCGGCTAAGTATTCCTCAAAATCTTCAGTTTCTTCCTCTTCATTCTTGTCAATCGAAAATGATGTTACCGCATTATTAACCTTTGAAGTCTTGGCGTACTTGGCAAAAGAGTATAGTGGAGTGGCACAGGATGCTGAAAGTTTGAGACTTTGTTCATGTAAGGGGAAAAAGAGGAAGAGGGACGATTGCCGGAGCTTCAGATGGTGGCGGGGCGGGGGGGCGGGGGCGGGGGTGGGTGGGTGTGAATATTGAGTTTGAGGAGATTCATTATCTTTTCATGAAGCGTTTGTGTTGCTGTGGATTTTCCTGAAATAAACTAAAGTCGCATTAGAGAGTTTTACCTCCTCATAACAAAATCTACCTTAATTCCTTGCCCCTTTATATTTGAAATTGATCAAGGTTCAACGTTGTCATATCCACAGTATACGTCGTAAATTCAAATAATTTAATATACCAAATATATGTATTGAACACATGTTAATTTCATATGAATTTATATTTGAATCGAACTCTATTAAATTAAATAAATTTGTTAGTTTAAACTAATATTTTATTAGCATCGGGCCAATAAATATGTTTTTATTTTTGCTTTTTGTGTGTTATAATTGAATCGTTAAATATTAAATATTTTTCTAGAAGCTTGTGAGATAACAAAGATTTTATCTATGTATTCTTTATTTTAAATAAATTTTGATAATCTTTAAATATTTTATTGCATGTAATAGATTTTTGAATTTTAATCTTTCTAATGAAAACATTATCCTTATCATTATAATTTTTTAGAAAGTGACTCTTTGAGAATAAATCAAAATTCTAAGTCGAAAATGGTTGGATAAATGAGATTTTATCATAGACTAAATTCAATCCCTTTGCTTCCCGAAAGGCTCGACCGTGACAACCCTAAGTCCCGAACTAATCAAAAAAGAGATATTGTAAACGAGATAAAAATGAATTAATACTACTTATTATATCTACGGATTAATAAATCAATGTAATACTCCATCCCGAGAATTATAATAAAAAAAAAATTAAAAAAAATAGAATAACCCAATGATTTTTTTAATGTTCAACAAGCTCACAAATCTAAAACATAACAAATAATATCAGAGTCGATCATCCAATAAAATATAAAAATAAAGTACTATATTGATAAATTATTATACATCTGACAGAGCATACAAAATAAAGTGGTACATGTATGGAAACCACATATGAAATGTGGGCAAAATTCTCAACAGCAGAGGGTGGGCGGGGGAAGGTATTTGGATCTGAAATGATGAGATGTTGGGAGAGGGGTTCCAGAAAAGTGGGGACAAGAGTTGAAAGGAGAGGAGGCATGTTGATGTTGTAATGTTTTTGGGTGAACAGTTAATGATCAAGTGTTGGTAACATGTAACTTAATCATGCCCACAATCAATCAAATTTAAATATGTTGTTTGAGTCAGATCTTGTGTTGGTTTTGTTCTTAATAATTGCGATTTGCACCCTCACCCTCACTGTTTGTTTGCATGGGAATAATAAAAAAGATGAGGGGACATAATCATTATTAGCACAAGTAAATTGAGTGTTAAAAAATAATTGGTGTAGGCATCATTATCATGATGCTCGTCATCATCATCAAGCAACACACCAGAATTGGGGTTGGGTTGGGGTTGGGGTTGGCGGAAATACAAATACTATACTAATACTAAAACTAGTACTACTGTAGAATGATGTTCAGAGAATGGGGCGTGGGCGTGCCCCCGGGGCGGCGTGTCCGCTGCCCATCATCTCCTAATTCCCAACATGCTGCCTGCCCATTGGACGTTGGACTTCCACGCTCCTATAAATGCTATCTTCCCTACAAACTATACTATATTAAATAGTTAAAAATAAGTTTTATTTATATTAAAAAGAATTTAAATAAAATGTGTGTGACGAAGTATCAAGTATATTATAGAATTAATAGGAGTACCAGTTTGATTAACTATTTTTTTTTTTTTATCTATATTTCATTTTTCAATACTTTTCATGCACACCGTGTATAAATTGGCAATAGTGTATTTTCTTTTCTCTTTTTTGTTTTCGAAATACTAAAAGGGACAATGAAAGTGAAACTAAGTTTCGAAAAATATTTTTCAACATGCCCAAATAGGATTAAATACAATTTGCCCTATCGTATTAATTAAAAAGTACAAAAAAAAAATTGTGAAAAAATAAAGTGCAATATACCTCTTATAATTTAAAAAATAATGCAATTTATCTCAATCTGTAAATTTTCACAAGGGAGTAAATTGCATTGTTTTTTTTTTAATCACAAAAGAATAAATTACACTTTATTTTATATAAATATTTTTGCACTTTTTGATTAATACAGTGAGGGTAAATTGTATTTAACCAACCCAAATATGCCTTTGGAGCTCTATTTTCTAGTAATTAGTGTTATATCTTTTGAATGCATAACAACAACTAATTAAATGGGCGTTTCGATAGATTTATAATATTTTTTTAATATATTATAAAATCTTAAGATGTGGAAGTATTCAATAGATTCATTAAGATCAAGTTAATTATAAATTTCAATTATTAATGAGATTTATCAAGAGTTCATGAATAAAATTCAAGAGATTCCAAATATATGTTGAAAGTCTCATCAAATTCCTTCATTTTTAACATAACGATTGGAGATTTGTCATTATTCGTAATTTATAAACTCATGGTCTCTCTCTCTCTCTCTCTCTTTTTCTAAACTTACTTTTATGCACTATTTAGTTCTTTTGATTTATTATTTTAGATGTAAATTTATTGCATGCATGCAAATTTATTAGGACCACACTACATATAATGTCTTTCAATAACTTTCACAACGTGCTAATTGTTGTCGCAAATTCTTGTTATAGTCATAATAATAAATGTGACATCCTTATCGATGAAAATTTCAGTGGTTTTGATTTTATTTCAATCTTTTCCATGCCACTTAAAAATATACATCACAAATTAATTTTTTGGCCTCTCACATTACTAAACTAACCTTCACTTGATCCAAATACGTACAAACATTTACTACAATACGATTTACATTTTATAAAGTGTAAAATGTTATAGTTGATATATTGTTGAAGCCCAATTGATCATATTTAAAAAAACTAATAATAATTAATATTTAGATTTAATTGTATTTTTAGTTTATAATTATAGTTATTTGATATTTATTCAGTTGTTAGGGCTGTAATATAATTTTTTATATTTCTTATTTTTACAAAGTTGGCTGAAAAGTGGCATGTGCGAGTCATGCACTAGTTAAAAGTTATAAGAAATGAGATTATTATCTAATTTTATATGACATGTCAATAGTAGCCGAGATATTATATATATATATATATATATATATATTATATATATAGGTGTGTCATAGTAAAAGATAGTCTACTCTTGCCACATCAACCAATAACCTAATTTTTCCAAATTTTAATTGGTATATGAATTATGATTTGCATGTGTCACCTTCTGACCAACTTTAAAATTTCTAACTAGATTTATTCAAAAAAAAAAAATGCAAATGATTAATTACAATTCTCACAACTCAAAGAGCTAAAGTGTCAAACAATATAATTACAAAACTAAAAATACAATTAATGCTTACTATTTATTTACCACAAGAAGGGGAGAGGCCGTATTCCATCCATTCTTGAACTTTCTTTTCTTGCCGATTCTCTCCTTTGGCGCCAATCGTTCATGGCCCTTGACACGCACATGCATGGTGCATTTTGAATATGACCATACACACAATTTGATTAATTTCATCAAGATTATGTGTTTATTGTAGAGTGTTTGGGTAAAGCTTAAATTTTTGTTGGATACTGATTCTTCTAAAATGCAATTTCTTATTTATCATAAATTTAAAACTACTCGATGGTCTTAGTCAATAAATAAGTAGACATATACGAAAAAGTTTAAAATGTAAGAAATCGTACTATAAAGTATAAGAAATTGCTACAAGAGAAAATGTGAACGTATACTTGCTAATCATATTTTAAAAAACTTGACTTTGAACGTTTGAGTTAAAAAAAAAGTAACTATAAAAACAATAGTTATGTCTAAAACAAAGAAAAAGTTCATACGATAAACCCCTAAAATAAGTATAATGTAAATGAATTGCCATAGCGCAAATAATCAAAATCAAATTCTTAGCTCAAAAATCAAATGAAACTGAATATATATAATATATATATATATATATATATATATAAAATGTAGGAATTTTCTAACTTATAGCATTGTGTGAAGAAAGAGGAAAAAATGTTGTTGGGGAGACAAGAACTAGAAGAGGTGATTGATGGACGCCCCACAGGAACTGATCGCTGATCAGACTTGTTTAACAGCCAGCACAGCACCAAATTTATAGAACAGCTCCATTCATCCCTTTACTCAACCTCACACTCACAGTGACACAGTCAGTGTGTTTCTCAATTTTCAATCAATTCATGAACCCTCACACCCCACCCCCCACACGCAATGATACCTGCAGAAGGAGATAGAGATAGAGGGGTGTGCTTTGCATTTTCAATCACTCCGCCTCTGTAATAAAACACTGTTTTCTTGGAAAGAAAAACGTAAAGTTCACTCCACTTTTTTCTTTTCTGCCATCTAAAAAAGTCCCCCCCTCTGCTCTGCGTGCTATGCTATCGTTCATTCTTTATCATTGGCAAAAGCTCCAACTTTTCTCTCTGCCAAACTCTATCAAAAGCCTACAACAACCCCTTTTCTTCTGCTGAGGGCCTAACCCCATTAAATTACCTCTTTTGCACTTCAGATTTCTCTTGTCATTCAACACATAGCAGTTTCAGTTTTCTCAGGCAGCCATGAAAGAGAGAGGCAAAGCTGTGGAAGCTTTTAGCAACGATTTCTCAGAATTCAACTTCTCAGCCGCATCAGAAATCCCATGCAAGAAACACCCGAGTTCATCGTCTGTCGGAATCTGCGCTTACTGCCTCAAAGACAGGCTTGTGAAACTGGTTTGCTCCGAGTGTGGGGAGCAGCGTCTTTCTTCTTGCTCTTGCTCTGATGTCTCATCTTCGTATCGCAATTCTTGTAGCACGATGGAAGTGGGGAGTGTTGGGAGGGTCTCATTTTTGATAGAGAATGAGAAGATTGATCCCCAACAAAGTAATAATCCAAATCCCAAGTCTAAAAGAGGAGAAGAGAAGGCGGAACAAGTCATATTTCTCAGGAGAAGCAGCAGCAGCTGTGTGGAGGTCAAGAAAAGCAATGGGTTTTGGAGGATTAAGAGGTTATTCAAGAAGAAAAGAAACAAGGGGTCTGAGAAAAATGGTGATTTTTCTGATGAGAAGAGTGAGATTTGGGTTTCTGATGTTATGGGGGTGTCTAGGTCTAGATCACTCTGCAGTTTCAGAGGTGGTGGTGGGCACAACGATCTTGATGAAGGCAGTGAATATCGCTTCTCTAGTGCCAAGATTTCTGATGTAACTAGTGGGATCTTTCTTGATTCTGATAAGCAATGTGGGTTCTACAGCGAATCTGAACCAAGAAAAAGTGGATTTAGAGGCTTTTTTGATGCTGACAATGGTGTTGATTTCAGAGGAGGTAGAAGGGGTGGCGGCCAAACTCTCGTTGATCTTGATAGAGTTCACAGTGTTCCAAACAGGAGTGTTTTTCCAGCCAAGGAAAGTGATTTCAGCGCCATGGATGAGTCTGCTTTCATTGATTTGAAGCTCGATTTGTCTTCTGAATCAAAGCAAGAACCATCTGCTGCTAGAATCAGTGGAGCTTCTGATCATGGTGTTAGCTTCAAAAGTGAGAGTTTTGAGACTGGAGGAAGTCTTGCAAGTATGAAAAGTAATGGGTTTTAGGCAATGGTGGTGGCTCTTGCCGGATCACGGTGAATGAAAGAGGATTGAAAAGGGGTAGCAGTAGCCACAAGGTCTGGAAATGGATTTTTAAGTATCATCCGGCAAACAAGAACAAAGAGAGCAACAGTTTAAAATCTTGCAATCATGTTTGAATTCCAACATATTTCATTCATCACTGGGAGTAAATAGAAACTATTTCTGTTAAGGCTTTACTTGTTAGCTCTTTTGTTTTCTCTTTGATCAATTCTTGTTAGCTCTTTGATGCATGTAGTATTAAACATTTCTGTTTTCTAGTATGTGACTCTGCTCTTCTATTACTTCTTATCACAACATGAAGTGGAAACTCACAACATTCATTAACCCCGCTTATTCATAAAGTTTCATAAAACTTGTGACCCAATATTGTCGTCAACCCCACATAATATCTGAAGATATTGATCTTTGAGTAGGAGGATTGTAAATCAATCACATGATAACTATATTTCATTAACTGGATTGAAACACGTGGCATAAGCCGGCCGTCTTTTGAACGGGCTAATGCCTCTACATCAAATGCTAATTGTTACTAATAACAAAGCATGGAATTGCTCTTGTGAAAGGGACGAGCCGAATGACCTCTAGACATATTGCAATTGTGTGCATAAATGCTGCTCCAAGTTAGTGCTAGCTAAGAAACTAACGGATCGACCTCAGTTTTCATGCTTAGCGTTAGATTGAGTAGTACTCTTTGTGAAGTCTTGAGCAGCAAGATGGGATCAAATAAACACTTGACTGAGCTTTCAAGAATGTCTGTAACTTACATCTGGACAGAATCATATCTCTGGAATAATACTGATGCGATAAAACTGTAATCATAAATTAAGTTGACAGCAAAAGTCAACATGAGACATACTGTAATGATGCTAATTGTTTGCAAAGACAAGAAAAAGGCAAGGCCTGCTGAGTTGCTTCACTGATAACACAATCTCAGTGATTTTTTGCTTGGTTTCCTGCTGTCAATAATTATGAGTACTACATAGAACAGAAATTAAGACTTCAAGACAATAGTCACAATACACATATCAAAACAATTATAGGAGACAAAAACCAGCTGAGGCAAGAAATCCAATAAATTCTAACGGTAGTTGATACTCTGAGAAAGAACAAGTTTTTCGTTGGTCGGATCAAGTTTTGTAAACTGAAAAAAATTGGTTGATGGGGTGTCTGGATTACGAGCAACGAATGGCCAGGAGATGTAGATCGACGACCTTGGTTTTTTCACTTCATCAATGTTCTCCTTGTATATATACTTAGTTTGCTGTGTTGGAAGGAAATTTGAGCAAGTTTTCTTATTACATTACAATATCTTGATTCTTGTCTCCATTTCTACGTGAAAACATGTGCATTCCTTACCAGTTCCATTTTTTCAGGTAATGCAATTCCTACTTGGGTTGAGCATCTGTCTTCGTAGTAAAAGTTAGAATCGAAATACTCTTAAATTAATAATTATTCAAAAGAAAATTAGATAAGTTATTGCAAAACATACACCTATCATAAGTCAGAATATTTAATATTGAACGCGATATTAATAAAAATATGATCTTTCTAATATATTTGAATTTTCAACGAAATTTACATATTTAATGATGTAAATATCTCGAACTAATTAATATTTATAAGTAGAGATTGTTTATTTAAGAAAATAAATGGAAAAAAGTATAGGAATTACTTGAGCATCACCAGCCCTAGGTAGAGGTAGTAAGTGGAATTGGGAGAAGAAATTAAAATGGGTAAGGGAGGGAAATTGAGAGAGGCAAAAATAAAAGGAAGACGCTTTACGGTACTGTTTGACTAGTGAAGCCGGTCAGAGGTTCGCAAAACCCTAACCCCTATAAAAAACCCCCAATTACAAAAACCCCATACTGAAAACTCCCTCCTTTTTGCCGCATTTTCCTCCCACCTCCCGCACACTGACACACACCACTTCGTGAATTGTCTGGATAATTATACTGGGAATGGATCAAGATCAACAATGGCTGGTCAATTGCTTGAACGCCTCACTCGATCCCAACCATCAAGTTCGAACCTTTGCGGAGACTTCCCTCCAGCAAGCATCTCTTCAACCAGGTGACTGAGACAATTGTTTTTAGAAATGATTTTTTTTGGATGGGATTTTGTTACTTGATTGAGTGAATGTTTTTTTCTCTTTAATTTGAGGAATTGAACTTGAGTTTATGAGTTTAGGGAAACTTGTCGGACATGTAAAGTCTGATAGGTAAAGTATGTATTTCTTACTGAATTTTTGTTATGATGTGGTTGAAGATTTTCTTTTGGTTATGATGTTGGTTCTATTAATTAATTTCGGTTTTTCGATTTTGTGCCACATTGCATTTTAAAATAAAGGTGAAAACTTTTCTGACTGATCAACTTGATATCTGCATAATTTTTGATAAGCAGAGCTTTTATCTTTTAGTATTGTTTTGCTATTTGATTGCATAGCCATTCAGAACTGGCTTGAGTTATACTATTTTATTGAAACTGACTCGCGTTACAGCTGAGCTATGGAATTGATTTTGTATTTTTCTTCTTAATTCATGAAAGGTTATGGTGCTGCTCTAGCTGGAGTTGCTGCAAACCGTGAACTTCCATTTGGATTAAGGCAGATATCCTTCATGCTGTATTTTAGCAAAATTTTATTTATTTTTTCTGCATTCATGGCCACTCTATGTGTTTGATTTTGGTCCAATTCCTTTTACTGATTAGCTTGTGAGATTAACATGCATTAACTTAGCAGCAGTTTTGCTGAAGCAATATATTAAGAAACATTGGAACGAGGATGAGGAAGGTTTCGAGCATCCTGTTGTTCCTAGAAATGAAAAGGTCTTGCTTTTTCTTGATTCAGAGTTGCTCCCAGTATATAGCTCAGAACTTTGCAATTGATGTTTTCTGCTAAAGTAATGGTGCATCCATTTTCTGAAGATCACCCTCATTCTATTAATTGGTCAGGCATCTGTACGTGGATTACTCCTAGCATTACTGGACGATCCTTACAAGAAAATGTGTACTGCAGTAAGTGTGGCTGTATCGACTATTGCACAGTATGACTGGCCAGATGATTGGCCTGAATTACTGCCCTTCCTTTTAAGTTTAATTAATGACCAGACTAAACTGAATGCTGGTGAGTCCTTGGTATGCCTTTTCTTGTAACCGATAGTTCTTGAGGGGGTGTATAATTTTTAATTTTATTGCTGCAGTGCATGGGGCTTTGAGATGCTTGGCTCTTATTTCTTCGGACATGGACGATAAGATGGTTCCGAAAATGGTCCCAGTTTTATTCCCATGCTTGCACACGATTGTATCATCGCCTCAGGTTAATCTTATTCACCAGATTAAATGTTGCATTCATTTTATTAATTTCCTGTAGCAATCATATGGAAGATAAGCTTGCCTAAAGTCTTTAGTAAAAAGAAATGAATTAAGTGTGGCATTAGAAATCGAGGTTTAGATGCCTAAGTGATGTAGTTGTCATATACTTATGTTGCTTATAGTCAATTAATTTTGTTTGGTTTGGATTCTCCGGAAGTTTCTGCATGCAAAAATTGTAAACTTAATTGACAATAGCGGAGTTCAAGTGACCTTTTTTCATTTCCATGTATGTCTGGATTATAGTCTTCTTATCTTTCTCCTTGGTGGCATACTTATTTCCTTTCTAGAGTTTCTTGGTAAGATGTATAGACTAATGAAAAAAGTTGGGTGTTTTAGCTGTTTAGTGTACTTTACATTATTGCTTTACAACATTATTCTGACAACTTGTTTGGAGAACTAGTAACTTTTCTGGTAGAGGAGGTATTGTTGGATCATTTTCTCATCTTTCTGTGGATTTATACATGCAGGTCTATGACAAATGTCTTCGCTCTAGAGCTCTTTCAATAGTTTACAACTGTACCTCCATGCTCGGGGTTATGAGTGGTGTCTACAAGGTATTCAATTATAGATTGTGAAATCAGGCTAATTGAATGTTCATAATTTACTAGAATACTAATTTCATGTCTTCTGGTAAATAGACAGAAACTAGCTCCCTAATGTTACCGATGCTCCAGCCTTGGATGGAACAATTTTCTTCAATCTTGAAACACCCAGTGCCATCTGAAGATCCTGATGATTGGAGCATCAGAATGGAGGTGGCACTTCTATTGAATTTTCTATTGTGATGCCATCTGTATGTCAATTGCTGATTTTGAGAATGTTATGTTACCTTCTGTCAGGTGCTAAAGTGCTTGAATCAATTCATTCAAAACTTCCCGATCATAGCAGAAACTCATTTTGTTGGTATGTGGATCAGATTCCTAGGTGGAACTTGGGTTATGCTGATACATTATTTTCTTGTCCTTATCTTCATAGTTTCTTACAATTTGATGGTATTTCAGTAATTGTGGGGCCATTATGGCAGACTTTTGTGTCATCCTTGGAAGTATATAAGCGCTCATCAATTGAAGGTGTTGAAGATTCCTATGACGGGAGATATGATTCTGATGGTGCAGAGAAAAGTCTTGAGTCCTTTGTTATCCAGGTTAATACAGTTGCTGTTACGTGAACTTTGAAGTAGCGCCAAATAAAACTTGATCAATTGCCATGTAGGTGCTGACTGCTGGGTGGTTCTTGCTGTGACTATTTGGCATATGTCTTACCAAAACAGTTGGTTCCTTGAGATTCATTATCATTTTGTATTTTTGTGCAGTCACCCCATTTTTTCTACAATGCAAAACTCTGTTTTTTATGTGCAATTCATCTATATAAGACTCAGCGGATGAAATGTTTATCTTGAACTTTAGTGATTAAGGGGGCTGCAGCTTTTTCTGGATGTCTCTTTAATCCTAACGCGATCTGAATCTATTACCAGCTAAGAACTAGTATTACTTTGTTTAGGACTGGGATGTAATTTTCTGCAGAATTTGTTCTTTCTAGATTTTACTGAATAAAAATTTATCTTCCTAACATAGAAGTCTTATGTTGATCATGTAGATGCAACACTGATAGCAGTTAACGCGTGTTGATTTTGTGAGGTCTGGCAGAAAAACCTAGTTTCTTCAATCTAGTTTTGAAAATTTTATTTTCAGATGCATTGTTGTCCAATAATATGTCAACTGTCGAGTGCTGTCACTTGCTGCTGGCTACCAAAAGTTTGTTTAAATAGTAGGAAATGGAAAAAAGTATTTGCAGTATTTTCTATAAAATGATAACCTAAAGTCACGGTCAATATTTTAACTGATTTTTTTTGTTAGATACTCTCCATTATTCAAACAAGCTTATACGTTTAGGTATCCCATACAGATTCTTGATGATTAGCTTTCCAGCTTATGCTATTGAAATTGTATGTTCCAATTTCCAACTTTGTGACGGTTTTCGAGAACATGCAAATTGCAACATTTAACTTACACCTTGAAGTCATAATACAATAGTAGTTTGACATATGAATGGGGTTTAGATTAATATCTGAGTATGTTGTTGCCCTCACTTCTATTCGGTTGGAGTGGGATAGTTGCATTAGCTAGTATTTTAACATGCGATTTTGCTGGTCTTTTGTGGTGCAGTTATTTGAATTTTTATTGACTGTTGTTGGAAGCCCAAGATTTGTAAAGGTATGCTTCAGAACTATCATTTTTATTTTGTCTTGTTATGCACTGGGTTATCAGATTTTGGAGATGTTAAAGTTTTTGTCTGTAGGTTGTAATGAACAATGTGAAAGAGTTAGTCTACTATACCATTGGTTTCCTTCAAATGACAGAACAACAGGTAATCCTCTATTTATTCAGTTCAAGAGAGCCATGATACATTTTCTTTTATTTTGTGGAAAGATTTGTATCATTTGGTTGTAGTTAGTGCAAAGCATTTTCATAATTCCCTAAATCGAACCCTTTAATATGATAAACATGCTCACATTTTTCAGTGTTGCACTAAGTTTGGGCTCTCTGTGCTTTCTGATGCATGGTGATATGATACTACCCTGAATGATGCTTCTTGGTATATGAAGACTATAGAGATCTTTAAAATCGACATATTGGCCTAAAAGAGACAAAGTAGTAACTGGTCTTGGAGTCTATGTAAAATCTTCTATAGTTCTGACACTGAGGGCCTGAAAGTATCAAGTGTCGATTAATCATAACTTGTGTTTCGCGACATAATCACATGGTTATTCTTTTTCTAGTGATGTCAGATATATTGACATAACTGGGTATCAGTTGAAGCAGTTAACGCAAATTACTGAGGAAACTAACCAATTAATTGAGTTTTGTTTTATTATGGTTGGTCTGATCATTTTGCAATCTCATTATCATGACACATGTTTAGAGACATCACATGTTTCTTAAGTTACAGGCTTCAATGAGTTACATGTCATCTTGAGATTCTTTCAATATGGTAGTGTTCTAAAACATACATTTAAGTGTGTTTCCATTTGTTTTTCTAATTAATTTGAGTTGACATATGGATGAGCATTTTGTCCACTTGATTTCAAATTAATTTGGGTAAAAGCATTTTGAATGAGCTATATGTTTCCTCGTTCTAATCAGCAGCAACACAGGTGCAATTTTCATTTTACTGGTGAAACACATTTCATTTGATTTGTTTATAACGGGCAATTTAAGCATCATCTTCTTCCCCCTTTTCTTCCAGTACCTCTCATCATCTTCTTCATGTGCAATTTGGATGTAGGTTCATACCTGGTCGCTGGATGCTAATCAGTATGTTGCTGATGAGGAGGACAATACTTACAGTTGTCGCGTATCTGGTAAGTTGTTCTCAGGTGTGGTAAAACTTGGTTGGTTAGGTACTATAAAATCTTGGACATGGTTTGCCTTTGTTGCTGCATTATATCTTTCCGTTAATCTTTCATGATGTGTGTGTGTATGCATGCATGTGTACACTTATATAGCTGTGTTTTTATGCGTATAAAAACAGCAAGTATATATAAGGTAATGGTGGCGTGCTGGGAATATGATGGGGTTGTTCTTAATTAGTACATTAATTGGACTTCTATTGATATTTTGTGCTGGCACTATTACTGCATGAGCTTAGTTTTAGTTAAACCTTCTGCATATGCATTTATTAAGTAACCTGTACTATGACATTTGCTGTGGCTAAAATGTATTTGTTATGTGTATTAAGACCTTTGACTTACAATAACTTGTTCAGTTCTGCTTATGTGTCCTATTAGTAAATTCCTGAATGAATTGAAGCTAACACATCATATTGATAGGTTTCATGGCTGCAGAATTCTGTGTGATCTGTTGACAGCAGATCAAATTTGGACTTGCTGCTTTTTAGTCGGTGCTGCTTTATCATTTCTATAATGAGACAGTACATGACATCTTACTTTTGAATTTCAAACCTACTATAATTTGCAGCTTACCTCTTGTATTGTCCTGCTATTAGTTGAAACCTTTATATTCTTATAGAGTTAATTACACTTAGACCCCATCAGAAAATGCGAAATTACACTTTCCCCCAAAAACTTTCAAAATTACACTTACACCCCTTCCGAAAATCTCCGTTTACACTTGAAGCCCTTTTATTATGGTTTGGACGAAAAGTGCCGACGTAAGCAAAAAATTACATAAATTTTTTAATTTTACCCATCATTAACATTTCTATGTTAACAATTCTGTACTTATAACGAGAAAAATATAATAATGTTATCCTTACTCCGTATATATATTTTACATTTATCCCCAAAAATATATATGGGCATGTTACGTGAGGAGGAAAATTGAAAATTTGTGAAGTTTTTTCTTTTTTTGTTGATGTTAGCATGACCAAACCCTAATGGAAGGGATTAGGTGTAAAAGAAGAATTTTCGGAGGGGGGTGTAACTATAATTTTAAAACTTTGTTTGGGGAAAGTATAATTTTGCGTCTTTGGAGGGGTCTGAATGTAATTAAACCTATTCTTATATACTCCGGGAAAGTTGCATCTGCGAATGCATTCTTTTCTCCCCCTGAATAAATCATTTGTTGCAGGTGCCCTTCTACTGGAAGAAATAATTACTTTTTGTGGGATGGAAGGAATAGATGCTGTAACTGACTCAGTGAAAAGACGAATAAGCGAGTCACAACAAGAGAAAGATAACGGTTCCCCTGGCTGGTGGAGAGTAAGTTGAGCAATTTCATGGCTTGATTTTCGGTACTAAATACAACTTAGACATGGTATAAATGCTAAAACTATCAGTATGAGCCTTATATTGACTTGAAATTTGTGGACCTTTGTTCTCCGAGTCGCAAGAGTTTGTTTTTCGCTTAGTGCATAAAAGGACTTACCAAAAGGGACGTGCTTATTATTACTCCTCACAGTCCTTCAATGTTCAATGTAGCCGAGAATATTGAGTTCGACTGTCAAAAGAATGCTTAGCTGTCTTATAGGTCTTAGTGGACAGTTTTCTTCCTAGCAAATACTTCAGAGTTAGCTTGATCCCGATTTCTGTTGTGCTGGTCCAGTCCCTACTCATGAGAAATTTTAAAATAACATAAAGGTATTTGTGTTTTCCTATGGAACTTGATTAACAGACATGACCGCTTTAATACATATTAAATGCAACGTGAGACTCATTTTTGTTTCGTGTGGGTCTCCTTAATTACCCCTATTGTTGTGCTGGCAGTTAAGGGAGGCCACCCTGTTTGCTTTGGCTTCCGTGTCGGAGCAGTTGCTTCAAGCAGAGGTCACTTCTTTGTTTTCTCATAATGAAAACCAAACATCGTCACTTGATTTATATTGTAAATGAGGCCCATGTTATTGTATTGTCTATATCTGTGTTTCCTCTTTTAGGTTTCTGGACCCACTATTGGGAATATGCTAGAGCAAATTTTAACTGATGACGTGGCAACAGGTAAGACATTTCTGTGAGATACATTGCGATGTTCACTTCAGACTGATTCGGGCCATGAGATTTGTCTTTTTGTTATAAGAGAATTGGATGCTTTTATATGCAACTGAAATCCCTTTGTTTATTCTGCAGGTGTACACGACTACCCCTTTCTTTTTGCCCGCCTATTTTCATCTGTTGCAAAGTTTTCTTCTGTGGTAATTATCAACAACCTCCTCTTCTTCCAGCAGCCTTCATTATTCCCAGTCAGCTTTCATGTACTTTCTAAGATCTTATTTAGTTTCACTATTTTGTACAGATAAACAACCAAGTAACAGAGCATTTTCTATATGCTGCTATTAAGACAATTGGCATGAATGTGTAAGAACTTCAGTTGGATCAGGATATTACATTCCAGTTAATTTTGATAGAATGTCACCCATTCTTCCATTTTACAGCCCCCCACCAGTTAAAGTTGGTGCCTGTCGAGCTCTATCCCAGCTTCTACCAGATGCCACCAGAGGAATTATTCAACATCATGCATTGGATTTATTCTCTTCACTTACGGAACTTCTTAACAATGTGAGGTGATACCTGTATTTTGTAGCCAGTGGGATTTGGTTTATTACTGTTTCCTTATTGCTTCCTGCTTTGTAGGCATCTGAAGAGACTATGCACCTAGTACTTGAAACTCTACAAGCTGCAGTGAAGGCTGGTTAGTACAAGTGAAGTACACAGAAAGAAGTTAGCTAGTTTTTAGGTCCTAGATGCCTATGGCATTTGCTGACCACATTCATTAGAAGCTCAATTTTTGTTTCCTTTTGTAGCTCATGAAGTTTCAGCCTCAATAGAGCCAGTTGTCTCACCGACCATCCTAAACATGTGGGCTTCCCATGTTTCTGACCCTTTCATCAGTATCGATGCTCTAGAGGTTTTGGAGGTAGATCTTTATTTTTCACTTTATTGTTTTCTAAGTTTGCTTCAAGGAGTCTACAATGTTATGCATGATAAACCCCAATTTTTTTAAGTTAAAGCTATATTATGAACACAACAGGATGAATCATGATATTTCCCTTAGATGTTCACGTATGTCCTCAGTCTGACATATTAATATAAGCTTATTCTAGAAAACTATTTTCCGAAGTTTGTTGAGTCTCTCAAAACATTACATCTGATAGATACTTGTCTAATTCGGCAAATTCTTATAACCATTTATTATTTTTGTTGGTGACAAAAGGTAGATTATGGTGTGCAAAATGCCATTGCAGATTATGGTGTGCACTTCCAAAGGCCAAGACATGTTTTTGGATATTCTCTCTGTCCTGACTTCTGAGTACTATTTTGTTACTCTCTCTAGATAACAATTGGCTGAATAGTATGGTTTTTTGGCTGATGCAACCTTATCCTAATCATGACCAAGTTATATTGCACTTCTGAAAAAATCTCAGCTGCTGGTTACTTTGGATTTCATGGTTAACAAATTAAACGGAGCACTGAATGATATTGTTTAATCCCCATGTACGTCAGTAAAGGATTTGTTTACAGCTTTGTATTTTCATCTTTGCAGGCAATAAAAAATGCTCCAGGATGTATTCATCCTCTGGTTTCTCGAGTTTTACCTTATATCGGGCCAATACTCAGTAATGTACGCAAACGTTACCCAGTGGTGACAAAAAAAAGAAAAATCTAACAGTTGAAATTAGTTTTTCGGTTTCTTATTATATTATTTACATTTCTCAGCCACAACAACAACCTGATGGCTTAGTTGCTGGTTCGCTGGATCTTGTTACAATGTTAGTGAAGGTGATTCTCCTGTTGCAGAATAGTTATTACAGTTGAGCAGGTGTTTGCATGTGACTGGAAGAGTGGTTCTGATGTTGTAAGGTTACATATTATTATATTTTACAGAATGCTCCTACTGATGTGGTAAAAGCAGTGTATCAAGTTTCCTTTGATCCTGTTGTTAGAATAGTTCTTCAAAGTGACGACCACAGTGAGATGCAGGTTACCTTCTGCTCTCTTTTAGCTTAAAGTCTCCTCTAAGTAGTTTTATATTATCTGGACCTTCTTTTAAAATATAAACTAACACTATTGATGCTTTATATCTGTCAGAACGCAACCCAGTGCTTAGCCGCCCTAGTCTCTGGTGGAAAACAAGATATGCTTGCTTGGTGTGGTGATCCTGGATTTACAATGAGAAGTTTACTTGATGTAGCTTCTAGGTGATTTGCTCAGCCTTGCCTAAACCACTATTTCCTGTAATGTCCACTGACATGATTTTGCCAACAGCATGAAGCTCTTTTTTTCTTTTTTTGCCATGATTTAGTAATGAACAGCTAGGTAATTTACAAACTTGCTCTCGCACACACACACACACACGCACACAAGAAACACAGATAAGCCTCTTAGGTGGTTTCACATAGAAACTGTCTCCACAAATATGTGGTAGTCCAATGTTATGGAGAAAATCTAACCTGTTCTGATGCAATCTTTCTGTGGAAACTAGCTATGCTTTGCAATATTTTTTTGTCTCTGAGATGATGTTTCCTGCTTACACTTCAATCTCTACATATCTTTTGTTGTTTTGTTAGGCTTTTGTGCATAATTTTGTTTGAGCTAAGGCTGTGCATTCTGATATAATATTCTCATACCAATGTCCTAATCCTGAGCCAATAAGCAGCAATATAAATACTAGGCAGAGATGTTTCTGTTATCTTGTCTATAACTTGTTTGTTGGTTCTGAATATGCAGGCTTCTAGACCCTGATTTGGAAAGTTCTGGATCCCTTTTCGTTGGTAGCTTCATTTTGCAACTTATTTTACATCTGCCTTCACAAATGGCACAGCATATCAGAGACCTTGTGACAGCACTTATCAGACGCATGCAGTCTTCTCAAATTTCAGCACTGAAAAGTTCACTGATTCTAATTTTTGCTAGATTGGTTAGCTTTCAATTTGATTTTGACAGATTCCTATGAGTAATGCATCATGACATTGAGCATAAATGATTCACTTCTTTCGATAAAATCATTTTACATCACTAAGTTTGGCTCTAGGAGTTTCCAACTTTTCAAATGTTGATAACCGGTTTGCATTATTCTCCAATGCAGGTCCACTTGAGTGCCCCTCATGTAGAACAATTTATTGACTTGCTGGTCTCGATCCCAGCAGAAGGCCATCGAAACTCCTTTGCTTATCTTATGCTTGAATGGACCAGACAGCAAGGCAAGTATTCTGATTTCTGATTATATTTCTGCGTATATTGTACTTTCATTTGCATGAATCAAAATGAGCTTGAAGAAAACTGATTCGTTTGAGCATCAACTTCCCTACATCACTTCATGTTCATTATGCAAAAAGTTTTTTCTGCTGCTTGTTCCAAATTTAAATTGGAATTCTTGTTGAACAATCATTTTATTCTTTCCATTGTGTCTCATATGTTTAGACCTAAATATTTCTGGTCAATCTATCTGTGGGATTAGCTATTTGACAGAAAAAAGCACATGTGAAGAATAATCAGTGACAAACTAGTAGTAGATTGTGCAATTAATCACTTCAATACACCAAATAACAGTCTTTCTTTGATTGTTAATTGTTGGTTTGATATGAATAATGCATGATAAACATGGTTTTGTGGAAATTTCTTTCCAAATTTTACTTTATTTCTCTGGTTGCATTTTCTTCCCATTAATAGATTGTTCCTTATAACTGCCATATGATTTGGTCAATTGCTTATTTATCCAGGTGAGGTTCAGGGAGCCTACCAAATTAAAGTTACGACTACTGCTTTAGCATTGTTGCTTTTGACTAGGCATGTCGAATTGGGGAATATCAATGCGCAAGGCCTTCTTATCAAGGTTGGATTGAACTTCTCATACCATTATGCATATATTGCACAGTGCCATCTTCTCACTCAGTTTTAAATGATACAGTCTGAGGCAGGGATAACCACCCGCTCAAGAGCCAAGCTAAGACCGGATCAATGGACATCGATGCCACTTCCTGCGAAGGTATTTTTCATGATTCATCTTCCCAAGATGGGTTTCTGGCGTGCACTAATAGTGGTCAATGGTTGGAATTTCTATGTTCCTTTTTTTTATTTAATTTTTTTTATCAAAGATGAGTATTTATTACAAGCAGAGTTTTTACTCCCTTCATGGATGACTTGAGGCCCTTCTCGGTACATGCAAAAGTTGCTTTATCTTGTTAGAAAATGATTACTTCTGTTAGGTAGTCCTTAGTGATTGAAGTAGCTTATACTTTGACATCTAAATTTTTTTTTTTGTCGACTTGCCATCTCAACTTTGCGAAATTTGCCTTTTTCGATCGTTTTTTTGCTGATTTTTTTGCCGGAAAAATGTGAAAAGTATCACATGTGCACTACATGTCATGTTCTTTTGACAAAAAACTTGGTGGAAAAATAGTTATAAATGACAAAGTGCAGAATTTCGTTAAATTGAGATGGTAAGTCTATACAAAAAATTTTTTTAATGCCAAAGTGTGAAAATGGTCATAGTTCGAATGGCAAAATGTAATTTACCCTTAGATATAATTATTCTCTTACACAAGGAAAAACTGAAACCCTGACTTGTAAACTGATTCTATACATAGTGGATATGCTGGTGAGATATGAGAATGAACTGACACCCAAGAATCAAAGAAGAGCACTTGAGTTTGGAAAAATCATCAAGAGAGTTTAAGAAATAGAAGAAGCATACTGGATAAATAACAAAAAGGAGAAAAAGTACGGAAGCCAAGAAATTGAGCAAGTAAAAAGGACCACATCTGGAGATAATAGGTATAATTGTTGAGAAACCTAAGTGAATCCCTTGTAAGATAATGAACATAAATTCCTAATTTTCTGCTTGAAATTCAAGATAGTCAATTATCATTCTGCCGGAAAAACCTTAACGATAATTTGGGAAGCAACAGAGTCACAACGGCTGCTTTTGCCCCTTGCCTACTTTCCAGTTTAAGCATTTGCTCTGCAGATGCATGTTCTTAGTAATTGAAGTTAATTTTGGTTTAACTTTCCTATATGATTTCTGGGCCTGATAGATTCTGGCTATATTGGCGGATGCTTTATTGGAAATCCAAGAACAAGTCGACGCAGATAATGAGGTAGTCACACATTCACTGTTCGCATTTCTATTATCAGTCCATGACTGCAAACTGAAATCAGAAACATTTTCGCAATTCATCCAGCAGGATAGCGATTGGGAAGAAATTCAAAACGGAGATGCTGGAGATGATGAGGATTTCCTTTATTCAGCTGATGCTACATCACATAACAGACCCACATACGAATATCTTGACGCTATGGCAAAGGCTTTCAATGAGGTTTGACTCGTTGCAAACTAAAGTTCTCCAAATTTGTGCTATTCTTTCCAATTTCCTTAGTGGAATTTTGCTTGTATTGATTGGTTAAGGACCAAGAAGACGGCTATGAGGATGAACTTCTTAGTGCCGCCGATCCCCTAAATGAGGTATCTTATGAGGTGCAAAGTTAACAGTCCGCAACAAATTGTAGCTACCCTTTATTACATGACTCTGTGCACCCATTTTGCAGATTAATTTGGTTAACTACCTCCATGAATCCTTGGCGAAGTTCTCTGAGAGCGACAAGCCATTTTTCCAACATCTTTTCCAGGTCTCATTATATCCCTCAAGTCTGTTGCATCTCAACTGTTATTGACATTCTTAACTCTGGTCATTTATTCTGGTTTTACATTCAAAATGCAGAGCTTAACGAAGCCTCAGCAAAATGCTATCGAATTGGTTTTAAGACGATGAGGAATGTAATTGTTATACAAGGTACATCTTTGTTGAGTGTGAATGCATCAATTCTTTATACTAGCATTGGTTTTGTTCTTTTCACCATTCAATTTACTTCATCTTGTTGGAGTGCTCGAGAACCAAAAGCAAGGATGTTTCTTTTTTCAGGTCCCTTCTTGATTGTATAAAAACAGGAGTATAGTGAAAAGTTTAAGAATGAAGATTTAAGATTAAACAAATACTTCTCAGTTTGTATAATTATGTGACTGTCCAAATGGTGATAAAATAAGAACATGATGTTAGCTGCTTCATTTCTTGATCACTAAACGTGTTAAGTTTATCTTTATCCTGATTCAATAGCGTATTTGCTCGTAAATCAATGGTGATAAAATAAGAGTATGATGTTAGTTTGTCGTGGATGTGCTTCAGTTCTTAATTACTAAACGTGTTAAGTTGATCGTTCATTGATCTTTATCCTGATTCAATAGCGTATTTGATCGTCTACCCATAAAAAAAAAAAACACTTAGTTGTTACGATAAAGATCTCTATCGGCTGCTTTCCTTATCAGTATTCACCAAACTCTCTTTCATTAATGTTCAATGAATGGAAAATATCTCGCTTAAGCCAATTGAATATGGATTAACTTGAGCAGCTTTTGTCATTTGAAGGAAGTTTAGGTTATCTACTTTTGCATGAACTGTATTTTTTATGGCTATGATTGTATTTAAATCATACTTAAAAATACCATTTAAAAATAAACACAAAAAATTTAGTGAGTTCAACACAACCTCTACATTCGTGTGAATGAGAGAGACTGACTAAATGGAGTCATCATGCATCCCTAACATTAACATGATTTGCTGTAGTCCAACGCTATCCATTGGTTGTTGCATCTTGCATGGTTTGTATTAATAAAAACCTAAATAGTGACATTGCTTGGACAAAATGTAAGGTCAGGTAGTCAAGAAACACCCATATATTGACTATCCTTTTTGGTCATCTATCACTATTGTACTCATACCTTGTCTAACTAATTAATTGCTAAGACAAGTGACCTTGTCCACAATAATAGAATGGTAGACCACATAACGGACGATTCTTATCTGTCGTTTATTTTATGGATAATTACATTACACCCCTTCATACGTGGTTTATTTATTTAACCACTCGTGTATTTTGCATATTTATAAAAATCATTCATGACAGTAATAATGTATAAGTAATTTGTGCAATGATATTGATGTGTTTTAAAGTATATGTGTAATTTTTCAAAAAGTGAAAGTAGTTTGTACAAATATACCATAAGTCAGGAATATAAATGTAAGTATCTTTGTTTTAATTTTTAAGGTCATCTCAAATCACATAATTAGCAAAATTCGCCTCTACTTACGTAATCAAAAAATTCAAAAGCTTTGTATTTCTCAAGTGATGAAATATTTAAGTTATTTTTGGATCGATAGATTTACAGTTAATGTTTGAACAATTATGTGTTTTAATCTTGAACTCTTATGTTGAAATATATTTCAGAATATTGGAATGAATTTCAAATCTATTGGATAAGGAACCATCTGAATTATTTTTCTAGAAACTATTTCATCCAAATGTTAAATTTACATTGGATTGAAAAATAGTATTGAAAATGATAGGACATATATAAGATGGTGATGGAAAAAGGAAGCAAGCAGAGGCTGTAGAAAGCAGAATAAATAAAGGACTACTTATGATTCTTTCCCTTATATGAATCCACATATATAAAGGATTCTACACGTTCAATACCATAACATTTTCCTCATCCTATCTTGGATTTGAATATATATATATATATATATATATATATATATATATAACATAACATAATTACGAATATTTTCTTATTTTCTAGAAAAATTATAAATGTCTTTTTCAAATAAAAAATAATTATGTTGCCCCTAGACCATCATGTAGAAATTATTTTTTTGCCCTTATTGATTTTTTCTTTTTGTCCAAATGTTTTGGAAAAATGTAAAAAAAAATTAAGGGTGTGTAAAGTAAATAATCAATATACATAACATATTAGCCATAAAAATATTTTAAAAAATTCTAAAAAATATAAGAAATTATACTTCATAATCCAAAAGGGCATTATGGCCAGTTCACCGTAAAAATTAAATGAAAACCTAATAAAGGCTAACGAAATGAGATAATTGTTAGATGGACCTTAAAATAAGAAAATAAGTTTTTATAATTATGTCAAATATTATAGGAGATGACTTTAGTTTGCCTTATATATTATATATATATATATATATATATATATATATATATCCTATGATAAGATCTACATTTTTCTTTGAAGAATTGCATTTTAATTTCACTTATTTATGTAGGCGATGGTAATACTACATTTGATTTTATTACTCTTTGATATGATAAAAGTTCTCACTATTAATACTAATTCATATAATTTATATTTTTCATATATATATATATATAGATCTAACTTTCTAAAATATCTTCAATATTCTATAGTGTGTTTTATTATTATTTTATACAGGGTGAATTATAACGAGCTATCCTAAATCTTGGCATAATTTCAAATGTCACATTGTTGTTTGAAAAACTACCAATATCCCATGACTTTAATGGTTGTTTAACAATTAGCCCGAACCACTAGTTTTTGTTTAAATTTTCATCCATTTTTTTTATGGTGAACAAATAAAAATGCACTTGTGGACTATGCATTATAATTTTACTTATTTAAAAATTTTAGCAATTTTTTATGAATTAAGTGGATAATTTTTTATAAATTTAAATTTCCATCCAATTTGTTAATTTTTAAAAAAAAATACAATAAAACAAAATTTCAACCTCCATCAAAAAATTAGATAATTTTATTAAATATTAGGAGGTTTTCATAAATTTTTAAATAATAAAAAATATTTATAATTATATCAAAATACGTAAAAATTCGATGTAATTTACCGTTATAATATTTAAAAAATATGCGGTCGTGGCCTGTGCAGAACAACATCTTCATGGGGAAAAAAGGAAGAAGTTAAATTCCTCAAAAAATCGCGTCTAAGGTTAAGAACAATTGTAAGCCACGTATGTGGGAGATGGGGGACTACTTCTCCGACATTTTCCCGGAATATGCTGCGAATGCTCCGCCAATTCCTTAATGCTATTGCTGGCGATTATAATGCATACTCGCGGTAGGTATGTACATTGTACAGTTAAACTTTTATATTTTAATCTATATTAATATAAAAAGAAAAGAAGCTCCATACTCATAAATGATCGTTAGTGATACCGTCGCATTGTAAAGTAAAAAATGCCCTTAAGTTATAAGATAACTAACTCATTTCACTTTTCAAATTATTCATTAACTAATAATTAGCTTTCTTTTCTTTTTTTTTAATATCATGTATTGATTTGTTTTATTACTTTTATTTATAATATATTTTAAAATATAAAAAAATATTTATTATATGCACGCAGAAACGACATGCCATAACGACTAGTTATATGAAAAATAAAATGAATAATTGATGAACAATACTAATAGAATGGATTAATTTTAAATATGTATGAATACAAAATTATTGATAAACCATAATTAATTGTGGAAAATGAAATGTAGTTTGGGACAATTATTTATTGTATGAATTCCATAAACTCATATAAAGTGATGAACATCTAAATATTTGATGGGGTTCGAGTTCATATTTGAACTTATTTACGAGATCTCAACTTTAACGTCAACTAATACTAAATTAAGACATTGTTGTTGGGAATATATCACCAACAGCAAGCCCGAATCATTAAAGTCCTAATCAACTATTACAAATAAATCGTGGATTACAAAAACCCTTTTCATTACAAATCAAATTTACAGAAATAAGCAATATTACAGAGATAATTATAGACCAATAGATACAATAAATGAATAATACCGACGGTAAATTAGGAACAAGAACACAAGAGGAGATATTTGGTTAAGGAAGTGAGACACAGCCACCAAGGCCGTCAACCACAAACCGATTGCTTGAACCCAAAACTCGCCACCAAAGCCAGTCCATAAAGGACCATAAAGAAACCACTTAGAATAATACCCAGATAAACCACTAAGGCTCGGTCATACAGACCTATAAGATTTCCACTAAGAAAACATTAACAGAGAACCTATTCGTGAGTTTTGTCCTTATCAGAAGAATACAGTAGGTATTTATAAAGAGAAGCCATTGATGACAGAGAGAGAAAAGATTTGGCAAAGGAAGAAATCGAGAACAAAGAGAGAGAGATCTGTGAAGGAGACGAGGAGACATATGATAAAAATATTAAGAGATTCAGGTATAGGACAAGCCTTCCACAGTGTGTGGGCTTAGGGGTACTGTGGGCCTGGTCATGGACCATTAATCTCAACAATTATGAACCACAATTAAGAGAGAGAATATAGTGGGAGAGAGTGGAAAATGGTAGGTTTTCCCCTTGGGAGTGTGTTGGGCGTGAAAACAGGAGGATGTCCGAACCACAAGTGTTCAGATATTGTTAGGTTTGTTAGTACATGCAATTCAATTCAAGGTTTCGTTTCACGTGTTCATGTCCAATTATTTATTATCCATTCAAGTTCGAGTTCTTTTCTTTTTTCTTTTTCTTTTTTCAAAAAAAATAAATCAGCAATAGAAGTTTATTCAAGCATAATTATTAATCATTTTTTTTAAAGAGGGTTTTTGAGCTCATATATTTTTGAAGCTAATAAGATATTGATTATTCATTTTAGGATTAATTTTTAAAATGTTGATAAAATAAAATTGTGGCACTTATTAGATGCTAGTTTTAAATATAAAATAATCGTTAAAAATACATATTGATATATCACTTAATTTTATGTGTTTTTCTTCTTTTTTTTAAAATAAAAGTAAGTGTAAATTACAACGACCTCCTCTGAGAGTTAACATAACTAGAAATACTCCCTCATTATTTGAAAAATTACAAATACCCTCCTGATGTTTGATGAAAATTATATAATTCTTGGATGAATGTAAAGAATTATCAATTATGCCCTTATTGTATTTTTTTTTTTAAAAAATTAAAACTTTGTAAAAAAAAATTGGATGAAGTGGATGAAAAATTTGTAAAAAAATTATCCACTTAGTCAATAAGAAATAAAAATTTTAAAAAAATAAATAAAATTATAATTCTTAGTCCACAAGGGCATTTTGATTAGTTTAGCACAAAAATTGAATGAAAATCTAATAGAGACTAACATAATGGACTAATTATTAGACGATATCAAAATCAGGGGATATTGTTAATTTTTCAAATAACGAGGGGTATTCATAATTATGACATTTTGCGATAAAATTATGTGATTGACACATGGCTTATTCTGTATTTTCTATTTAAAATATTAAACACGTTCTCGCTGTGTTCACCAAACAAGCATATTTTGCATCTAAATCGAGAGTTACAAGCCTATACCATGTTTCGCAATACGATTGTGTTCTTCAACACAGACTTTTAACGCACGAACATATCAAAACACACCTAGGCCGCGTTCCACTCCAAGATTGTGTTTTCATTCCAAAATCACACTTTTACCAAAATTCTTCTCCAATTGTCATTTTGTAAACTTTTCAGCTATTTAAGGAACGGATTTAGACAAACCTATGGGGAAAAGAAATTATTTTAGCTGAAACATGTTTAGCACATTAGTGCATACCATGCAAAAGAGTAAAAAAAAAAAAAAGGATTAATTTTATAATTTTACCAATTTAAGAGACTAAAATAATATAATTATATATAAATTGACAATTTTATCCTTTAAAAATCAAAACTCAACTATATTTTCATTGAATAATGATCAGAGAGATTAATTTGAGACAACTAAAGTCTCAGATGCATGCTAGCTTCAAGAAATAAATTTGGAACTAAAAGAATTTTAAATACATAACTTAAAAAACCAACTATAATATTTAATTACCTGTATACATGGAATCAAGAAAGAAGATTTGGGAGGTCTCTGAGCTCTCTCATTTAAGTTGACCTAATTAAAGAAGATTCAGGGTGCCCAAGGCAAAACTATTCAGTGTCGCTCATCATAATATCTGCATTTTATGCCATGATTATGGTGCTAAATCCACGAATTGTCTTTATCGAAGATCAAAACGATTAAACGAAAAGATGTCCTATATAATTTTCTTTATATATTAAAAAGTATTTATTTTAGTTTTTTTGAGTATTTAAATTTTTTTCTTAAAATAAGAAATTAAAATAAAAAAAATGTTAAACTATAAATCGTAATATAAAGGAGTTGCAATTAATATATCTTTTTTGTTAATCCATTTTTTTCAACGGATTTTAAAGAAGAGAATTTAAAAAGAATGGACGAAGAAACGGTTATAACCTTATTAGAATGTGTGAGATAAAGATTTACTTATTTAAAGACGACCATCAGGGTTAACGAAATAAATCATAAAACACGTGTGATACACGATATAATTAATTATTTTCTTTGAATTATACATTAATCGTACGAAAGTATTATATTTATCATATATTTAATTCAAGTTCAACCAAATTCGCTGGATACGATGAGTTAGAATTTTTAAATTGAGTCTCTTCTTAAAATCTAATGGACGTAGAGTTATCATATACATGTATGTCTTAATTGGTTGTATAGTATGAGTTTATCATTCAGATTAGCACCAATTCAAGGATACAGTCCCATCGGGATGCAAATTTCTTACCAGCAAACTACATATATTACATAAAAATTATATTCCAGACCTTCTGATGTTGACAGACATTTTCAGCCTGCTCCAGAAAAACAGTACTGTAAGAGAACAGCCAGATTCTTGGAGCTGGACCTTGAAGTAGTTCACGATGATGATCATCAGAAACGTCCTTCAGCGCAGCCACCATGTTTCACTGCTACTCCTTTCACTAACATCGGCGAAATTGAAGACCAAGACTTGTTGATGAAACTGATGATCAGCACCAAATCTCAGGTGATGTCGGCACAGAGGACAAGTCCAGCGCCCGTATCCAATCCACCGGTCGAAGCAAGCTCTGTGGAAAACATGGCCGCATTTCAGCTCCCTGATTTCCTCCCCTTCACCGATACTGCACAGACAGACCGTGCACTCGTCTGAGCCCGTTTTGCAGGTTGATCGCCTTGTGACGCCGGCGTAGGGTTCAACGTTCGGTACTATTGTGTTCGGAGCGGAGGAGGAGGTGGAGGAAGAGACTTGGAGGAAATAGATGTGATTGAGTGTTTGGGGACTTTGGGAGCATTGTTGAGGGTTTGGTGAGTGAAGATCGAGGAATATGATGTTCAATGGGGGAGAAGTTCTTGAAATTGAGTCTCTAAGAGGGCAAATACTCTAGGAGTATTTATACACGCAAACCAGCGAAATCCGAATCACTGTTTCAGAAACTGAAAACTTCATAATATACATAAAGACAAACATCATGTTTAACGTGTTTTCTTCCATCAACTGAGTACGTGGGATGAGGGAGGCGACTGATGTAATAATTATTTAATTTGAGCTCTATTGTTGGAGATTTTCTGAATTGCATGCAGAATATGTGTTATAACTGAAGTAGGTAGGACCACGTCTTACAATTCTGAGCTGAGGTTGTCGCTCATCGTAATTACAAATGGTTTGGATTGAGGATTCTTGTAGGAAAACGTAATAGGTTGGGCTACAACATAAATTCTTGTTTCAATGAAAAAGTCTAAGAGTTCATTAATATTAGATGTTTCTGAAATATGAGCCTCACGATTACACAAAGGGATAATTACCTTTACACATTTTCATTTGTAGTCTGTTTATATAAATTATTTTTTTTTTTTAGATAATTACATATACACCCATCAAATGTCAATATTACTTACATAAACAATCCTTTATTTTTTTTTTTTTAAATTACAAATACACCACTTAAAAATATTAACATCATTACACAAACTATTCTTATTTTTTTCACTGTTAAGAATAATTTTTGTAATTATACAAAAAATAAAAAATTTTTGTGTAAATATAACATAAGTCAGGGTATCCCTTACACAAAAGATGCTGATACGGAATTGGAAGAGATAGGATAGTTTTAGGAAAGAAGTGATGCATCTTCCTTATTGTGAAAATTTGACCTTTTTCATTAATTCTATCACTAAGTCGACAATATTTATATTCGGAATTACTACTTTACGGTAGACTCATATCTATTGAAATAAGTATATTGGATATAGGTACAATTTAAATCCTAAGATATCCGTGGATATCTGTATCGATATCTGTAAAAAATTAATACTTTAAATGTATATTAATATTCACTATCGTTTTCGTGGTGACAACTCCAAATTAAATTAACAATAAAATTAAGCTGAACATCATAATACTTTAGAAAATGAAAAAGTACATAAGAAATTTAAATTATAAGTTAAGCTCAACTAATAGATAGAATTGATAATTCTTCTTTCAATTTGAAATGCAACAGAATCTTTAGATGGAAGTTGAATGCAAGTTTAAATGGATAAAAAAAAAAAAATTCTAAGTCAAAAATGTTTTTCTATATATGTTTTTTTATTGATACTTGAAGTTTTGTTCATATCTCGAAGCTTGCATTGCGTAATTTAACTAATAACGGTCTTTTTATTTTTAAGCGAAATTAAGATTATTTATATTTGAACGATGTTCTAGCTTACTAATATTTAAGTAGGCCAAGATGTTGTTATTAATAATTTTGAATTTCTCTGAATTAAGTAGGCTTTTCTCTAGTTTCACAAGTTATTTTTGTTTTTTATTAATATTTATTAATCAAGTACGACCTATTATTTTTTTTAGATAAGTGGTAGGGCAGTTGTTACAAATTATTTCATTTAATTTTTCAGTCTATTACATACTATACAGATGCTGATGCAGAAATATTGGTCTTAACATAGACAGATCATTGGTCAATTCTATATATGATATGATAATTTAATGAACTCATAACTTTACATTGTCTTTGAGAAGACATGTATACTTTCAAAAATGAAAAAAAATAGGCACACCACAGAAGATTGTGTCTGTATTATATGTGTTGGTTAGAGTCTTTATACTTGATTTATTAAAAATATATATATTTACTAAGAGAAAACTTTCTTTAAAGTCTACATATAATTTAAGATGTTTTATAAATACTTCTGCAAAATCGTTTAAGTTGCGATCATCAATAAATAATGAAACTCTAAGAAAATAACATGAATATAGCCGTAATTATAATGTCTAGATTGATAATCAGGTACGAAAGGGAAGTGCAACTTGTGGTATTATTAAAGAAGTTTCTTATACTAAAATAAAATTACGAGAGCTTTCACGATTTTTTCTTTTATAGTATGTGATTCATTAAAATATTCATATCCAAAAGCTGATTTGATACATCATAGTTCAAATATACGAATACTTTCAAACGAGACAAAAAAAATAATAATTTATCATAAAACTTGACATACATCCCACAATTATAAAACTTATTAAATTTATAATTTTTTATTATGAGACGTCAATTTCATCTATAAAGCAAGACATAATAGGCAGAATCTTACAGGGTTTCATAATTTGTTTTGCTGCCTGGGGTTGGAACAAATTTTGGAGAGCTGCAATTGGAGGATATGAATTGGTACATTCATGGTTTTAGGAGCCGTCCATGTCCTTCACGTTTGGTACGCCGACCTTCCATCTGGGAATTGGGCCCAACAATTTATTGCTTTTGTCTCTAAATACTAGAGACAAAGGCACACATGAAATGCGTGTCCGTAATGCATATCATCCTATAATAAAATAATAATAATTAAAAAAATATGATTTTTGTTGTAAATAAAATAAATATGATAAATGCTAGTTAGTTATGGCTGCGCATCTATAAGTCATTGATTTTACAAACGTGTCGTATACATTAGCTACAACTAAAAATTATGACAAATATTTTGGTTATAAATAGAATCTTTGCGAGTGTTGATTAATCATTGTTAAAATTTAAATTTTCACATTGACTCTGTATGACCTTTGTAAATAATATTGATTTGTCATTATTTTTAAGTTATAGTGATTTGTAGTGTAAAGTATACAGTATAGAAGAATCTTTTTTTTTTTCAACAGAGAGGGGTTCGTTTGATCGTACCTCTCAATCTTTTCATGTTTTTCTGGATGGATGCCTGATAACACCAATCCTTCAACTTGTCTTTGAGAAAAGACATTCTCCTTGCTACTGAATCCATTTGTCCCTCCGGTACTTTGTATGATTGGATCAACATTTCCCTCCATGGACTACAGATTTTAGCAAAAAACATGGGAGCTGGTGTAGTGTATATATGTTGCAGATTCTGTACATGTACATAAATTTTAAATATATTAAAAATATATAAAAACTATACTAACTTTGTCATTGGTTTATGAATGTACACGATGTTGATGATATATGAATTTTGAAGAGGTTTTAAAGTGTGATTTTACTGTTCTTATAGTGAAATTTACACCTACTAAATGGTTGCTATTGCATTTAAGCAAACTCACTTTTTAGAATACTACAAGACCAACTGAGGTTTGCCGAACAAAATTCCGAAAGCCTTTTGTCTACGAAAACTTTTAAACTAATATGAAGTGAAAGAACTTTATAAAAGTTAAAGTGTTAAATCTGGCGTTTGACTTAATCTATATATAGATATTTTTTAAAAAAAAAATATACATCTCCTCAATTATACTTATTTAATTTAAAAGTTGCAATTGTCCAAAAAATATCTTTTCTGATCAGAAGCTTCTGACAAACAACTTTAAAGTTTTCCATAAAAGTAATTCGTAACGTTGTATTAAAAATAAAACAAATATTTTTTGAAAAATATATTTATTATATAAATTTCCTTCTTTTTTACTTATTCCCTCCAACTTTTATTTTGAATTTTAAGTTGAAAAACTCTTTATCTTACACTTAAAAACTTAATTAAACTTTTCATGTGGGATATAAATATATATGTAAAGGCTATCCCACACCACACGAAAAACTTATAATTTGATAATTAAAATAAATTAATTTAGTTTGACTTAAAAGGAAAAAATTGGAGAAAAAAAACACAATCGATCAAAATGGAGAAAAAAATAGGAAAGGCGAGAGTAGTCAATAAGATTATTTTTAATCCACTTTTCTAAGATTTGACATAGTTACAAATATATTTCTACTGTTTGTAAAATTATAGTTACTCTTACTCCATTGATTTAACGCCTGTTTAACAACGAGCCTATTTAATTAGTTTTCATTAGGTTCTCATTTAATTTTTGTGGTGAATTGACCAAAATATCCTTTTTAATTACAAAATACGAGAAAATTTGATAAATCAAATTATGTTAGATGTAATCGATAAGATCCTTCTTAATCCACATTTAACATAATTATAAATATATTCTTGTTGTTAAATGACAAGTGTCCCATTTATTTTAAAGTTTGTTGAAACAACGAGCCAATTCCATTAGTGTTTATTAGGTTTTTATTTCCTTTTTATGGTGAATTGATCAAAATATTATTTTGGATGATGAAATATAATTATATATATTTTTAAAAATTTTAAAATATTTTTATCGACAAATATGCTTTATGGATTAGTTACTTTACTCGGCCACAATTTTTTCTTGTTTTACATGTTTACAAATATTTTTTAAAAGAAAAAAATCAACAAGGTTAAAGTAACAATTTCCACCTCATCGTCTAGGGGTTGCATAATTATTTTTTCATTTGAGGTGTTATTTGTAAAACGATGGGTATTAATAATTATTTCAAATATTAGCCATTATTTTATCAAAGAAAATGTTTTACACATATGGTGTACTAGTATTAATTGAAAGACAAGATGTAATAGAATTTGAAATTTAAAAAAAAAAAAATCCAATACCATATCAACTCTGTTCATCATGAATTCATTCTTCTCATATGCAGGAAGTTAATTTGTTCTTATCACATTTCTCACTAATTCTTGTATATTCCACCAATAAAATCATCGTTTCAACATTTTACATACTAAATTACAAACTTTATGTCCTAAAAACACCCACATAGATGCCCATAATTTTACCAACATTAACAACTATAGGTCTAACAAAGACACAAATATCATCAAACACCCCTACCACCGTCACATAGTACTCCACAATAAACGAACATGTTAGTTACTCCCCATTATTCTTTCATCCAAGTTGCCTCAACGTAGCCACCATCTATCACGACCACCATAACCGGCGGCGTGAAAGTTGATCACCACCAATTCTTGGTGGAGCTCCGCCGCAATTGGTGGTAACTTTAGTCTATTCCGGCACATTGGGCACGTCATGTGGCCGTACCCCAACCACCTGTCCAAGCAAACTCTATGGAAAAAATGGTCACATCTAAGTTCTCTAACTTCATCGTCTTGGTCGATCTTGCACAAACAAACAGCACATTCGGCTGACTCCCCCGACTCAACAACGTTTTTATAAAACGTAACGTTAAAATCACCGACATATTCTGGTAACATGATCCCGTAAGGATATTGGAAGAAGGATTGGCAAAGAAGGTAATCCCATGCCCATTTCAAATGGATGAGGATCGAAACAACGTAATCTAGTACGACTGATTGTGTTATGATTTGAATCATAGCTACTATCTGAAGTTGCTGAAGGCCTATGAGGGGATTTTTTTTTTTTTAGAGAAAGGAAATAGCTAGAGATTGGTGGAGTAGCAGTCATTTGCAATTGGTTTGGGGGTATATATAAAGAGCATGGAAGAATTTTCCTAGTGGCTGCAAGGTGAAATTCCTCGTCTTCTGTCAAACAATGGTATGGTAAAATTCACCTTTGAACATGTTTTTATTTTTCTTTGTTCAACAGAGGTTATCTGGGAGAAGTAATCTTTGTTATTTTTTAAACTAGGCTTAAAAATTAATATTTGTCTGCTGGCTGACCACTATGTCCTGCTTAACCAGGGTTTGATGATGTGGTTAGAGGATTCAGGCCTCACGTGCCGATGAATAAGAGATGGCATTCTTAGTACGCAAAGAAAACCTAGAAAGACATGGATTAACCACGAGAAATAGGATAGAGATCTGCATACTTGAACCCAACTTGGCCCCATAATTGGACATCATTATTTATGATCACCAAAATATCTAAAAGGCTTATATATATCATCATATGTATGGACATGTACAAATACAAACACTTGACCTATAAATACTGCAAAGCCATTTTGGGGTTGAGGTATGTCATTTCTTGGGAGTATTTTTCATCTTTATCCTCGACCTTACACCCAACCAATTTTAGTATTGGAGAGTTTTAATTAAGAACCTCACAACAAATTTAACGTTAATTTGCTCGTTGCAATTGAAATTAAAGACAAACGAGAACATGTCTCCAATACTTTTGAAACTCGAGATTGAAAGTAAATATTAATAATATTTTTTGCCGAATGAAGCTTTTAATAGAGTTATTAGCTATTCAAAGAAAAAAAAAGTTAATCTTAGTATAAGTAAAAAAAACATGTATGAAACAGGCTAAAATTTGGATTGTCTCAAAAGCTCGAAAGAGTCAACCCAAAAATACCCTACCATGGTAGCAATATTACAAAAATATCAGGTCCAAAAGATAACTATAGAAAATAAGAAAAATACGCAAAATTGCTAACAAATAGAAAAAATTTAACAATGGTCGAAATAATGGAATTTCGTGATGAACGACAATCCCTTAAGAGGATTGAATTCTCCTCCCGAAAATGATCAAAACAATAAGTGGCCCGCCCCATAACTCTAACCAAATCAAAAGTTATAGGCAATTAAAATTCCATTATTAAACCAGACAACCAAAGCCCTAAATCTTCAATTTACGCCCATCCAAACAGTTAAAAAACACATCCGCCTCTTGTTCTATATTACACAAGTTCCAAATGTCTATCCAGATTGAATTAACTCGAGGTTATTGCGGCCCCCAACCCGAATTAAGAATAGATCAAAAGTGCCGGTCCATCACATTATTTTCCCGATTACTTAATTAGTCGAGAATTAATAAATTAAGCTGAGTCAAATTTTATTTGGACCCAGTTTACCTTTTCTAGTAATATTCTATGAGTCATCTCAGTTGTTAAGGTTGTTCGTTGGGTCATCGATGTTATGATTACATTTTTAGACATATTGGACTTGGGGAAAATTAAGCTTAACGTATGTTTGAAAGTTCATAATCACGTTAAAAAATAACGTAAGAGTCTTCTCATATATATAATATTAAAAAAAAACAATACAATTTACCCTCTTGTGATATTGCAAATGAGCAAATTATTCTCCTATGAAAATAAAATAGCAATTTACTCCTTGAGCAGGAAGGTAAGTTACTTCATTTTAAAAAACACAAGGGAGTAAATTATTATTTTTTTCATAAAGGGTAATTTGTTCATTTCCAATATAACAGGGAGTTAAATTGCATTAAACCCTATTTTTGATGGCGATAGTTGTGATAATTGTCCGTTTTGCTATGCTACTGCTGAAAATAACATCTGTACGTGAAGAGACACAATTTGCATATTCAAAATATTACTTTTGGTAGATATTAACTCATGCATAATTAAGTTATACCCAACAAGATATTTATCGGGCTATTAATTTCCATGTTTGCGGTTTTGTATTCATTTTCAATTTTCAATGAAAAATATGTGGTTTTTAATTTTATATAACTTGTTGTGTGAAAATATGAATGTACATTTGGATTAATATAATTGCTGATATATTGTGTTTATGTTGTTAATGGTGTAAGATGGATATATATACGTTTTTATTCGATAAAAATGATAGTTTTATTTTTATTGTTAGTTGTGTCAAATAAAATGTATATTCTAATTTAAATAAAATTGATAGTTATAGTTTTTTTATTAATTTAGAATTATTAGTTATGCCATAGTAAAAAGTTATGAAAGAGATAATTATTAGTTCATAAAATTGATGAATATTGAACATCTTTTACATGTATATATGTAAGTATATATAAAATCCTAATGATTCAAATGGGAACGATGGTAAAATATTTTCAGCGAGAATATGTATAAGTTAATAAACATATTTTTACTTTAATAATTGTTTCAAAATTTAAAATCTAAAAATAGAAACGAAATGGGAAAATGATTTTTTTTAAGGGTTAAAAGCAGAGACCACCCCAATCTTTGGGTCGTTTTGCACTTTGCCCCCCAATCGTTTTTTTTTTTACAAGTCACCTCCCAACCTTTGTTTTTCGTAGCACTTTGCCCTTTTTTCCACTTCCCGGCGAATTTAATTGGAATATTCCATTGTATGTGATACACGCGCCTTTGGGCGAGTTATGAACGGGGTAAATTTGTAATTTCACTCATCAATTTAAAAAAAAAAATAAAAAATAAAAATAAATATGAAGAATGTCTTCTTCTTCATCTTTCCAGCAGCGCCCACCTCCTTTGCGCCGCTCACCTCCTCCACCGACGCCCACCTCCAGCAGTTACACCAGCATTTTCGCAGTCGCCCGCTCTCCATTCTCCTTTGCTTTCCTTTTCATCTTTTCTTATCTATTTTCTTTCCTTCACTAATTTTCTCCTTTTTTTTTTATGATTTTTCTTCTTTTTCGGACAAAAATGAAAAATATGGGGGAGGGAGGAGGTTGCGAGAAAGAACAAAGAGCGGGTAGGAAGAACAATAAAAGGGAGGGGGAACAATGGGGAGCAAAATCTGGTGAGAGAGATGTTACAAGAAGAGAAATTAGGGTTTGAGGAAATAGGAAGATGAAGAAGAATAAGAGAAATTAGGGTTTGAGGCAATAGGAAGATGAAGATGAAGAAGAAGACCCACTTTACGTTTATTTTCCTTTTTTTAATTTTTTTTAAATTAATGAGTGAAATTAGAAATTTATCCCGTCTATAACTCGCTCAGAGGCGCGTGTATCATACACAATAGAATATTCCAATTAGATTCGCCGGAAAGTAGAAAAAAGGGCAAAGTGCTACGAAAAACAAAGGTTGGGAGGTGACTTGTAAAAAAAAACGGTTGGGGGGCAAAGTGCAAAATGGCCGAAAGGTTGGAGGGTGTCTGCTTTTAACCCTTTTTTTAATTATTATTTTTAAAATATTTTTGATGTTTTTCTCTCCCTTATCCGTTTTTTCATTTTGCTTGGTCTATACTTCCTTTCTTCCTTGTAATAAACCAACGAAAAGTAAGCATAAAAATATCTTATCCAATGAAAAATTGAAAATCTAGACATTGAAACATGTTTTATTGATTTTATCTAATTAAAATGAGGTTAACATCAAACTTTAAAATTTTATCGAGTAAAATTTAACTTATATTTAAATATTTATAATTAAAGAGGGATTAATTGGTGTCTACATCCTTATCTTTCTTAATAAAAATAAGTCTTCCCTGTATTCTATTATTTCTATGTTTTTTTTTTCTTTATTTATGTTCTCCTCTTCTTTTCTTTGCAATCTATTTTCCTTATCCTTTCAATATATTATAATTAAAATTTATTCATAAGTTAAAAAAAAAGGATTGTTTGACCTGCAATAAGTCGGTTTTAAGTCAATTAAAGATAAATATCAACTTTCATTCATTTTTTTTTTTTTTTTTTTTAATATCATAAAATTCAATGAACTTTTACTAACGGAATGACTTATTTATTATACGGAAGCAAACCTCATGGGTACTAGATATAATTTCTCATACTACAAACAATTTATATATAATTACACCAAATTTCAGAGAAGGATGGTAGTTATCCCTATTATATATTTAAGAAACATGCACGCGCATAGACTGCAAAATTTCATTAATTAGTTTCAAATATTGAAGAGTAGTTGCTGACATGACTTGCCCTAAAAAACCCAATATAGCAAATGTACTGACTATCACATTTTTCCACTCTAGTTTGTAAATGATCAGTGACAAGGGGGGAAAAAACGTAGAAAACAACCATATGGTGTAAAACATTAAATAATTTTTTTCTAACAATTTAAATTATTAAATAATGTGGTTATTAATTTAACTCGATATTAAAATAAAATCAAATCAAATATGAGATCCTGGATCGAATTTTATTGCCACTAATTTTATAAAAAAACATATCAATGTATAAAATTTGTACGTAAAAAAATATATGTTAAAATATTAAAACGTTAAATATTTATGTGTAACGTTGATGCGTCCATTATTAGACGAAAGTTCTGTGCGGGTGTTGAAGAAAGAAGAGTGAAAAAGCACGCAGCTTCATCTAGATGCGTGACGCTGCGTAGTCTGTCTTAGCAATTCAAGAAGTTGATGAAATTCCATGAGGTCAAACTTCACTTGAGTTTACTCCACATACACACATAAATAGTTGAATAGAATATTTTTTAGTATATTTTTTATAGTTGTATGCCGCTTTTTATTTATTTATTTTGAATTTGATGATTAATTTAAAAATATTGATGTATTGAGATACTGAATGCTATAAATTTATAATAATAGTATATTGATTGGTTTATAATTATCAATACATTAAAAAAAAAAAAAAGAAAAAATTGGAAGGAGTAGGTTGAAGTCGTTGGGATTCAGTCAAATCTGTTGATGTCCAATTTTTTCTTCACATGACTATATGTAGTTGGTTTTAATAAAAACGTTTTGCAAGAAATTTAAAGTTTTAGACTAATAAACCATATACAGAAAAAGTTTGAATAATGTATTTAGTTTTTTGTTAATTTGGCTGTTCATCGATTATTTCTCGGAATCAGTTTGCAGTGTAAAATTAACATGTAAGACAATCGAGAAAAGTTATGTTATTTGCGAGTGGTTTTCTGGTTCTAGATGATGGATGAATATTAATTTGTGTAAGAAAGATTATGTTGATCAGTAAGGAATAAAGAAGGTTGAGACATTAATCAAATATAATTAGTATATGCAGAGTCGTAAAATTATCAGAATCTAACATCATAGATTTCACGTACGTATCGTAAACAAGACAACGCATTAATACATATGTTGAAATTTTATTTTACAAGAAAGCGAATGTTGGTCGTGGGTTTATTTCTTTTCAATGATAGGAACCCTTTTCTTTAATTTATATTTTGGAAATGAAATGGTAAAATTTAGCATCATAATACATTCATCAATTTGTCTAATTAATGAACCGATGCATCTAGGAGAAGAGGTGAGATCGAGATGAGTAGGCATCCCCTTTGGATTCAGGGAATGCGATCCAGGACATGATAGGGAGTGTGTTACACAGTGTCACGTCCTCCCCCCCCAAACTAATATACATCTTGGAATTTGGGTACCAATATTTTGCTTTTTATTCTTCTCCTCCGATTCTTTCCCTCTAGGGATTCAGGGAGCGGTTGTTATGATTACACACTCATCTCTTAATGTTTGATATAATTATGTATAAATTTTCTGTATTTTAAAAATTTTCATCTCTCTCTCTCTCTCTCTCTCTATATATATATATATAAGAATAATTATACTCTCCTCCCCTGATTTTTGATATAATTACATGTAAATTTTCTGTTGTTTGAAAATTTACATTTAGTACCCCTTAGGTTTGGTCCTGTCTAACAAATAAGTCCATTCGTTGGTCAACATTTACTGAATATATTAACAAAAAAATGAATAAAACTTGATATTTACCCTTAATTGATTTATTACTAACTTGTAGCAGGCCAAATAATTTTTTTCAAACTAAATTACCCTTATAACGGTGACTATATACCTTCTCATATGTATTAACATGTGAAGACGTATGATGGTAATTTTTTGCTCGTAATTATCCCATATATATATATATATATATATTATATTCTAAATTTATTTTCAAAATTTTTGTCCTTTTAAGAAATGAATCTCTGTTCCTGTTGTGTAATGCGGCAGGCATTTGTTTGAGTTGTTCATCTCTAAGATATTGTTATGGAAGAGTGGAGGAATGTCCAAAACTGCATTCAATTTAAAGAACATAGTGGAAGACCCGACCAAATTCGATTTGGGTATTTGAAACTTGAGTTTGCAATTTGCATGCACATGCACTAGACTAGACCATTTCATATATAAGGCGAGTCAATGGAGGACAACCTGGTTTGTTTGAAAAGTCATCTTAATTAACAATCCTAATTTGCACAAAAACGGCTCTCCAATTTGGCATTTTGCTGTAGGCCCACCTTAACAACACAAATACTCAAAATTTCCCACAAGCTCAACATCAAGTATTACATAAAACAATAAAAAAATTCAGAACAATTACAAGTCTGTACGTGCTAGATTACGTAGTTTTGATCATCGCAGCCACCATGCACAGCGATCACTGTATCTAGAGGCGGCGCAGAAGTTGATTAGTACAAGTTCCTGGCGGAGGTCCGCCGTGCCTGGCGGCAGCCTAAGGTTGTTCCGGCACAAGGGACATGTCATGTTGCCGTACCCCAACCACCTATCCAAACAAGCCTTATGAAACAAATGGTAACATCTCAGCTCTCTAACTTCATCCCCTATATCAATTTTGCACAAACAAACAGCGCATTCCTCCGACTCCTCCGAATCATTTTCGTAGCACGTGACGTTAAGGTCATCGACGTATTCAGGCTGCAGTCTCAGTCCATCAGGGTGGGGGTGGGAAAAGGAGTGGAAAAGAAGGTAATCCCAGGCCCACTTCAGATGCAGGGTGATCGCAACCACGTAGTTCAGCACAACCCATTGCGGCACCAGTTGCAGCATTCTCGGCAGCCCTGTCTGAACTGGAAATGGGGTTTTGTTTTGGGAATCAGCATAAATAGGGTATTTATAGAGGAAAATATGGGATATGGATGTAATTTTGCGGTGGAGACCAAAAAGAAGAGAATTTTCCACTGGACGTACTCACGTAGTCATATTCTTATTTTCCACAATTCAACATCTGGTCGTAGATGGATAACATGAATATACATACATACATATACATTTCCAACTTGTCATTCTTTAATAAATAGGAACCCGTTTACCCAAGTATGTATACATTTGTCTAATAATACAAATTGGTCTGAATTTTCACTGTTAATAAAGAGTAGTACTATTTTTTTCCTCTACGTGGTAAGACTTGCTTGTGTTTGGGGTCTGTGTCATCGATGTTTTATGAGGACTTGCATTAATTAAATCAGCATCAGGTGTAAACCTTGTAAGTTAAGGTTTATGAACTGGTCAACTACTATACATGTAATACATAATTAGAATGTTCTATGCATGTAAGAGATTAATTGGAATTAATTAATGTTTTAAGGGATTTTTTAAATATACACTTAGCCTTTAATTGCAACTTAAACAAGAGAAATTCAGGATTTTCATGCTTTATGAGTATCATTAACTTTTGATTTAAAAGCATTTTTTTTAAGCAGTTTCATCAAAAATAGAAATTGATATTCAAAACACGTCAAAGGTTTTTTTTTTTTTAAAGTAAAAAATTGAAAAATACGTTTTCAGAATTCTCGTCAACACTCCCTTAGTATATGATAGATTGTTTTCATCTACTAACAATAGATGAAATAATTGAATTTTAGAGGTAATTTATAATGATTCATTTTAAATTTTATAATTGGGGAAAGAAAAAAAATGAGTTTAATGCAATTTACCCCCTATGATATTGTAAGTGAGCAAATTATCCTCCTGTGATATTATAAACGAGTAAATTATCCCATATGAAGCGAAGGGTGAAGGTAGACAACATCAAATCCTTGTCTGACTGGGGAAACTAATGAAGTGGGAATTTGATTAAGGGTTAGGATTCATGAATTTGTTAGTCTTCTTTCAGGCAAAAAAGGCGGCAGTTTTTTCCCGTAACTAGAAAAGGAATTCTCATCATGTTGGTCAAGTAAACAAGAAAAAATCAAATAAAAGAAAAAAAAACATAAACAAGAAAAAGCTCATCTATATATCTATATTTATACATTATAAAAAGAAATTCTTTTGGCATATCAATTTTTTAAAATCCAAATTTATCCTTTATTTTATTTCTTTCCTTTAATTTTTTTTGTTCATATTAATAATTTTAATATTTTTTAATAATCTCACAATTATATTTTTTTCCTCTTAGCTACCCACTATTCCACATTCTTTCCCACTCACTTCTCCAAATTTATCATAATTTATAATTATAATTATTGATTTTATAATTTTTATTCTTATCTTCTTACACAGATTTTTTTTATATGCTCGCGAGAACCACGTGCAACGATAACTAGTTATTATAAAATAAAACTCATTGATTAGTATCAATTTTTGATTGGCCCATTTTACTCTTTCATTCAATTTCTTCTTTAAAAAAAAAATCCCATTATAGTGATTTTAATTTTTTTATAATTATAATTTTTTTCCTCTCACCCCACTATTTTTATTTTTCTCTCATGTTCTCCTTATCGTTTGCCTTCATAAACTTTCATAATATTAATGAACATTTTCCAATTAATTAATTGGGATAGTATTTTACCATTTTCTTGAAAGTAAAAAACAAAAAGAAGTTGGTCCGAGGAACATGCATGCATGCATCCTGGTCTACATCTAGACTAATGGTAACATTGACATTTGGCCATACAAGGAATACCCAATAGTAGTTCTTTTTCTTTTTTCTTAATATTCTAGAAAATATTAATTACATAAACCCCAATAGTTGAAACGACAGCATATATAGGAAGCAGTGTTACTGTCAAGAATTGAATATATGAAACAGTCAAATATATATATATATATATTGTCCGCCGCGTGGCTGACCACCATTATTATGTGCTTCATCAATCAAATATGAAATCTGGGTTCAATAATTAGTTAATAGTGAACTTCCCCAAGTTATGTCCAACTCATGATCAGATGACTAATTAGTTAAATTAAATAAACATTTACGGACATGCATGGATTTAATTTGTTGGAATTTATTGTTGATATACAATTTGAAATTGTGCCGCAACAAGATCAATGGTTGTAGAATTGTCGAAAACTTAAGGAAAATTTTAATTTGGACAGAGTTTGGTTAATTCGTAGTCAATTATATGATAAGTGTAATATGTGATTGATGTTAATTTAATAAAAATAATGAATCACATGATCACAAGTTTGATACACTTGCTATACGATAAATTACATCTTTATCTCACAGCTTTAATTTTTTGTTTTATTACATTAATAACATAAATTACGTCTCCAGACACCTCATAAATGAACGAATAAGTTAAAATGTATAAATCACAAAAGTATATATATATATATATTATATAGATATATATATATATATATATATATATATATATATATATATATATATATCAACGCAGCCACCATGTGCAGCCATCATCCCTTGACCTGCTGGCGGCGGCGTAGAAGTTGATGACTACCAACTCATGGTGGAGCTCCGCCGTGAAGGGAGGCGGCTTCAAATTATTCCGGCACAGTGGACATGTCAGATGCCCGTATCCGATCCACCTATCCAAGCACACCCTGTGAAACAAATGGCCACACCTCAATTCTCTAACTTCATCTCCTTCCTCGATTCTGCACAAACACACAGCACATTCTTCTGCTAATTCCTCGGAGTTGGCATCCCTTGTGTAGTGAGTGACGCAGAGGTTGTCAACATATTCGTGTAACATGGTTCCTGCACGAGGTTGAAAGAACGATTGGTAAAGAATGTAATCCCATGCCCACTTTAGCTGTGTGGCGATCAGAATCATGTAGTTTAGGACAAGTGATTTAGGCATGATTTGAAGCATTTCTTTGTCTGGATTTTGGATTAGGGAGATGAATGACTAAGCTCAAGAATTGGAGTTGCTTTTAAGGTTTGGCAGCTGAGGTGGGGTATTTATAGGCGTATGTTGTCATTTCATTTGGTGGTGTGGGGTGTAGACCGGAGATTCTTTGGTCCAACATATCTTCAAAGAATTCTTGTTTTGTCTGAGAGATGTCATAGTTTGATGTTGGTTTTGTATTAAGGCTGTAGTCTTTGTGCCAGCGGTCCAAGTACGTTGGGGAATAATTAAGCATAACACAGGAAGCTTCGTCCGAGCATTAACCGGTCCAATTTTCACTAAATATTAAGAAATGATGGCAATATGGTCGAATTCGGTTTTGAGTTAGAATTTTTTACGTAAATTTTATAGCAACTGCAATATATTATTTGTATAATTAGTATATCGTTTTAAAAAAAAGTCAATTATATATAAGTGTATCATACTTGTTCCATGATTCATTTAATTCTGCCAAACTTGATTTAAATAACAATTGTTCATGGCCAGAATTATAAATATTTGATTTTGATAATTAATATATATATATATATATATATATATAATATATGTATATTATTAATTAAACTTTATGATATAGTTGTAATCGATTCACTCAAAAATATAGTTTGCAAGGGCAATTTTGATTAATTCATCACAAAAAATGAATAAAAACCTAGAAGAGACTAATAGATTGAGCTAGATATTGGACGACAGTTAAAATCAAGGGAGTATTGTTTAATTTTCAAATAACAAAAAGAATACCATAGTTATGCCAAATCTTTGAAAATTAACTTTGTTATAATGTAAGTTTAATATTAATTGGATGATATGGGAAGTGATTTAATTTATTGATGGGGTGCGGGTAGGGTAGCTAGGAATGTGACTTGTCAAAGCGTGAATATTTGAAAACAACAAAAGCGAGCTGTTAAGTGCCCAAATCAAAGTATGTGACTTCATTTACAAAGGACAATATGATGCAACAAGATTGATCTAGTGGACCTCAACTTTCACACCTATTTTTCTTTCTCTTGCTCTTTTTTTTTTTTTTTTTAATAGTAATTTCTTATATTTTTTATGGGATAATTAAATTTACACCCCTCATCTATTGTGTTTTTATACAAATCACCCCCCGCCTTTTAAAAACTTACAGAAATCACCCTTAGCAGCCTTTAAAACCCAAATATGCTCCTGTTGACTAAATCTGTCTTTAAAATAATTTTTTAAGAACAAAAATGCCCTTATGGATTTTACTATAATTATCAAAAGATAGAAGGGTGTCAAAGTAATTTAATATTTTAGTTATTAAAAAGTATAATTTTATATAGAGATTCAATAAAAAAAAGTTAATATAAATTAAAAATTAATATAAATAATAAAAAATATATATGGGTCATATTACTCATCTTTATAAATATTTCTTTGACACCCCTTCTACCTTTTGATAATTATAGAAACACTCTTAAGGGTATTTCTGTCCTTGAAAAATTATTTTAAAGGTTGATCTAGTAAACTAAGGCATTTTTTAGTTTTAAAGGCTATTAGGGGTTATTTTTGTGATTTTTCAAATGACAATAGGTAAAGGGGGTAAATATAATTATTCCTTATTTATTTATTTAATTGTATAATTTAAATACTCTTTTAAATAATAATTAATTTTTCAAAATTTAACATTATACACACGCTATGAATGTACTACATATACTAGTACATGATAAACGTGCTCTTGACAATGAAATACATAGAAATGAAAAATAAGACACGAGACAAAAAAAAAAAACATAAATTAAAAAAGAAATCCAAATTTCGACATTTATTTGTTCATTAATTAAAGATCAAATAATCATTTTTTTCATTATATTTTCAGTGGATTTCGTACCCTTTTCTTTGAGAAAAAGGAATTTCACAATTACATGATAATTTTACTAAACACTAAATAACGTGATCGATTTTCGAATTTTAATAATTATTGATAAATCTTTGGAGCCATATAACAACACCATTTGTATTGAAAAATAAATTGTTGAAACTGTCATACGATTTAGGCTCAACAATGAAAGTGATATTGGGCTATATATGATTCTCAGTTTATTAGTAGAAATGTCGGATGGTTAAACGGCTGTAGCAATATTGGGCTATGATTGAAGAAAGCAAAATCTATGATTGAAGCCATGAAAGTAGTAGGAGCAAGGAGCAAGAACAGAGAGAGAAATATCTTGAGTTTCAATATCTGGAAAAACTTGATGAATCTTATATGCTACTGAAAAAGGAGTTTCAGCTTTTAAATATATACAGAACAATGAAAGAGGGAAAAACAGAATCTAACTGACTACTCTAACGAACTACCAGCCTCTAACTAATTGTATATGTCAGCAACTAACAGAAACGTAAAAATGAGAGAAACGTAATATAAGAAATGCGACTTTCTTCACTGCTAAGTCGCCACAGTGTCTGGGTTCGATTCGTCATAGCTGCAGGATGATTCTCCATTACTGCAGCTTGTTGTGGTGTTGATTCTCTTCATCCCCCCCTCAAGATGGACTTGGGGAAACGACATCAAACCCATCTTGGATAACAAATTAGAGAACTGAGAACCAGACAAAGATTTAGTAAGAACATCGGCAAGCTGTTGTGTACCAGAAATATGACGAGGAAGTACAAATCCAGCCTTGAATTTATCACGCACAAGGTGACAGTCGATCTCGAGGTGCTTTGTGCGTTCATGAAAAACAGGGTTGGCGACAATATGAATTGCCGCCTGATTATCACAGTAGAGTGGGATCGGAGTAGGAACCTGAATACTGAGATCAGACAGCAAATAAGTGACCCATTGTAGCTCACAAACAGTTGTACCTAAGCTGCGGTACTCGGCTTCGGCGGTGGAACGTGCCACGGTGGTTTGTTTCTTGGTTTTCCAAGAAATCAAAGCTGCTCCTAAAAATATGCAATCCAGTTAAAGACCGACGAGAATCAACACAACTTGCCCAGTCGGCGTCACAATAAGCCGTAAGAGTAAACGGAGTTGAGGCCGGGAAGAATAATCCCCTCTCTGGACATCCCTTCAAATAACGGACCAGATGCAAAGCTGCTTCCATGTGAATAGTGCAGGGAGCATGAACAAATTGGCTAAGTTGTTGAGCCCCAAAGGAAATGTCGGGCCTTGTAAAGCTGAGATACAAGAGCCGACCCACCAATCGTCTATATGGTTCTGGATCAATTAAAGGAATAGATGAGTGGGATGATAACTTCAGTCCAACAGGCAATGGGGAAGAAACAGATTTAGCTGAAAGAAGACCAGCATCGCGCACAATGTCTCGTATAAACTTGTGTTGTGTAATAGATGTTCCTGCAGTGGAACGTGCAATTTCCAAGCCAAGAAAATACTTGGCATGACCAAGATCTTTAATTGTAAATGCAGCATCTAGGAAATGTTTAATCTCAGTAATCTTATCCTCTGAAGGGCAAGTAATCAAAACATCATCCACATAAACAATCAGAGCAACCAAACCTGCACCTGTAGTTTGAGTAAACAAGCAATGATCATGGGAAGATTGATGGAATCCAAAAGCTATCAATCGAGTTGTTAATTCCAAGTTCCATTGCCTAGATGCTTGTTTTAACCCATAAAGGGACCTCTTCAATTTACAAACCTGTCCCGGTTGAACATGATAACCATCTGGCGCATGCATATAGATATCCTCATCCAAGAAGCCATGGAGGAAAGCATTGTTAATATCCACCTGATGGATAGGCCAACCATGACTAGAAGCTACAGCTAAAAAAATCCTAACAGTGACTGCTTTGGCTACAGGTGAGAATCTGTCCACATAATCAACACCCTCAACTTGATTGTAACCTTTGGCAACTAATCTTGCCTTGTATCTATCTATGCTCCCATCTGCCTTCAGCTTTATCTTAAACACCCATTTGCTCCCTATAGCTTTCTTGCCCTTAGCAAAGTCACCACCTCCCACGTGTTGTTTCGTTCAAGAGCACTAAGCTCTTGTGACATAGCATCTTCCCACTCTTTACAGCCCTTTGCTTGCAAGTAGTTACTAGGTTCCTGTATAGTAGATAATGCAGCCAAGAAATCTGTATGTGATGATGCAAGATCAGAAGGATGAATGAAATCTGTAGAAAAATGATTACAATAAAAATCAGTAAGCCATGATGGTGGTTTAATGTGTCTGTGTGATTTTCTAAGGGGAATATTGGGCACAGAGGTTTGGATAGAGGATGAATGTGAATCAAGTGGTGGAGAATCAGAGACAGGAGCGATAATAGTGTCTGTATTAGTGTATTCTGGAGTTTGATCAAGAATAGAAACAGGAACCAAAACAGGACTAGTATCTGGGATGGAGTGATCATGATAAGGAAACACATTTTCATGAAAGGTAACATCTCTAGAAATGAGGACTGTTTTGTGCTTCAAATCATATAATTTGTAGGCCTTTTGGCCAAGCACATATCCAATAAAGATGCATTTAAAAGCTCTAGGATCAAATTTAGACTTGTGCGGGAATGTGTTGGAAGCAAAACACAAGCAGCCAAAAGTCCTAAGATTGTCATAAGAAGGAGGACTGTTATATAGAAGTTCATAGGGAGATTTCCAATTAAGTATAGCTGAAGGAAGCTTATTTATAAGATGCGTAGCTGAGAATATTCAGCCCAAAAAAGATTGGGCAACATTAGAGCTCTAGCTACTTGCAACAAATGCCTATGTTTTCTCTCTACAACACCATTTTGTTGTGGTGTGTAGATACAACTTTTTTCATGAACAATCCCATTTTTCTGGAGTAACTCTTGACAGGAAAGACTTAGAAATTCAGAACCATTGTCAGTTCTAATGGTCCTGATTGTAGTATTGAATTGTGTCTGGATTTTGGGAATGAAAGAGGACAAAATGTGAGTGGTTTGTGATTTATGGTGCATGAGGAAAGTCCAAGTGACCCTAGAGTAGTCATCCACAATGTCAATACATAATGACACCCTGATAAAGAAGATTGTTTATACGGGCCCCAAATATCAACATGTATTAGATCAAATGGATTTTTAGCACAAGATGTGCTAGAAGGAAAAGATTTTCTAGACTGTTTGGCCAAAGGACAAATAGAGCAAATGTGATTTTTATTCACTGTAGTAATTTTCAATTCATGAATATGAGTCAGTACAAGAGGACTAGGATGTCCTAAACGTCTATGCCAAATATCATATTTGCTATTAGTAACAGAAACATCCCCAGCAGAATTGCAAGATTGCTGAAGACTAGTAGCTGGAATAAAGGACTCACTATCCAAGAGATAGAGCTTTCCTACTTGCTTTCCTATGGCCAATTGCTTTTTAGTCATCAGGTCCTGCAAAATACATGATGATGTAAGGAATACGAAAGCAACAGAATGTGATTTACAGAGTTGTGAAACGGATATGAGATTGTGTTTAAAACTGGGGATTAACAACACATCTGTTAGAGTGAGTTTAGGTGATAGAACAATGTTGCCAAGATGAGTGGCATAAGAAATACTATTATCAGGAAGATGCACTTGTGTGGGTTTATGGAGCTTTGTGAGTGTAGTAAAGAAACGAGCATCACCACACATATGATTGGTAGCTCCACTGTCTACTATCCAGTGACTAGAGCCACTTTCCCTTGTATAATCTCTCTGTATCGTAATACCTGCCATTTCAGTGTCATGAGCAAAATGAACTTTGACCGGATCCTGTGGCACTTTAGTTTGTACGAGTTTCAAAGCTTCCATTAATTCAGAAATTATGTCAGCTCTCTGTGTACTCCCTTTGTCATCGGAATTCTGAGCCTCAGTAGCAACATACACTCTGTTATTGAAAGTACCTCGTTTCTTTTGCTCATTCAAATCTTTGTACCATTCTGGAATTCCATGTAATTTAAAACATGTTTCTTTGTTATGTCCAGGCTTGCAGCAATGCTCACAAATCATATGTTTCTTCTCCATGGAACCTTTTCTTTTCTGAAACGTCCTGTGACCTGTGTTAAGCTTGTACTCCATATTCCTTGTGTTCATAGCAGTATTCTCTCCAACATCTGCATACTCCAGATTTACGCGTCTCTGTCTCTCAACCCGCAAGACCATGGAGTAAGCTTTGTTCACACTCGGAAAAGGATCTAACACCAAAATTTGACTCCTAATATCATACGGCTCACTTAATCCCATAAGAAATTGAATTAGTTGATTCTCCTCAATCTCCTCCAACTTAGCTTTATTACTACCACAGGTACAATTTCCACAAGAACACATTGCCGGAGGTTTTAAAACACACCAATTCATCCCAATACTGTTTCAGATTTGTATAATAAGCAGTGACACTGAGATTACCTTGACTTATGGAACTGATCTCTCGTTGGATTTTATACAATAGAGGCCCATCACATTCACCATATCTTGCTTCCAATTCTATCCAAAGTGTTCGAGCAGAAGAAACATATAAAAAAGCATTGACGATATCCTTCGTCATAGTACTCAGAATCCAAGTTCGCACAAGTGAATCAGTTATCCTCCATTGCTTCATGTCTGCAGATCCTTCGTGAGGTTTCACATAGGACCCGTCTATGAATCCTAGTTTATCTTTTCCCTCCAGTGCTATGCGCACAGATCTGCTCCAAGTCAACCAATTAGTACCGTTAAATGGAGCAGAAATCATCACTAGACCAGAATTTTCCGTCGATTGATTCCGCGCAGCTGTTGTCTCAGTTGCGGTCCTCATTTCTCCACTCGAATCACCAGGAAACATGTTCGAGTTGCTTGCCATATATGATATTCAGTGAATTTAATCCGTCGAATTACACAATGTGCCTATTAAGGCAAACAATTATAAGCAATGATATTCAGAGACCATCATTACGATGGCTCTGATACCATGAAGAAAGCAAAATCTATGATTGAAGCCATGAAAGTAGTAGGAGCAAGGAGCAAGAACAGAGAGAGAAATATCTTGAGTTTCAATATCTGGAAAAACTTGATGAATCTTATATGCTACTGAAAAAGGAGTTTCAGCTTTTAAATATATACAGAACAATGAAAGAGGGAAAAACAGAATCTAACTGACTACTCTAACGAACTACCAGCCTCTAACTAATTGTATATGTCAGCAACTAACAGAAACGTAAAAATGAGAGAAACGTAATATAAGAAATGCGACTTTCTTCACTGCTAAGTCGCCACAGTGTCTGGGTTCGATTCGTCATAGCTGCAGGATGATTCTCCATTACTGCAGCTTGTTGTGGTGTTGATTCTCTTCAATGATGAATTGGAGATTGGGCAATGTCCTACGTACATTCAATGTTGTTTCAACTTTGATGGGCTGAGTTGCAATAATTTTTTAGAAAAAAAGAAAAAAAGAAAAAAAGATACAAAAACGCATTGTTTTCATATAGAAAATTGTTACGATCACAAATTAAGATAGGAAGATTCTCCTATTCGAGTTAGGAAAGGCTCCTGAAACTGAAGAAGAAGAAGAATATTTTCTTTTAAAGTTTGTTCTCTACTCTTTTCATTGCTTCCATAGTGTTAAATACAAAATCTAGTGAATAATCTTTCGACAAGTATCATCATCTCTGTTTTACTTCTAACCACTTTTGTCCTATCTATTTTATTTTCATCAATGATAATAACCCATAGACCAATTTATTTTGCAATAACTCTATTGAACTTCCTATCATTTAGGATAGCTAGGTCTATCATTATCTGACCCTTCAAAAACAGCCTTGTTCTCAAGATTGAGCCCATGCATTATTTGTTCTCGTTCATACTAGTTATTAGGCTTATAGTTAGCAATTGGACCCAAAGTACTATAAAAAATGGAAAATTTTAACATTGTCTGCGTGACCGTGAGTCATTAAATCAACATCCGATAATATTATCAATAATTAACAAGTAAAAGTCCAAGTAAACCACATCACCAAGCCCTAAATGATAAGAATAAAAATTCCATACTGCAATTTTCCTTCCAGAATACTAACTAGTTTCACCCTTATCAGGCAAAATTTGGTAAAGTTCAACCATATTTCAACCAATTATGTGATTAAGGTACTACACTTTTCACATTGTTATAATATATTATCATTAAGATTAATTAATTGTATATTGTAATTATAATAATAATCTTTTATAAAATTAAATTAATATAATAAACCTAATATATATATACTAATAAAAAAATAAAATGATCTCCATACTCACAAATGATAATTAATGACATCATCGCACCAATTTTTTTGTAAATTAAAAAAAATATCCTTCAACTAATAAATATAACTAATTTTTAACTTTTTTGATTATACGTTAATTGATAAATTATTATTTCAATGTAATGTATTGATCTGTATATTTTCACTCTTATTTATAATATTATTTAAAATATGAAAAATTATTTATTATATATGTATATAAATAACATGCAACAAAGACTAGTATATATATTTTTAATTTTGGTTTGGTGGTGGTGATGGTGGTGGTGGTGGTGGTGATGGTATACAGAATGAGTGCAGAAAGCAGAATCCAACGGGGGGGGGGGGGGGGGGTTGTTAGTAGTAAAGTTTCATAACAGGCGACGTGGTTTGGGTTAGATTTTGGGATGAAAAACGTGGCGGAGAGGGATTGTGTTGTGTGCATAGTCATAGTGGGAATTGGAAAGGGCCCTTTGTTATTTCACCGACATCGTCATTATCAGACTCAAACGGACACGCATCAATTAGGGTGTGGGTGCTTGGCTTCCTACCTACCTACCTACCTACCTACCTACCTACGTGCTCTCTCTCACTCCCCCTCTCTTTTTGCCTTTGTGTGTATTGTGGTGTGCCTTATTTGTCAATCATTAAGATTAAGGGCGACCACTCTTTTTTATTATGAAATCAAATGATCACCGCACTTTGATCTCTCGTCTCCATGTTCAGATGCAGTTGTTGCAAATATTCTACTGTTACTGTTAATCAAAAGTAAATAATTGTATTATGGAGATAAATATTACAGTGTTACAAACAAATTTTGGTATGATTCTACTGCAATTATTTGCAATTATTTTATTTTAAGGTTATTACAATACTTTCAACACGTGTATTTATAGTAGAGAGTTGAAAACAACAGACAATTATTATTCAGAAATATAAGTAACAAAGCGATGAGAGAAAGAGAGGGGAAGGAGAGTTTGTATTTAGTATATGAAATGAAAAAATTGAAGCCTATTTATAGAGAGAGTGAAGGCCTCGTTGTTGAGAGTTTTATACATGATACTCTCCTCTTTTACAAATCTTATTGCATTATAAATGGTAGGTAGCAGAGTGAATAATTATTGATGATGCCTAATTATTATTTGATCGAATCAAGAGTGTGCCTACATATCACTCATTTCTCCACTTACATACACTTTGTGATTCGTCTTTCTCTACAAAATAACTTCTTTGATAATGCATTTTTTTAGTTATTCTTATCTTCTTTTTCTTAGCTATTTTGATAATCTTGAAGCCCTTTAATGGGCATTTAGTGATTGAATTCATATTTTAGCAATATTCATATGTACTAAATGAAGTGTCCCATGATGTCTAAATTTTCATTTATGATTTGGATCGGAGATTTAAATCGTTCAAAGAGTAATTTGAATCAGGTATTTTGGAATTTGAAAAAAAAATTGTTAGACTCGTTGGGTAGTCTCAAACAAAGACCTTAAATGCTTAAGTCAGTTCAATAGATTGAAAGAAAACTTATATATTGTTGTGTAAGTAGTAAATGATCTCCCGTTACCCAAATTAGTTTGGATATTTATAAGGCCAAAAAATTATACTCATATGAGTCTACTTATAATCATCTCGAGCTCTCAAGTACAGAGACATTGAATGTCTTTACTTTTGAATTCCAGATCGAATTGGGTATTGGGGGAACACACGAATATTAGTCTTACTTGGGTATGTTGGCTTTTTTACTGGTGGGTGTGGTGGGGGGGGGGGGGAGTTGGTTACTGATTAGTAATTTAGTATGCAAAGAGTTATAGTATTGAATCAATATATCCCTTTCAAGCTTTTTCTCATTATCCATCTAATTTTATGTATCATCAATTGAAGTTGATATTATAAAAATCGTCCAAATTCTGTGCTAATAATTACAACTAGGTCCTCCAATTTGATTAGTCAAATTTGACTTGTATGCTCGCAAGTTGAGCTTAAAGAAATCATGATTCAATATTAAATAGAGTATTAAATAATATGATTGTCAATTAATTTTAATGATTAAATTAATAATATCATTATTCATGATATTTGTGCACCAAAGTGCTTTTTTCTTTATGCGACGATGTCTAGAGACAAAATAATCACAAGTAAGAGTTTTTAATTTCGGTTCCAAAGGTATAGATGTTTAGTCTATTATTAATATTGGTATGATTATATATATTTTTTATTTATTTTGAAATTGTTGATTGATTTAAAAATATAATTATATTGTATAATGAATATTACAATAATATATACTAATTGTTTAAAATATATATATATATATATATATATATATATATATATATATTTTAAAAAAACAATTGGTCAAATTAGAGAGTCGAATCTCGAAATTGGCTAATTAAAAATTGCGAACTTAACCTTTGAAATACTGTAGCTTTCTGGTCATAATGGGATCATGCTTCTTTCGTTGAAAACCGGGCTTGTATACATTATTATTATTATTATATTATTATTATTATTATTATTTGGATAAATTATTTTTTTTTATATTTTTCAGAGTATTTTTTTATTTTTAAAAAATCAGCAAGGGTAAAGTAGTAATGTCTATCTCATTGTTCAGGAGCTACATAATAGTTTTTCACTTGAGGGGGTATTTGTAATTTATCGAACTAGGAGGTAACATGATTATGTTAAATCTCAGGGGATGTTATTGTAATTTATCCTTACTTTTATGAGTAAATAAGTTATAATTATGAATTTCAATCATCAACTATCAGTATAGGTCAATTACCAATATCAATATATATAACTAACTAATAACTATTATTATAATAGACCAACAACTACAATTAAAGTAGATCAATACTCGTAGATCGGGGAGATTCGAACTCTTAATTCTTTTATCGTAATTCTCAACTTCACCAACTAAGTTAGCATGTATATATTATTTTATTGATGAATCAAAGATTTAAATTTTATTTTTAAAAACAGTTAATATTTATATAAAATTCTCAATGTAAATTATTTATTGATGAATTAAATATTCAAATTTTATTTCTAAAAATAGTTAATATTTGTATAAATTTCTCAATATAAATTATTCTACAAGAAATTTGAAGGTTGTGCCAGTTGTATAGAGTTTAAAATGTTCAAATTAAGACATCAGCCTGCTAGATAATAGTGTGATTTGTGTTTGGTGAGGGCATCCAGGAATCAGTCCACTTCATAAATTCATGATGCAAACATAGTTGAATTTAAGGACATTCTAATATTCTAATCAAAGAATGGCACCACCCCAATAAAACAAATTAGTCCTTATCAACCGACAATTCTTTTTTTTTTTTTTTTAAAGAAAGAAATGATAACTACATGATCATATTAATAATTTAATAATTTAAGTAATTTAAAATAAAATGAAACAAAACATTTACACGTTTGGTGGAATTCGAATCTATGACCTCAAGCTATATTTCATAGAACATCAATTTTAATTATTAGGCTAAAACATCATCGCCATTATCTACATATTTTTACATCAATCACGGATTTATTTTTTTTGTATTAATTAATAATTATTTTGTGCAATTTTTAAAGTGCGATCAATAAATAAATTAGTGAATACTTTTGTACTTAATTTAGTAGTATTGAATTGAATAACAAATATTAAGTCATTAATTTTTTATAACATTATATTTTTAGAAAATAATATATCAAATCAATTAAAAATGAAAAAATTGTAACTTTATTTTTATTTCTATTTTTTTATTATACACAAATAAAAAGTTAGTAGCAACACCCTACAGACGAATAGGGAGGATTTCACCTATGTCATGTTTATCGTCTAAAATTTTATACTATCCTAAAAAATTAATACACAAGTAACGACGTACGTTTATTTCTATCAAACATTTTAATGTCCTATTATATAGTGGATAATATGATAAAAACTAGAATCGGTTGATTATAGGCTGCCAAATTAACTTAAAAGGGAGAATTTTTGGACTCATAAATAAATTTGTTGAAAGAATTATTTAGCAATATAAATAAAATTAATGAATTATATTTTAAATTGGAGTTAATTGGAACATGAGTTGGTGGGTCCTATTCCTGTGTGCTCTCACTCAGGTCTTCAGGTTAAAGATCCCATCACACAACACCATTTTCTACTCTCTCTTTTTTTTTTTTCCTTAATTTATTTTTTCTTTTTTTGGGTCTTGTTGTATACCAATATATATTGAGCAAGTTGTTATGTACCATTATTATTAGTTTAGTGAGAAGGAATTTTCTCACATGTTATGTTGATTTACTTTTATGATATAAAAGTGCAAATCAAGCGTCTCTTTTATTATGACTATTTTTTTAATTATATTAATTATCTAATCAATAAAGCGCAATTTTATTATATTTGAGATACAAAACAAAATAGTATAATAGAAAAAAAAGGAATTAAATTAAAATGCTAAGCGCAAGATGAAAATATCACGACAAAGAAAAAGAAACAAATAAAATTAAAAAATCTACCAAATTCTGAAAAGAAAAAATAGTTCTTTTAGTAATGATTATATTAATACATCAATAAGTTGAATAGTAGTAGGGATCGATTAAAACATCAATATAACAAAGAATAATAAAATAACTTCACATAAAACAAAATAAAATACATACAAATTTGGTGAAAACTCGACATCGAATTTATTTATGATACTGCAGTTTTTAATCACTGAGTTAAGGTAAAAAGAAAGGGGTTCAATTTCGTGTTTAGGGTTAGGAAAAAAAAAACACTTTGAAGTAACAAATCAATTAAAAGCTATGAACTACGTTGTAATAATATGACATAAAACACACAAATCAAAGTGAAAGCTTTCTTTAGGAACTCCCAAAAATCAATTAAAAAAATACAATGGACCCTCAATCAAAATCAAATAAAATAAAAGGGAAAAAAATAGAATTTATAAAACAGAACATGCCTCCAAAAGAAAAGTTTGATTATTGGAGGCTGACCCACTTCCTTCCCCGTATGTGCATTAGCCGCAACGGTGCGTAATCTCTTTTCTCATACTTGGGTTAATATAAATATTAAATGTAAATACAAATACTTTGATCTAGACGTTGGACTGGAGCAGTAATCTAATCCCCAAAGCCCATCAGCACATAATCATAATTGACTATGACCGTATTATTTTCCAAATCTCAAACATATACTCCTTCGCAATTTACAAAGATATTCACATTCAAACAGTGGGACAATAAGGAGCTTGTATTCCAGTATTTGTCTGGAAGAGTCCCTGTCAGCAATTGCCATTTTCATTTTTGCAATTTTTGACGACAGACCCCATTTTCCGTGTTTTTGGTTTTGTGGGTTCAAGGTTCCAAGAACTGGAAGAAGCTTCCAATTTTTATGCGTTCATCAGAATCTTGTTGCTTTCTGCACTCTCCAAATTTGCTGATGATGGTTGTGCTGAGATTTTGAGAGGGGATAAGGAAAGGTGATGAATCTCGGGGGATTGTAGGAACATCTGGTGTCTGTTCTATGGCCCTTTTGTGACGGGTTCTTTTTAGCATGTTGCTTTTGGATATTGCAAAGAGCACTCAAGAAAAGTGATTGTGCGTGTGAAAAGGGTTATTTTTTATTTTGTGTAATCTGAAGACGAGGTGTGAGATTTGGGCCTTTTGTTCTTTTTACTTTTCTTCTTTTAAGTTTGAGTTCCTGTTTCTGGTGCTAACGCTGGGATTTTTTTTAGTAAACTCTTCAGTGGTTTTAGGATTGTGGGTTTTGCTGTAGGAGAAATTTTATGATCCGGGTTGACCGCGTCTTTCTTCTTTTGATTTCAGTTGATGTGGGTGATTGAGATTTTTTGTTTGCTGAAAGACAGGTGAGATTTGAGCAATTAGGATTGTATTGAACTGGAGTTGTTTACTGGGGTCTGTCCAAGATTTGATTTTGGGGCAATTACCAGGTTGGTTTTAGGTGAATTTCATCAAAGATTGAATCTTTGTACAACTTGTGATGTACTCAGTTGTTTTTTGAAAGTGATTTAAAGCATAATTGTTGATGAACTGTTTGAGACGAATCAAGAAGTTATGATGTTCTCAGTACTGTGATTGTTGAAGAAGTAAACTGTATCTCGGTGCATTGTGGGTTTGGGGTGGATTTCTTGTATACGAGCATGATGGAAGTTTAATTAGATATGCTGGTGTATTGGTAGAAATGGTAAAAGTGGATTGATTTTGAGGCTTGTGTGATGTCATCTACATCTCCATCCCCAAATTCTCCGCTTGCTGCTTCCCCACCATCTTCCTCTAACTCTCCACCACCCCAGCCTCCTTCTCCGCCTCCTAATCTATCAAATTCTCCCCCACCTGACCCTCCTAGTGCACCCCCACCAGACCCTCCCAGTGTGCCACCACCAGACCCTCCTAATGCACCACCACCTCAGCTGAATTCTCCTCCACCGCAACCTCCTAGTGCACCTCCACCTCAGCTCGATTCTCCTCCTCCTCCCACCGTCACACCACCACAACAATCCCCTCCCTCCACCAGTGCACCACCACCTCCTTCTATGGCTTCTCCCCCACCTTCATCCCCCCCACCTCCTCCAGCCAATGTACCACCACCATCTGTAAGTCCACCTCCTCAACCATCTAGTCCACCTCCAACATCACCTCGCCCCACCTGAACCACCAGCTACCTCGGCCCCACCCCCTCACCATCTGATCCTCCTAGTTCACCTCCTTCACCATCAACTAGTCCACCTCCATCCCCACCATCTATAGCCCCTACAAGTCCACCTCCACCTCCGTCATTGCCGCCAAGTAGTGCCCCACCTCCGCCAGCTAGGGACCACCAGAGAATTCACCTCCACCGCCACGGCCTCCTACTAATTCACCACCACCACCGTCACCTAGGCCCCCCGAAAATTCCCCTCCACCACCATTTGTGCCACCCCTAACCTGCCACACCTCCTCCCTCTTTCTCCCCGCCATCATCTCCACCATCTTCAAATACTCCTCCAAGATCACCACCGCCACCTTCAATACGAATTTCCACCCTCCTCCATCCATCATCTCATCACCACCACCACATTCTCCTCCTTCACCATTCCTAGCTCCACCAGTTGATACAAACACCAATACATCTAGTGGAGTACCAGAAAATTCACTATCCACAAATGGTGGAGGTATTGGTACCGGAGGCATAGTGGCAATCGTTGTGGCAGTTTGGAGTCCTATTGCTTGGTATATTTGGAATTGCAGCTTGCTGTGTGCGGAAGCGAAAGAAAAAGGTTTCTGGACATAATGGTGGTATTTTGCCAACCTCTATTGGTTCTTCTCCACGATCAGGTAAATATCTTAGTACTTGAATATTAATTTGTCTGCAAGGACATATATCTTTCTCCTTATGGAGGCAGTTTAAGAAGTAATTTCTGATCAGATTCTGGCTTACTAAAAGTGCACATATCAAGACCCAATAATGGGAGTGGTTCTGGCAATGGTATTACCTATTCACCCCATGACCCTGGTGGCTTGGGCAACTCAAGGTCGTGGTTCCCCTATGAAGAACTAGTTGATGCCACCAATGGATTTTCAGCCCAAAATCTCTTGGGTGAAGGCGGGTTTGGTTCTGTGTACAAAGGATGTCTTGCAGATGGTAGAGAAGTAGCGGTTAAGCAGTTAAAGATTGGTGGAGGGCAGGGAGATCGAGAATTCAGATCTGAAGTCGAGATAATAAGTCGTGTACATCATCGCCATTTGGTTTCACTTGTAGGTTATTGCATTTCTGAGGACAGAAGGCTGCTTGTATATGATTACCTCCCCAATAATACCCTCTACTTCCATCTTCATGGTAAATATTAGTGCTTAAAATGGAATGATGGGTTTTTTCTGAGGAGATGGTTATTGAGATTACTCCTTTCAGGTGAAGGGAGGCCTGTTATGGATTGGGCTACACGTGTAAGGATTGCTGTTGGTGCAGCTAGAGGAATAGCTTACCTGCACGAAGACTGTAAGATGTTTAAAATTTTCTTCTTTTTTACATCTTTAAATTTACTGATATATGCCTCCATACTATCTGTCATTCCACACAATGTCCTCTATTTGTCTCTGCTCATTTCTCATCACAATAGATCCTGCATCTGATTGATTTGAATGCCTCTATTGTGATTAAAATAATTTGTGAATGCACATACATGATAGTGAATTGGAATTAAGACCAATGTAAGGAGAATGGCTGATGTGAGACAAACCTTTAGTGAGACATGCCATACTGATCACATATTTTATATATTGATGATGAATAGGTTATCGAAATACTCATTAGTTTTCTCTATCCGAGGGAAATTAAATTAGAGAAACCTAGATATAGGAAATATTCGGTAATTTTTTCGTTCATAGCATAGATGGAAAACTAGGTAAGTGACCATAAATGCTTTGACAACAAGACTCAAGGAACTGCAACTTAAAGTTAAAAGGGATTCTTTGCTGTGTATATTATGATCTAACACGTTGCAGTTTTTGAAATTCAGACTATTGAATGATGATAGTAGTAGCTTCCTCGTGTACCCATAGGGATATGAAATTATTTGGAGAAAAATGCATATATATATATATATATATAATATGTATTAGGTTTAAAAGATTGTTTTGTTTCTTATTTCTCTTTTCTAAGAGTTGCTGAACAGAACTTGAGACGATTTAAGAATGAATAATACAAGAGATTGAATGTAACTTAATAACAGCAAAATTAAAGAATTAATGAGTAATAGATAATTATGCCTTTTTACACTCTAATGCTTCAATTTATTGGTTTTGTAATTCTTTCATAGTTGGCTACTCTTTGTTATCTGTTATGTTTTATTGACGAAAAATATGCTAATTTTCTAACTTAGTTAATCTTTTAGGCCATCCTCGTATTATCCACCGAGATATCAAATCATCAAACATACTTCTAGACAGCAACTTTGAAGCTCGGGTATGACGAATTTCAGGCTAACACTATTCGTTTTTTGCCTTTAAGAACAACTCTGTAAAAACTGCTTTTTCAGGTTTCCGATTTTGGACTTGCTAAATTAGCTATGGATGCAAATACACATATCACCACACGCGTAATGGGGACCTTTGGGTAAGTGGTCATTGAGAACTGCACTTCAGGTTGATTAAAATCTAATAGGAGCATCAAGAATTGTTTTCCATGGCTTTTATGCTTATTCTAATACCTAATATATATGACCGGTTTGGGTTCAGATACATGGCTCCTGAGTATGCATCCAGTGGCAAGTTGACTGAGAAGTCCGATGTATACTCATTCGGAGTTGTGCTTTTGGAGTTAGTTACTGGACGCAAGCCTGTAGATACATCTCAGCCACTAGGGGATGAGAGCCTAGTTGAGTGGGTAAGTTCATTGAGCAAAAATCCTGTTTATGATCCGATATTACCTGGATTCACTTATCAACATTTAATTAAGAGAACTCTCAGAGTTAGGTAATCGAGATAAACATTAGCCTCAATTTCAAATCAAGCTAATGCCGGACGCTGCCTACAGCTGTAGAATTGGTAGGATGAAACAGAACATGTTTATGATGCAATCACCATCCAAAATCTTTGTCATCTTTGTTATGTCACTTTCAGGCCCGACCTTTACTAAGTCATGCCCTTGAGACTGAGGACTTCAGTGAATTAGCAGATCCAAGGCTTGAAGGAAATTATGTTCGAGGTGAGATGTTCCGACTGATTGAAGCTGCAGCAGCTTGCGTACGCCATTCATCCATGAAGAGACCCACGATGGGACAGGTAAGAATTGTTGCAGGCAGCTAGAACTGATTCTGTGTATTTCCTTTTGGCTGTAATTGGTTTTTTTTTTTTTTTAACAATAAATTTGTTGATGTTTCCCAGGTTGTGAGGGCTCTTGACAGTATGGCTGCCTCAGATTTGACAAATGGAATGAAAGTCGGTGAAAGTGAAATATTTAACTCTGCACAACAATCTGCAGAAATCAGATTGTTTCGGAGGATGGCATTTGGTAGTCAAGATTACAGTACAGATTTTTTCAGTCAAAATAGCTGGAGTAGCAACGGCAACCAGGAACACGGTCGGAGAAATTAATTCATTGAAGTCCAAAAGGTGTCCTCAACCAAGCTGAATATATTGATGTAAAATGAAATGGCAACTCAAGCTGAGAGGTATTGCTACACCTAATCTAGACTGAGTTAGGTTTTTCTTGAGACAGTCGTTGACGGCTTATATATATTATGTGCTTTCTATTTGTGGGGGCAATTTTTTCCTGTAAATAGAAGTAATTTTTTGTTCTCATTAGTATATATTTCTAATAAAGCTTGGTCAGTTTTGCTCTTCAACTGGCTCGTGATCATCTGATTGGAAATCCTCCTTTCTGTCTTTGACTGATCTCAATATTTCATTGTTACTCGAGTAATTATATGGCATGATTGTTTGATTTGTTTTGCTTACATAAACTCATTGATTTACGAAAGAGACATGATGATAACGCAAGCATGTCCTCCCATTTTTACGTTTTGCTTTTATTATCTGCATCTTGTGCCCGTTTATGATCATTACATCGGTGTGGCAAGAAGACAGATGTCTGTCATGGAATGAGAACATATATCAATTAATACTGGAATTATATTTTCTTTTTTTTAATATATACGACAAATATTCGTGATACAAAAGAGTGGAGCTGAAAAATGTCATCTGCTCTTCAATAGAAAGTGAGAGTTGTTTTTTAACCTCTTAAAGAATATCTAAGTTTGAAAGACAGTTTGGGAGACTTTTCCAGAGGGCCTGTACTCTGAGAATCTATATGAAAATGTGGAATGCAAGTCATCAGGGTGTGCCAGCTTGTATTTTGCTTAGAAAACAATATTGCATTAGGCTGTTACAGCTTTATTACAAGGCCAAAAATCTCATTCTTGATACAATGCAAGAATGTGAAGTCATTGACTATGACTTATAACTAATTGTTTTTTAGCTTCTCAGCATGCCATTCTCATTGCTTCACACATCATAATACCCTTCCAAGATTGCAAGAAACTTATTCCTGTCAAGATATGACTTCCATTGATCCCCTTCTCCTCCTTCTTCTTCTCATCCCCCCACCCCACCCCCTATCCCATCCCACCCCACAGGTCATAATCCAGCAAATCGACATGGAAGACAGAAACATGCTTGCTGCAGATTGCATTGTCATATGCTGTTGCTGCGAATGCATGATCCTCCAAATCCTCATCCTCGTACTGCTAAAACTTCCACATAAACTTCTGAGAAAGACAAAAGAATATGTGAAAAAGCTCAGAGCCCGGAACAGAACCACGATTATGCAGATAGAACTGACCAGAAACGAAGAAGACAGCTCCAGAAGCCTCAACAACTCCTTCAGATTCAACATCCAAGATTCTTGCTTAGTTGAATCCCTCGAGTTTGGTTGTTGCATGAATGAAATCGAGAGCGTGTTGGAGGACTTCTCAAGTAGGGGGGAGTTTGCTTTCGGAAGTTTTTGGGGCGGAGAGGTTTCGCCAGAAAGGAGTTTCTGTTCATGTCTTAAGGAAGAGGAGCTTGATTACGGCAACGTTCCATATCCTTTGATGGAATTGTTTGGGGATGCCAACTTCTTTTATCACTAATTTCTTCCTTGTAATCTTTGAATCTTCTGCCATTTCATAAGAATGCAGCAATAGAGAATTCAATGCAGATTCATATCTTTCCTTGCAGATTTAGCATTGATACCTTAGCCTATATAAAGCACCATTTACATGGACTATGAAGGGGTACAACATGACTAGCAAAACATGAATTGGACTTAATTTCTAATTAGTCCAATCTAAATTGGACATGATAATTATTAAAATCCACATGATAACTATCTACATCCAAGGTTGTCTTGCACAGACACCAATTAGGCATAAGCTTCTTTGCTTGAGCAGCCTTAATTTTTCAGTATGGAGTTGGCGAACCAGTCTTGGGGTGAAGTTAACTGACTGTTATTTGCAGATATTGAAAATAAGTAAATCAGCTTATTATTGAAAATAAGTATTTTTTAATTGTAGTTTTTGCTTTTAGATGGTTTAAATTAAGTTGGTTTAAATAAAAAACTTAAGTAACTCCTTATCAACTTCTGCAACTTATCGAAAAAGTTATATATACTTATTAAACTTTGAATTTTTTTTCACTTTTTAATTTTTTATTCCAAGCACTCCCAATTGTTGCTACTACTTAATTTATAATTTTTTTACGATTTATTTTCGCTACAGAAATTTTTTTATAATTTATTTTCACTGCAGAAATAGAAGCTGTCGCAAACATCCTTTAAAATAATTTTTGTATTATGAAAAATAATGTTGGAGTTGGGGGTGAGGAAGAAACTCCAGCAGTTGCTTAAAAGCTAAAAGTATTACTACCCCTACATTGTATTGTGCAATAGATTTCTTATTTATTGTGTTTTTTTGTTCTTTTTTCCAAGATTCCAAGTTGAGAAAGCCAAGATCGCCAGTTGTTTTGTCTCTGAAATTGTTAATTATGTTTTGTTTGCAATGATTAACTTGAATATTTTATTTGTGAAATAATGGACTTGGAATGAACCTTCCTTCATCTGCCTGCCGGTGCTCAAATTATTGAACACAGTCAAATACTATTCATTAATTATTTTTGTTTTTTGAGTAAATAACAATGAATTTAATGAATTTCAATATAATTACGAAAATTTATTCATTGTTTAAAAGATTAACGATATCCCATTGATGAAGTTATATGATTCTTAAATGGATGCTAGGAATGGTTTATTTTCCCGTTCTTGTAATATTGCAATCTTTTTTTATATTTAATATTTAAAAACTTGTAAACTAACTGGACGATGTGGAAAGAAAATTTGAAAAGTTATAAAAAATTTGTCCGCTTTCCATAAAAAAGTTCCAAAAAATTTTAAAAAATAAATAAAATTATCTATACTTCATAATTTACAAGAATATTTTGATTAATTATAGAAATCTAACGAAGACTAATGGATTGGATTAGTTGTTGAACGATCGTCAGAGTTAAGAATGTATTGATAATTTTTTAAAAAATGAAAAAATATTTATAATTATGTTAAATTTCACAAGAACTCGTAATTTACCTATATTCATTTATTTTATGTGAATTAAGAATGAACAGCAGCATTATGATATTATGTATCTTTAATTATTTATAATATGACAAATTAGATTTATTTCCTTTTGAAGTAAAAACCAAAGTAATCCCTCTGAGACACGCGGTCTGAAGTTTGGTTCATTCATTCATTGTATGTCGTCGTGAAGACTAACGACAGCCCCACAACATTAAACGGACCAAAATACCAATTTACAACACAACCTAAGGAAAGACAAGAAATTATTGTCTCTCTCGATCTTCTCATCTCCTCCCCCAACCACCACCACCGCCACCGCCACCACCCCCACGTTGATGGCTATGTACCGTGACACTGACACCGATCAGCTCAAACAGTTAAAAGACATCTTCGACCGGTTCGACATGGACCGAGACGGCAGCCTCACGCAGCTCGAGCTGGCCGCCCTCCTCCGCTCCCTCGGCCTCCGTCCCACCGGCAATCAAATCCATATCTTGTGGGCCAAAATGGACGCCAACGGCAACGGCTTCATCGAGTTCGAGGAATTGGTGGAGGCCATATTGCCCGATATAACCGAGCAAGTGTTGATCAACCAAGAGCAGCTAATGAAGGTATTCCGAGCCTTCGACCGCGACGGCAATGGCTACATAACGGCGGCGGAGCTGGCGGGGCAAATGGCTAAGATGGGACAACCGCTGACGTACCACGAGTTGACGGAGATGATGCAAGAGGCCGACACGAATGGGGATGGCGTTATTAGCTTTAATGAGTTCGCAAACGTTTTGGCGAGGTCTGCGGTTGATTACCTTGGCCTGCCTGTGTCGTAGTTGAGGTTGGTTTAGATTAATGTACGTTGTTGTTCATGTTGATTCATGATCAGTTAATCTTGTAAAGGCCATTCTTGATGATGATGATGATGATAATTGGGTTTTCTTGGTTGTACCAATGTATGATTAATGATGAGTGTGTGTGTGTGTGTGTTTCTTTTTTCTTTTTAAGAATTAAAATAGGCTCTTTTTGGATGTGCATGGAGAATTTGTCAGAGTATAAGTAACTAGTAAAATTTTTTCCAGCTGAAGTTATTTCTGGCATTGTTGAGTATGTACTGTTTGTGATAAAATCATTCTTTTTTTCGATGAAATATTTTCTCAAATATATAATAATGTAGAATTTATAGACGCAGCATTTATATATTAAATATAATACGAGATGTGGAATTTATGCTAAGTAGTTCATGGCTTTGAATATTGCATGAAACTAAAACTTATTATTTAGATTGAGAGTTCACTCCAATTTTACATCCAAATTCAACGATTATTCCAATAAAATTTGATATTTGTTGAGCATTTTACACTGACTAAGTGCAAAAATCTTACCTACAAGAAAATATACGCATTTCCATGCCGGCTCTTTAAACTTCTTTATCTTTTTCTTTTTTTATCGTCTGAAGAATCGTTGTTAGTGAATTGTTAACATTATAGATGATTGAAATTGGCATGAATTCAACTCATTGGATATTTGAAAACAGAATAAGAATGTCGAGAACTACACACACTGAATATGTGTGCAAATCCTTTGTATATATGCTTATCAATTATTACTCGTACTCTAATACCAAGAATGAAATGAACAGAAAAAGAGAAGAAGCAAGCTGATATCTTGAGCATCAACTTGTAGATTAATGGTAATAGTTCGAACATGAGAAATAATGAAATTGCATGGCCTTCCGTCAGCAAATTGGTCGCATCAGTCTCGCATCATCCACTTCATGAAAGGAAGTGGTACTGTTTTCACGGCTCTGTATTTGCCTGCATTGTTCAGATGCTCATTCTCCAACCTGTTCACCGTTTCCAATATTATTCTCATTTCTATGTGAAAATATACAGACGACATTGTCTTATTCTTGAACTTTACCTGTAAAAATTCCATTGCCCTCTTCTCACAACTTCAAGTGCTGCTAGAAACAGCATTGTTACTCTGTAATCTACTTTTTCAAAATTATAGTGAAAAACAGTTTGTAGCCAGGCGAGCCGGAGAAGAAGGTTTAATCCCTGCATCAAGTAATATGCTTTCTTCAGTTCAGCCCTGTGTTAGAATGAAACCAAATTTTGATCTTGAAAAGGGATGTAAAGAGAGAGGACTTCCATATTTACCATAGAGAAAAAATATATGGATTTTCGTCGAAGCATTAGTTCGTCTCGTAGCCATGGATTCTTGGAGTTCAACTGGAGCAGACCCCAGTCCTTTACAAAGTCCCAGTAGAGTTGGTACAGAGTTGCACCACTTGACACGACTACGAGTAGACAAAGCCATCCTGTGCTCTTTTCCTTCTCGTACGCCACTTTGGCGCCTGCTGCCAGCATTGCAGACACGTATTTTCCAAGGTTTACTAGGTGGCTTTTGGCCTTCATCAAACCATCTTCGAGCACACTGAAAATTAGAATAAAAAATTTCTCAGAAAAAGTTCAGTAAATTCTTGCATCTTCAATAGGTTGAATAAGGATTGTAGCTAGACCTGCATTGCTCTCCAGTAATATGGTAGGAAGGAAACTGCATAAGCAAGGTCCCTATAGTAAGTTGTTCTCATGCAGTATTGATAATCCTGAGTTTTGTAGCTTCCGGTTATATAGTAGCATGCCATATACTCTAGGTCCCTGAGCATGGGCACCTGATTGACAGTACGCAATCAATTAGTCGTCTATGAGAAGTATTTATGTAGCAAATATAAATAACTCTAGTGCTTGAAATTTCACGATAGCTTACCTGGCTACAAAGTTGATCAGCCATGAAAAAATCGAGCATTACAACCTTATACAAGGGAGATAGTATGATGTTTCTTATTACAGAGAGGAAACAGTAACGACTTGACTTGTAGATGATATTGAAGGGGCACACCAGCACTAAAATGAAGCCCTGAAAAAGAATTTGTTCTTTTACTTAGTAATGTATAAGTTGTAATGTACGAAAAAGTTTGTAATAAGATTGACAAATTACCAGGAAAAGAAGGCCGGGGATGGCTTGAACATGAGCATAAGAGTAGCCTTTTGCAACGAGCGAGAGATGAACAAACAAGATCCCAATTACAGCGGCCATTGATGTTGTACAAATCAAGAATACATCACTGTGTTTTAGTTCTTTTGTCGACGCCAGTTCAAAGATGAAGCTGTAATTGATTCTCGTCTTCCTCCACATAACTATGTTGCATCCATAGAGGAAGAAATGCAGGAACAACAGGCTAAACATGCTGCAAAATTAGAGTCGAAGCATTGGATATCTGCTTTATAGATTGATATCAATGTATATTAAACATGACATTTCGTTTTTGAAAATTTCAAGTACTTGCCTAAGGACTGGATAGACTGTTTCCATGTACATTGCATCTGATCTAGGTCCATACATTCCTGTAATATGTGCCATGATGACATATCCAACGAGAAGTGCAAGGAAACAACCAGTGAGTAGACCTGGTTAATAAACAGAATAAGCAAAGTATAAGTTGAATTATTCGCAACATTAATCCGTATATCAAAATAAGGTTCAATCTACTCATGGAGAAATTTGTTTTTATGTTTATAAAGTTACTTTGTTTTGTTGCATCAAAGAATACAAACACTTAAAACTCAGTGTTCATAACGCAATGCACTAACTGAAAATTCTTATAACACTCAGTATGTTACAAGCTATGGATGGATGAAACTCTCTGTGTTGTGAATCAAATGAGGAACAGTAATTGGACCTGTTTCCGTTTTCTGTCGATAAAGCATTAGGACATTATTTTAGATGCACAGAGATCAGTCACCAAGGTAGCACAAACTTTTGAGATTAATGGTGAGCTGCCTTTTTCGGTTCCTTAAAGTTTCAGTCAATCAAGTTATCATGGCTTTCTTTAATTTCTTTTCTTTATAGTCCACTTCCAAATAATTGACCCCTTTTCTTTATGATTTAGTGGCTGATTAAAGGTCATTAGTTTGTCATATAGGGTCCGACCTCTACGTTACACTCTTTGATTTTGTATTTTATCTGGAAAGGAAAACGGCTGATTACAGATCTCCACTAGACCAAGTTACACATCAAAGGAAACTAATTTTGAATGTTATCTTGGTATTCTTCATTCTTTTTCAGCTTTCAGTTATTGCATGAAACTTACCAATTGAAAATGTCACACAATGTGATTCTTTTCTCTGAGTTGGTTTTAGGTATTTCATTGCCTTTCTTCGATCATCTCCACCAAAATGCTTGACAAAAAGTTCCTCAACCTCGTCGGCCAGCTTCAGAGCCTGTCACAGTACTCAAACTCAGACAGATTTTTCATGTAGTGTGGGACAAGAATATCTGAGACACATGAATGGAAATCTAGGCGATATCATAAACTGAGAAAATGCCGTCTACGGCTGATCACCACTTAAAACTGTCCAAGAATAATCTGATGATGGGATGTATCCAAAACCCCACATCCAATCATCCTCCAATCAAAAATTTACATCATGGAGTTCTTGGTTTTTCTTGTTCACCGGATACTTTTACCGACTTTGTGGCTGAGTGGTTTTTACCTTATCTGAGCTGTTGAAGTAGGAGCTTTCAACCACTTTTAAGTAAATGGGAAGAACTTGTTTATTTGTCACCTGAAAACACATAAAAGTTTGTTGGCCATGATTAAAGTAAATGGAAATAATGCATGTCCACTCGCTGTGTATGCTTACTTTGTCGAACTTCTTCAAAATCTTTACAAAAGCAAGCATGTTCAAATTCCTGCAAGAATTTAAAGGAGATAGTTAATAATTTTTTTTCTCTAAAATCAGAAAAAAATTAAATAACAGCAAGCTAAATTTAACAGATGATCATCCTACCTATAGGTCTTGAGATATCCTAATCCTTTATAGAGCTCAACAAATGCTCCCCTGATCATTTTTTCTGCATGAAGCAACTTTTTTTTACTGACATGCAACTTACTTCCCTCTGTGCCACATTTCTTGGAGGACTGATTCACCAAATCATCCCAAAGCAAATAAGAGATAGCTGAGAATGTGCGGGTCGGATTCGTTAGAGGAATGTGGATTCTTAAGCTTTTCCCTTGAAAGTTAATAACACGGCCCGAGAGAGACCTCAGTTTCCCTTCTTCTTTCTTCATTGTAATGGACTTTCCTGGTTCATCAGATCCTAGAGAATCTGAGAATTCGACTTCGTGATTTTCCAAATTGTCTGTTGAGTTCTCCAACTCCTGCTCCTCGTCTGCGCTCTCTTTAATGGACTCTTCATCTATGCAAGTAATAGATATATCATAAGTAGGTATAAATGAATCTCTATCAGGACCAATAAAAACATCAGCTAAAAAGGTATAAAATTTCATCACTTCTTTGTATAATCTAGATTTTAGAATTACATAATAATTAATGGCAGATTGATGCTCATTTTGATAGTAGATAATTGATAATTTTATAGTGAATATCTATATATATAATTGGAAAACAGAACAAAACGTTACCAAAATCGTTTGTAATGGTTAAATGACTACTTGTCACTTGCATGGGAAAAACAGAGGAAATTTGTCTGATTACCACATAATATGGTGCCTGATATCGAATCCTCCTCCTGAGAAGAAGGGCCTTTAGCTTGTTTTTGCTTTACTGCAGTTTTGAGCTCCATGAGAATCTCCATTTGATTCTTCAACGAGTTTCCTCTCTCAAGAAACTCTTTCTCTTTCATTCTGAAGAATTGATTCACTTTGTTCAGTTGAAAATCCAAACGTGTGAAAAATTCAATAGCCGCATCAGTATCAGAAAATTGCTCCAGCAGTTCTGTCTCGTACAAGTCCCCCTTACTAGCTGAGACTGCCAGCTTCCGGTGAACCTGAATTCCAAACAAGGAAAGAAGTTCATTCAATGCCATCAAATTGAACTAAGAAAAAGGAAAGTGTAATGCAGAGGCAGGAGTTACTCGAATGACTCTATTGTCTCTTTGCTTATGTTGAAGAAAGTGTATTTTCTCAAAGATTGCAAAAATGTGTTGGGAAAAGAACTCTTCTGTTGCTCGTTGCTCATGTTGTGGTTGCTGAGGAGATGGATTTTCTTGAGGTCCTTCTTGAGTTGCTTGTAGTCGACAAACGCCTCTTTCCATTCGGGCACTAGCTGACCCTCAAATTGCTTGGAGAATTTCATTTTGGCTATTGTACTTCCTCAGCAATATCCAAGAAAAAATGGTCTAAGAAACTATGTCTTAGCTTGAGACAGAAGGAGTATCTGAATAGAGTACTATGATCACATATTTATGGAGATGAAAGGAATTTTTCGACTGATGGGGCTTGTCATAATGCTCGACAGAACATTCCGTTATTGCATCTTTATCCTATCCTCATTCCACTACAAAAAAATATGCAGGTTTGGTTCGTCGGAGATTTACCAAACTGCAGCCAAATCTTGCTATTTCTATCAGCCAACCTTCTGCATGAGAGCCTTGCTAAGGTAGGAATTTAAAGTGGATGAAAAAGGGACCAAACATATTTCAAATATTGTGGGATACCTGTAATAATTGACTATAACAACCTTCTCAATATTCATTAAGGTTGCAAAAAATGAAGGGCAAGATAGAGATTTACCCACTGCTTCAAGAGCTGCTGCTCATTTATAATGAAAGCTTATTGGCTAAATCATTTCACACAAAGGTTGTCCCTTATTAGACCAGCCTGAAATCCACTAGATTGAGATAACAAAAAGGCTTTGCAATAACTTTCACTGAGAGAAAGATCTGCCTTTTGTTATGAAAAAGAAGGGCTGAAATCTAAGTGCATTTTGAGTCCAAATAACAACAATATCGACACCTATAGTGCACGTAAAGAACATCGATCTTTACGACTCATCAATATTTTTTGTCGAGCAATTAAAAAAGAAGGTGAATGAACTGTGTGCAGAATCAATCATAATCTCCCAGTAAATTTGATCCATCAATGTCAATCAAGAGCAAATGTATCTCAAGATACAAATGACAGCTTCCCTTTTATTCTTCTGTTTACGCCAAATTAAACCGAAAAATTGTTCAGAACAGTGCTACTAGTACTGCAAGTAGTAGTAGTTGTATTGATTAAGGTTCTATGTTGTATTCTTCCTAGTAATAATAGTCCTTCCATCATAAACACAAAGAAATCGAAATCAGTAGTGTTTTCTGTCTGGCCCCCTCAACACCCATTCCCTCTCTCTGTTGAGTAGGATATCAACACTAATGATGTTACATATGTGGAGAACCGAAAACGCTCATATTTACTTTTCATCCCTCTCTTTTATCGCACGTCTGACTAGGCACGCGCATATGTATAATGGTCTGAAATGATCCTTTATATGTGGGGACTGAGACGTTCAAATTGAGACAAAGGGTTGCAATTTCAAATGCAATTGATATGTTAAATGAGGCTGTTGTATGAATGCAACTGATGACTTCTTCATAGGCAGATTCTATGGTTGTGCAGGCAATTAATGCATATGAGGACTTAGATTCTTGGCTCATCGTACTAATCTATTTTTCGCATGAGATCACTTACTAGTATTCGACCTAGAGTACTTTAACAGTTTGAATCATTGTAATTTCATTCTACGTTTCACTTCATATATTCATATACTTTACGTGTTTGAAACCCCATTTAGAACAGATCCAGACCAGAACAACTATTTAGAATTTCTCATAGAGTTCACTTGAAAATTGAAATACATGAAAGATCGTCTCAAATGGATACATCAATTTTCTTGTGTAGAATAATAGTTTTAGTCATACATTAATATGATCTCATATTAATAGCATAAACCCACGACGTAACATAAATTTTTGGACTTATGCAATTTGATCGATGTCCTTTGTATGAGAGATTGTCCATTCTGATTTTGCATGATTTTGTTTTGAAAAAAAAAAAAAAACTTTACGAGAAAGATGAAATCTTGAGATTTATAAGCTAATAAGCTTGATTGAGACGTTTACGTATACACGAATATGATTTGATATTAATAGCATAAACCCAGGATGTAACATAAATTATAGGAGTTATTGTAAAGGAAAGGTGTTTGAATTTGGTAAAACATGATTGCTGGAGTAAAGGGAATGAATGAGAAAGAAAGAGAGGACACGAAATGTAAGGCTTTAATGGTCAAATTAATGACAAAGTTAAAAGAATGATGGTATGAGTAGGATGTCATTTTTTATGGGTGCGCCCTCGTAAGCTTACCCCACTTATTTTTATTTATTTTAAATTATTAAAAAGAAAAATGAAAAAACAAAGAACCTACCCTTTAATTAATCTCCTCTGAGATCCCCTCTTAAAATTGGTCTTTTCTATGCTGCAAAATTGTATCTTCTGAACAAATAAATAAACTTGTTCATTATTTATAATTATAATAATAAAATTTATAATCTAATTTTAATTTATTTATTTAAAAATATAAAAGAGTAACATCCCCTCCAGGGATTCCACCATGCTTTTATATGTTAGCTATTTCTTTGTTAATTTTTATTGTAATATATTGCATTAATATTGATAAATTAATTAATTACATTTTATATCGTTCAACACGTAGACTCGCGTTTTGGTTATGTAGATTAACACTTATAATAAGGACAAAAATAAAATGTTCCTTACACAATTAAATTTAGTAAATTATTCATCTTTCTTTGAGGAGAAGGAAAATCATAATTACATAATTAAGAAAAATATATTTATTAGCTACTAATGCACGATGCATTAGTGTAATTAGGCTGAGGTTGATCATTAGTGTATATATATATATATATATATATTTATAAGCTTGGGATGTACAATAATTGCAAGCATATGATTCTGGATTAAGATTCCAAGCAAAATGCCCTTATAATATTATTGGTAAATGTTAATATCAATTAAGAATATCCCATTCCTAATTGCAGAAAAATCTCATAAGCCGAATTAAATTATTTCTTAGGCTTGGAATAATGATTCATTCAGGCATATACTGCTCACGAGTGCCCTCAAAATTCTTGCACTTCCATTATTCTTTTCTTGAGTCATAATAGGATAGCAAATAAATAGTGGCTACCATGAAATGCTATCCTTTATTATATATATAATTAAATATTAAAGGCTGATTAAATGTATTAATAATTCCAAAATACAAAAATTATATTTGAGGGTATTGTGCCGAGACTCGGGTTAAAGTGAATTTAGAGAGCACAATACGTCTTGAATCCCTCAGCTGTGAATCCTAGAAACAAACCACATCTACACAGGAAATTAAGGCCCCGGTTATAGTTTTCCAATCCCATGCTTAACTTAGGTAGGTCGCAAGAAATCAAGTAAAGATTGTAAAGATACTCAGGTTACGAAATTTATACTTGCTGCATAGGGCAACTATTTATTCCTCTCAATTGTAAGATTTCAGGTGAATCACATAGGTTAAAATGATCATCATATTATCACTGCGAGTCTATACATATTAAGATTTAGAATGTATTGGAGTTGAGTAGCATAGAACTAGATTCAGTAATATGGATCCAAAACTTGTCTGAACATTGTAATTATATACTACGAAGAGTTCTTAATACGACCTTCCCAAAATATACCCCCACAGCATATGGGAAAAAAGAAGGGAAAATTTCATTTTTGGTCCCATATCTTAGGGTCGTTTTGAATTAAGTCCCGTTTGTTACGTTTTTCTCAGATTTCATCCCATTTCTTTAGAATTTTCTCAAATATGGTCCCAAAGTCTAATTTCCGTTAAATAAATAACGGAACCGTTAGTTCCGTTATGAGACAAGCTTCTAGCACTATTTTGAAGGAAAAAAAACTTATGGGGCAAGATTCCAATACTATTTTGGAGGAAAAAAACCCGTCATATTAATATTTCACAAAAATATTGGGTATTGTTGATATTGTGTAAATAATATACAGTATAATAAAAAATAAAAAATTCATAAAAACAACATAATTTAAATAATTTCACCAAAACATCAAATTCCATTGATTGTTGCAAAATCAAAATAAATTGACTGTCAAAGTCAAATGAGTTGTTTTGCACATTTACTAATATTATTTATTTTTAATTTATACTTTTGAAATTAATGTTTCAAAAATTATTATTTTCAAATTACGTAAATATATATTTTTCAAAATTACAGAAATTACGTTCAATGCATTTGACATATTTAAATTACATCCCCTCTTTATTATTATATTTTGATGAGAAAAAATTTATTTTAATATATATAAATATATATATTTTAATACACCATATATATATATTTAGTGCACATTATATATTGATTTTATTTTATAATTTAATTAAAATTTTACACTGCATTCTAATTATTTTCTTTAATGCGAAGAGAACTTCACTCATCTTATTATTTAAATTTAAAAATATAGTTACTAATTAACTTTATTTACAGTTACAAATATTATTTATTTTAATTCATACTTTTGAAATTAATGTTTCAGAATAAAACAACTCATTTGACTTTGAAAGTCAATTTATTTTGGTATTTGCAACAATAATGGAATTTGATATTTTGGCGAAATTATTTAAATTATGTTGTTCTTATGAATTTTTTATTTTTTATTATACTGTATATTATTTACAAAATGTCAACAGTTCCCAATATTTTTATGAAATATTAATATGAAAGGTTTTTTTCCTTCCAAAATAGTGTTGGAATCTTACCCCATAAGGTTTTTTTCCTTCAAAATAGGGCTAGAAGCTTGCCCCATAACGGAACTAACGGCTACGTTATTTATTTGACGGAAATTAGACTTTGGGACCATATTTGAGAAAATTCTAAAGAAATGGAACGAAATTTGAGAAAAAGATAACAAATGGGACTTAATTAAAACCGACCCTAAGATATGGGACCAAAAACGAGATTTTCCCGAAAAAGAAAGACCTATTATGAAAATAAACATGTCCATATTCATGGACTGTCTGATATATACACGGTATTTTAATTGCAAAATCTCAATTTTATCATCGGAGTAATACTTCATTAATTAGTAAAATGTACGAATTTTAATCTGTTATCGCATTATATATACCAACACATCACAGATCCATTTGATAAAACGAAGATGAACAGGATGAAATTTCCCTCCTTGTCTGTACGTACCGCATAATATGAACATGGTTGGTCTGGATTTGATTCTGGCAGAAATCTCAAGAACCACATAAGACTTAAGAAGGGGTCGAATCAGAAAAAGAATGGGAAATATTAGGTAGTTAGATCTATGAAGTTGATGAAAAAACCTTACATAAGGCGATCTAGGATATGGTTATGCTGTTTTTGAGCAAGGCACAAAATGAATTCTTTGACATTACATTTCACTACGTACGTGTCAAGCATGAATTTGTATATGTGTAAATCATATATATTGATGTGATACTTAGCATCAGGCTTAGGTGTCCTACATATTCTATTAATATTTATGCAAGAATCTAAAATTCTAATATAAATTACAAAGATATTTTTAATTTTTAATTTAATATAGATTCGAATCAAGATCAATTCCCTCCTTTCGCATGACGCCTCTCCTAGAAATTATTTTTAAGCCCTCAAAACGCACGAGATTTTGAAAATTAGAGATGTATGCCGCGTCATGTTTGTTACAGTAATTGTCAACTAAAATTCTTCGAAATCTAAGTCAGTCAGGAGCTATAATGGGAGATGAGTAGACGGGCCGGGTAAAGAGGTAGAGGTAGCCTATTGCAATGAATGCATATATAGTGAAATGGATGAATGGCTAAGGAAGTTGTGATCAGCAGCAAGCAGCATCTCCTGTACTGAAAAATCCGATCCCAATGGTTGTAGAATTGAGGAGTGACGAGGTTGGTGCCTTGCTGGAGTGGAGGGGAGTGGGAGTGGGACTTCCATATGTATGGAATAGAATAGAATTTCAGGCAATGAGTAGAAGGAATTAATACCATCTGTCTACCCACATTCTTAAACAACACCACTTCGTACTAAGTATAAAACCTTTACATGTCATTCAGGATTGAGTTGATCAGAATTGGTTGGATTTTATTCTGCGTATGTATGACTGTTAATTGTCATGATCAGACACGGTACAACACAGACAGCTTGGATAATCTTACCCCTGCCCCAGAGCACTTCAACTTCAAAATGTGTATCAAATGGATGATGCAGTATTCTTCCTGGAAAAAACTGTGTTAGCAACATAAAGAATTGGTTCCTCACAATAAAAAAATTTCTGAGTTCGAGTCCTTGAATGAGGGCATATATATAATCTACCTAATTTTATATATAGTTGTTTCTTATTTCGTTGTTTTCTTTGAAATTGTTCATTGATTTGGTAGTATTGATGTGTTGAATCAATCGTGTATTTGAATGCATTGAATAATATAATGAATCGAACCTTATAAAAAAATAAATAAAAATATAAAGAAATGATTCATGAGCGTGATATAGTAATAATTCACTTTTCTCATATGTTATTAGGGTTTCTAATGATTGAAATTTAAGAACTATATATTTGGGAGAAAAATGCAAACAACCCCATTGTGATATTGCAAATGAGCAAACTATCTCCCTTAAAAAAGGGACAAATTCCCTTTCTATGTTTTTGAAAATGCAACAATTTACCTCCCTTATGTTTTTCAAAATAGCAATTTACCTCTTTAAACAGACAGGCCTAAATTGGTTCATTTAAAAAAAAAAAAAAAGTGAATAAATTATTATTATTATTTTTTATAGAGGGTAATTATCTCATTTACCATATCATATATATAAAGATAAATTATATTAAACCCATATATATATATATATATATATTTAATGGTGGATATAAGTTGCCAACACAGATTAAAGTGTTCTGTTTTAAATAGTAAAATTGAAATCTCACGATATAAAAATTATGGTGGGGTTCAAGCCAAAAAATATTTATCCATCTTAATAGTGATATCTTATTTATTAATGTACATTCTGATTTAAAATTATTGATATATTTAATCAATTTTTAATATTTGAATGTATTTAATTTAATATCTATTTCTCTAAACAAAGAGTTATCGAGCAAGGCTGTGAGGGTACGCCACTAAAACTAAAATAGTTATTGCCAACACTAATTTTAAATAATTATGGATTAAAAGTCGTGATAAATAATAATTATTAATCATGATTAAATAAAATCGACGAAAAAATTTAACTTATTCACCATGAAAAGTATTTTTTTACTGTGACTTTTAGCCATGACAAATATCTTATTCACAATGATAAAAACCACAATCAACAACTATTGTGTACCCGTAATAATCAATGCCTAAACTACAACTATTTATTTTTAACTTATATTCCTTCTTACATTACTCAAATAGGACAAAATCCAAATGTTTTAACATGGTTCTAACTCATTAAATTTACATGGGATTGAACTCAAATGGCGGAGAGAAGATCCTCATCTCTTGTCTCCGAAAATTGTAGACAAAGATTCCGACATTGGGACGACATCAACAATTACTACAAATACTCCCATACATGCATTATTAATTAGTTAACAAACGTACGTAAGTTTGATTATGTTTAGGTAGTTTAATTGGATCAACCTCTTTAGTTTAGATCCTCATTGCCAATTACCCTAATAATTAATATTTCTTTGAATGTAGGCACTGAGGAACTTTCAATACCAATATTAATCCACGCGTTGTCCCTCCTAATTCGACACAATCAGGCTGCTATAATCAAAAGCGCATCACAGGAACAACTTATCCACAAGAAGCGCACTTGAGAGATTTGAGTTTTTATCCACCACACCATGTTGCGCGCTAATTGTTTCTTAAACGTAACTGCTACTGCCCTTTCTTCCATTTCAAAGCAATTGTATACTGTGTAGTTCATTACAACCTTTATACCATACTTAATTAAATTTAATATAATCTGATTTGAATTAAAAAAAGAAAAGAAAAGAGAAAAGGAAATCCAATTTTCAAAGGTTTATAAATATTGGGCTTGAGCCCTAAATTGCTTTGCTGGGCTTAAAGTCAGACAAGTTCAATACAAACAATGAGTTCGACCCATCAAAACACCAGTGGCCTGAATATGCATATGTTTTATGTTTCATCTCCCTATAGAAACGATCATTATATAATTAAATTAATATTTTAATATAATAAAAGTTTATAAATAAATTTATATAAAATAAAATAAATGTTTAAATATTCGATAAAATTCAAACTCATAACATGAATAATGTTTTATGTATTATCTCATGATCAGTGCGATAATGATTCTAACATTCTAAAACGCCGACCGTCTCGGCACAAATTGGAATCATTCGTGACTTGAGGACAACTACCAATTAATCGACGGCGTTTTGTGTTTAAAAACAATACAATATGTGGGCTATTAAAATATTTCTACGACAATAGTCATTAATGCAGGTCTAATTTCCCCATATATAATGAAAAGAAAAAAAAAAAAAAAAGACAGATTCCAATCTAATATTATAATGCCAATTTCGCTGTCAAGACATAATTAAAGTTGGTGTCGCATACCGTACATTGCAAGTTCTTGAAAAAGTATGAAGGGTTGATTCATATGAGAAATTATGTGGAGTGCAGAGGAGAGGACCACCACACGCTTTGGACTCATTCACGCTATGTAATTAACACCACCACCAAATTTAAGTTAATTGCACAAAGCTCCAAAAAATGTTGGGCCATTACGTTACCCGTCCAAGACGGCTGCACTTCTCCTTCACAGACACCCTCGTTTTTAACGTTTCTAAAACTGAGACTTGTTCTTGTTACTTTGATCTAGTAAAAAATTGGTGTTTTTATTTACAGCCGTATTGTGTGATAAATGTTAATATGTATCACTTTAAATTAAATATGTGTTTGCTGACGAGGGCATGTTCAATTGGTAAGGTTAAAATTTTATAATTAGAAGATTGTAGATTCGAGTCACATATTTAAAAGTTGATATATGTCTGTTTTTACAGTATTTTTTTTTATTTTTGTTTGGTTTGAACGTGTTTGTTGATTTAAGTTATTAATGTGTTAAATTAATTCTAAATTTAAATGTTTTGAATATTGTAATAAATTGTATATTACAAAATAAATTAATTAGATATTTACATAAGAAAAAATCTACTCAAGACTATATTGAATAATAAATCTTTGATATACTTGAGTTGAGGGTCAATCAACATAGGATTTGAAATGTTGTGGAGTTGGACCACGCGCTGGTATAGATTAAGACATTACTGTCGTTGAATCAGTGATTTCGCTTTATACAACGAAATACAATTTCAATTATTTATACAAGTAGCAGCTCGTGATTCTGTGTGTGTATATATATATATATAATATATATATATATATATATATAGTATTTTAAAATAAAATTTTCATATTACCATCCATAATCGATAATTTCGTAATATTCAACCCAAATTTTTTTTTAAAAAAAAATATAAATATATAGCTAGAGAATTAATTAGAATATTGTATTTTTTCATAAAAATAGGTGAATGACTTAGTTTAGTGGTTGAGGCTAAAGCTGAAATTTCGTGAACAAGTTTGAGGTTGTAGGTTCAAGTCCCATCAAATATATGTGTATTTATCTCACTTTATGTGAGTGTTTGTCTCACTTTATGTACGTGTTTATAATTTATTTACAGTCATATTGATGTATTGGTTATAATAAGATCACTATAAATAAATATTGTTGAGGTGTTTGAGATGCTGGAAACTGCTAAAAAAATATTTTTCAGTCAAAAATTGAAAGCAGAACTGATATTTTTCGTCCCGTAACTTAGGGCATTTTCCTAGTGTGCTTCCAGCTGGGGGAAATGACACTTTTCGTCCCATGACTTAGGAATTTTTTACTTTTGGTCACATTGATTATGGAATTGTCACTTTTAGTCTTGTAACTTTTAAAAATTAGTAGTTTTGATCTTATGACACATTGTTGTTATATATTTTATTGGAAAATGCAATGTGCTTAACACGTGACAATTATAGTCTTTACACTTTTGGTTTTTATATGTTGTAGGATTATCGCTTTTGGTCCCAAGCACTTAATAACCACGTGGCATTTTCTATTAAACATCTAACGAGAAGGTGTCGTGGAGCCAAAATTGTTACTTTTTTAAAGTTACGAGACCCAAAGTGAAAATCACATAATCAATGGGATCAAAAATGAAAAGACCCCAAGTTACGGGACGAAAAAAACTTTCAGCTGCTTTGGCTTTTTTATAATAAATTGTAACTTCATCTTTGTACTACTTTACCCTCATTATAATAATCATAATTCAACTTTATCATTTTTAATTTATTTTTAAAATTGCATATTAAAGTTGATATTAAAAATTTCAAGTAATTTAAATAATTTAATAATAATTAAATTTACACTTTCACATAGAATTTTTATATTTTATTTGCTATATTATCTAATTATATTATTCCTACATCATTAAAAATATAAATTAGATGAGTATGATTAATTAATATGATATATGTTTTTCAATCATACAAGTTTAACTATTGTGTATGAATCAACAATTATATTATTTAGTGGAATATTAAATTTAAATATTCACCTAATTAAAATAAAACATATTTATTACCGACAAACAAAAAGTACAAATATAAGTAAAAATAGTAGAATTTAACTTGTAGAAACAACACAATCTTTAATCGAATAAGTTTGTTTGATAAGTAATTTTTCCCAAACACTATATAATCTAATTTTATCTATTTTTTTTTTGTTTATAAATACTACCCATTTTGAATCCTACTGCCATTTTATAAATAGTTTGTGGGGGGCCTCTGCGTGGATATGCTAAAGAATATGGTGTGTTTGGAGTCTGGAAATCAAAGTCCACAATACGACACTAATATTTTTGCAATAAAATTGTCATTATACTGAACAAAACTGCAATTCCTTTGTCGTTGCCCTTTTCGAGATATATATAAATGTTTTTTTTTAATATGCCTTTGTCAAGATTTTAGGTGCTTTCTTTTTTAATATTCTCTTCCTTGCTACTAAACGCCAAAAATTTCACTCTAAAGTAATAATAATAATAATAATAATAATAATAATAATAGTTTATAATTTTCTTACCAAAAAAAAAAAAAAGGCCTCTTGTGTCTTACAACCTAAACAGAGATTCTTGATGATTCTCATATATAATCCATTCCCAGAACAAGTACATGTATATATATATATATATAATTAGAAGAACATATACTATTAGTTTCAATTTTATTAATTATGAATTAAAGTTATAGTATATAATTACAGTTAATCATAGTTACATATACTCATTCACGCTAGCAAAAACTACAATCAACAAACTTTACGTGATCGTGGTTAATAATTATTTACTATCAATATTTATTTTTAATCATGATAAGTAGTCATGACTAAATATTAATTATTTTCTAATATTATATATATGTGTGTGTGTGTATTTACATACACATATGACATTCGACTTTTTGGAAGCAGATGAGGGTTTGTGAATAAGAGTATCTGAACCAGATTTTTTTCTAGTTTTGCTTTTCACTTCTCAAGTACAGCAAATTAAATATATATTTATATTACAATTCCCTAAAAAAAAAGAAAAAATATTTATATTAGAAATTGAAATAGTTAGGTGTTAACCATCATGAACATCCTTGTCATTGATTCAGGTAATGGGCATGAAAGAGAAGTAAAGAATTTGTTTCTACGTGCCATGCATGTACAATATCTTCACCCTTCATGGATATTATTTTTCTTTTATTTTTTATTATAATCTAAACGTAAATATATACGTATGTACGTTGACGGCCCTGCAGATATTTGAACTCGATTTGTATAATTTAAATTAATCAAATTAAAATTTAAGCAAAAAATCCGTGCATATAGAGATTTTAGGAAGTTATATTTATTGATATTTCTGCATGTCGTCTTTAATATAAAATATAATTATGGAAAGTATAATTTTAACTTGGGAACGGACCATTGAATTGAATTAAATTAGTATGATAATTATCCACAAATGAATGAAAGTCTTATTTCGATGAGAAGCAAATGAAGGAGTTAGGAATGCAGCAATTGAGAAAAGTCGTCAAGATTTGGTTCATTTGCAATTGTGATGATAAAGGAAAAATAACTAACTGATCACATCATCCATCGGTAGATAAAGATCCTTCCAGTCCAGTCCCAGTCCCAGTCCCAGTCCCAGAAGCATGAGCATATGTCTATCTCCAAAGGCCCACCACCCTCTTGTAAATGTTTTCTACATTTTTGCCTTATTTATCACATATACTGAGTCATAATTTTGTAAGATATATTGAGTTTTTTTTTATATAATAGGGTATGTTGGCAACGATTTAAAATAAATTATTATTAATGTATTTATTAAAAATAGATTCAAAAGAGTGTTTTTAATTATTATTTTTTACATTTGAATTGTTTAAATTAATTTCATTTAAACTAAAAGTTATACGTTGGTTTATATCAACGTGTGCAATTTACTGATAAAATTATAATATTAAATTATTTTGTTTCAGTACGCCAACTCCAATAGTTTTTATTGTCCTCCTACTCTACGTACTCTCAATTTCTAGTACTGTTTAATTTATATAAAATATAATATATATATATTCTTTTACAACTTATTTTAAGCAAAACAAAGAAAAAGAAAATTGAATACAGATTCAATTAGTTTCAGTGTCAATTTGGGGACGGTAAATTGAATGAATTATTTAATTATGGGTAATTGTGTAAGTTAACATCAAAATCTTTATTATATCAAGAAATTTAAATTACTTCACGTAATCTTACAAATGGTTGAATTATAAACGCAAAAGGGTTTAAGGGTTTGGTAAAACTGCATTTTCGTTAATATGTATATATGTATAATTGTGTGAGTCTTGATCTTGACTGATGATTATGTATATTTTCTGCAGTAATAAATGATAGAATTAGCACATGCAGAATTATATATATATATATATATATATATATATATATATATATATGTTACCATCTTATAATTGAGATATATTAAATAAAAATACATTGAGCGACCGACATAATTATTTTGTAAATATTAACAACTTTATATTAGAAATTAATTTGAATAATTAATGAATTATTGGCTCTAACTTAATAAAATATACAATATAGATCAATAATCTAACTACATAGCTAGCTAGCTCAAGTCCATGAAAATTTAGCTGAAATTTGACTAGGTAGAATTTATTAAATACTTTGATTAAATGAGAGTTGAAATTAAAAAGTCTTTTTGTGCAAGCATGACACGCCAATCGATTCCTTAAAAAAAAAATTAATTAATATCAATAAATAATAAAATATATTGAAACAGACAAGGGCCCGCTGGCCTGCCCGCCGGTCTATTAAACTCTGTAAGGGCAATTAACTCCAGTCCGACTCTCTGTATTATGCATTTGTCACCTGCAGCTTAGTTGCCCTTCTAGTTCATCGCACATATATTAATTAATCTTAATTATTGTATATCGCATTGAGAATATCTAATAATGATTAATTAATTAACAAGTTACAATACAAGAGAACCTCCTCTTGAAGGCAGAAAATAATATTTTGATTATAAAAAAATTTATTTGATCTGCAATAAGTTATTTGGGGTAAATATGAATTTATTTAATTTTTTTAATATTAATAAATTCAATTAATTTTCACTAACTGAAAAATCTATTATTAGATATAAAAAAATATTAAGACTACAAAAAACTTTATATGTATTATACCAAATTTTAGAGTAGCACGGTTTAATTGTTGCCTGTAGTGATATAACAACTAAAAGTTGAAGCATCCATTAAGAAGATAGAGATATGGGAGTGGGAAAATTGGAACAGGAATTGTGTGCAAATAGCAAGTTGTTTTAGAATAGGAATCATTTTTTTTTTTTTGTTGATAATTTGAAATAAATTATATGTACTTGGTTTTTAAAACTACATGCATATTGTTAAAAAATTGAATTTTATGTTATTTTTTGCATCCAGTAACTCTACAAAATTATAATTTTACTCCTGAACCTTAATTTTATCAAATTTATGATAGAAACAACACACATATGACATGAGCTCTATTAAATATTAAAGGAATTAAGGTTGTTCCTGTAGTAACTTTAACAAATTAGGTTTTTTGAGAGACTAAAAATGCAAATTTTTAAGAGTTATAGGATGCAATATGATGAGTTAAAAAAATAATAAAACCAAATTACAAGAAAATTAATTTGTGGTCGTAAAATGCAATTTTCCCGTATATTGTAATTACTTGATCAATTTTTTTTTTTATGAAAGTACTATATGTGCTAATATTTCTAATTAATTCCATTTAGGGGAAAAAAAGAGACATTATTAAGGATCCTCATCATAACTTTTTTTTTGATTGAATTGGTTATAACTACATAATAAATTTTAATTATCAACAATCAATATATCATATTAATATTAAATATTTGTAATTAATTAACAACTATTATTATAATAAATATATTAATAACAACTACTATTACAATAGAATGACTACACAATCAGAGTGTCACGTCCTTTCTAATTAAACCATGTCTCATTGACGGATCACTGTTATAGCTAGCGCATATTGGGATAGGAATTGGACATTTGGAGATCTTCAAGAGAATTAAAATTATTAAACAAAAGTGTTATTATAAAATTTTATCGCCCATGAAGCTACACCTATATTTTTTTTTTAATTGAAAATGCTAGAAATTTCGAGAGGTGGATTAAAAATTTATTCGTTTATAGATGTCGTGGAATTGGAGTCAAACATATTTGTAATATGTTTTAAAAATAATTGCATGGTTGTAATTAATTCAATAATTAAATTGAATTGTACCAAAGTACGTACGTTTCTAGAAGTGATCATTCAACAATTGATATTCGATGAACATAGCAAAGATGGCAACTCTACTTAATTTGTTTGCTTTAAATGTCAACTCTTTCCTATGGATTTTCATATTGTAATGGTACGACGTCATTAATGATGCAATCCGGTCAATAAAGATTTGCAGATAACTTGATTGAAAATTAATAATGAAGTCAACTTTGGCTTACCACTTCTGATTATGGTAATTACATGTAATTAATTAATTAATAGCATGTAATAGCTAATTGCATGCTAATGCTTGGGAATCAAGCCAGGTAGTTGTATTAATTGCTACATAACTAGAGCTGCAATTTACTTGTTTTAATATAATGATATAATTATTAATTTGTATAAGAAAATTAGTGATAAGTGTTGGTCATGGATTTAAACTCAAATAATACGTGAGCATTAATTTACTTTAATAATAGTTGTTGGTTTATTAAACAACAGTTATATATATATATAATATAGATAATTGACATATATTGATGACTGATAATTAAAATTTATGAATATAATTATAATTGATTCATTTTAAAAAAAGAAAAAAAAATCAAGTTTCTTGTATTAATTCCAAATTTAATGTTCTTGATTAGTCAATTGAAGCAGTCACAATTAGTGATGAGCGCTATAACAACATTTCAAGAAGCGGCGAGGAATAGAACTTGTAGAAATTGAGCAGAAGAATAGGCAACAATTCAGGACTTCAAATAAATTTCGAAAACATTTGTAGGGTTGAAATGTTCAGTATTTGGTGCGAGATTAAGGGTGGAAATTCAGGACACAAAAATCTGCATGCCCTTGTAAGGAGGATGTTTCTAGAAGCATCATCGCCCATGAATAAAATGAAGTCCTTTCCTTCTCTTTCCCTTGTAATAAGGACACATCTGTAATAAAGGACGTCATATAATGTCTTCAGGACAGTCTAGCCCATGCATGATACACACGCTGGCTCCTTGATATTATTATTATATATAATCAAATAAGTATAAAAATACGCGAATATTAATATAAAATTGTATTTGTAAAATGGAAATATAAATTATATTGACTAAAAAATAATTAAAATTAGTAAAAACGAATAATGTATTCAAGAACTGAGCATAAAAAGCTTTATTTATGTGAAATTGAATTTTTGTAAAAATAAAATGTATGTGTATTTTGAATGGGAAATAATTAATGCATAAGCAGTGACGCAATGGAGTGGTGGTTGGAAGTTGGAAGAGAGTTGACATGAATATGAATATGAATATGAATATGAAAATCCTTGGAGATCCAGCAGTTAAAACTTGGATGATGAAAGAGGGAGGAGTTTGACTGTTTGAGTGTATAATGGGATGACGCACGTTGCAGCCTCTCCGACATGTTGGGGCATCTCTTCGTTTCTTACCTTTGGCCCACATTCATTTCTTGTCTTTTTCTCTTTCTTTCTTGTCTTTTTTTTTTTTTTTGAAATTCAAATAAATTTGTTAGATAAATAATTATTTTTAATAATGTTCCGAAAATTGGGTTAATCAAGAAAATTTTCGTATATGCATGGGTAAAAGTTTTGTACGTTCGTTTTGTCTTTTTGTCTTCTGAATCTTGTTCCTACAGACAGAAATCAGAAAGAGAAGACCAAACCCAGAAAGCAGAAAAACCAGAGGGAAAAATCCACATGCATTCTTGGGAAATTTTACTTCCCGCGAAATTTCCCAGCTTTTTCTTGTCAAATTAAAGCACCCCACTTTTCTATCTCATCCCTTTTCTTTTCTTTTTCTTTTTTTTTAATTTTTTTTTTCAAATTGTTGTTCAATTTTCTCATTAGTTTTATATAAAGATTTGGTTTTTACAAATCTGAATTCTTGTTTTTTGCTTTTTTTTTCTATTTTCCTTTTTAATAATGGATGGATGAATAGTAGTCGAATATGGTGAATTTCTTGTAAGCAATGCGCGTGGCCGGAGGCTAGAAATCCAACGGCTGTGGAAGTCAAACCAGCAGATCCAAGTCAATGTTCAAAGCTTTTGTGCCATGCGATAAAATCAAATGCCTGAATAATCACATTCTTTCTGTGTATTCCCCTCCTCCTCTTTCTCTACACGTTCCTTAAAACAATTATATTTATATATATTTTCACATATCAATCATATATATATATATATATATATATATTGAGTTGAGGTAATGACTTGTTCTTGTTTTTATTTTTCACTTTTTCTTTTTGTTTCAGCTGAACTCAGACAGGGGCGTTAAAATTGTAAATCATATTCTGGGTCAGGGCCATTCTTTTGAAGTACAAGATTGAAGCTTTTTGAGATTAGAAGGTGGATTATACCTCCTGGAATTTTTGTGGGTTGTGTTTGGTTTTGTCTGAATCTTCTGAGGCCTTCTCTTTCATACATTCTCATATATATCACTTCTTTTCCTTTCTTTTTCTACCCTCTGCCTCTTCTTTCTCCACATTGTTTTTGGTGAACTTTTTCTTCGACCTCTGTTCTAGTTTCTTTTTCTAGAAGTTCTTGGGACAATTGGGTTTTCGAGTTATTGGGTTCGAGGCCTTTTCTTGGTGTTGGTGGTTGGGAGAAAGGATTGATTTTAAGTAGTTTTTTGGTTTTTGGCGTATTTTGTTAAAAGTAGCTTCTGGGCGGCATTATCAGTGTGCATTTAGCCACTGGTACTAACTACAAAGAAGGCATATAGATTTGGAGGTTGAAGATTTGAAGAATTTGAAGTAGAATGAAAACTGGTAGGAAAAAGAGGATTCATTTCAGCAAGATCTACTCATTCAAATGTGTCAAAGGAGGATTCCAAGATGACCATTTGCAGATTGGAGGACCAGGTTTCTCAAGAGTGGTTTTATGCAATGAGCCAGATGGTTCAGAGGCCAGTCTCAGGAGGAATTATGCTACCAATTATGTTAGGACTACTAAGTACACAGCTCTAACTTTCTTGCCTAAGTCTCTGTTTGAGCAGTTTAGGAGACCGGCTAATTTTTACTTCCTTGTCACTGGTATCTTGTCTTTCACATCCCTTGCACCTTATTCTGCTGTCAGCTCCATCATTCCACTGTTTATAGTTATCGGAGCAACGATGATTAAAGAAGGTATTGAAGATTGGCAACGGAAGCAGCAGGTAATTTGATGGTGTATTTTCTTATATATATTGTTTTCCTTTCCTCATCCCTTTCCAGTTTATAGAACTATGGAACATATGCAAGTATTGCTTTCTGTGTTGGATATTAATTTATCTTGGTTTAGATTAATCGACATTTATAGGAGTTGTTAATATTCAGTGTTGTACTTTCTGGAAGTATATATTGCAGAATTCTCCAACGTGCATATGCAGAAAATTGCGGAAGTGGTTGATGGCGTAGGAATGTTTTCCTTTCCAATAGTTGAGAAATTCAAGAAAATGATTTTATAACTCATTTTTGTTTCCAACAAATGGAAGAACTTTTCTTATTATACCTGCAATTTGCTTTTGGTTATGCGTTTTATATATGAGACATAAATGTTTAAATTGCTGATTCTGAGATGCATATTATGCATTATAGTTTCCAGAGTAAATGTTTCTTTAATGTGATATAGTGTTTAGTAGGACTTTTTAGTTCTTATCCTCAGGTTGATAATGATCCGTTTCTGAAATATTTAGGATATTGAGATGAACAATAGAAAGGTTAAGGTACATCATGGTGGTGGGACTTTTGTGCAAACTGAATGGAGACATCTGAAAGTGGGTGATTTAGTGAAGGTGGAGAAGGATGAATTCTTTCCAGCAGACTTACTTTTGCTTTCGGCCAGTTATGAAGATGGTATCTGCTATGTTGAGACCATGAACCTTGACGGCGAGACAAATTTGAAACTGAAACAAGCATTAGAAGCAACTTCCTCATTAACTGAGGAGCAGAACTTCAGCGATTTCAAGGGTGTTGTAAAATGTGAAGATCCTAATGCCAATTTGTATGGTTTTGTTGGAAGTATGGAGTTTAAAGAAAAACAATATCCTCTTTCTCCTCAACAACTGCTACTTAGGGACTCTAAACTGCGGAACACGGACTACATATATGGAGCTGTAATCTTTACTGGCCATGATACAAAGGTTATGCAGAACTCTACCGCAGCTCCGTCCAAGAGAAGCAGGATTGAGAAGAAAATGGATAAGATCATCTACTTTTTATTTGGGGTTCTCTTCTTGATCGCTTTTGTTGGATCAATTTACTTTGGTATTGCAACCAAAGATGGCCTTGAAGGTAGTATAGTCAAAAGATGGTATCTCAGACCTGATGAAGCTGATATTTTCTTTGATCCAGCAAGAGCCGCAATTGCTGCTGTATATCACTTTTTGACAGCATCATTGCTGTACAGCTACTTGATTCCAATTTCTTTGTATGTCTCTATAGAAGTTGTTAAAGTCCTTCAGAGCATTTTCATTAATCAAGATGTTCATATGTACCATGAGGAAACTGACAAACCAGCTCAGGCCCGCACCTCAAATCTAAATGAGGAACTTGGCCAAGTTTATACAATACTTTCAGATAAGACAGGCACATTGACTTGTAATTCTATGGAGTTCATTAAGTGCTCGGTGGGTGGTACTGCTTATGGATATGGAGTCACGGAGGTCGAAAGAGCTATGGCTAAAAGAAAAGGGACCGTAAATGGAAAATATGTTGAGACTCCATTATCTGATAGCCCTAAAAGATCATCTGTCAAAGGTTTCAATTTTGATGATGACAGAATCATGAATGGGAACTGGGTAAATGAGAAGCATGCAGATGTCATCCAGAAATTCTTTCGCTTACTGGCGGTCTGCCATACAGCCATACCTGATATTGATGACAACACAGGGAATGTCACATATGAAGCTGAATCACCAGATGAGGCTGCTTTTGTTATTGCAGCTAGAGAACTTGGCTTTGAATTCTTCAAAAGAACACAAACAAGTGTCTCTATCAACGAGTTGAACCCTGTCTCTGGAAAAACAGTTGAACGGTCAGTATCTTGAACTTTGCTACCTTTAAGTTGTCTACCCTTTGTTGTTTCAGAAAGTTCTCTTACACTCTGGCTGCACATAAGCAACATTATTAGAATGAAGAAATATTGCTTCAGCTCTTGTTTACTATTGCATTACCATTTGATCACATCCATGGAAATATTGTCACAGTTTCTAAAAGAATTTTCGCTGTTGCAGAACATACAAGCTGTTAAATGTCCTGGAGTTTAACAGTTCAAGAAAGCGAATGTCTGTAATAGTAAGGGATGAGGAGGGGAAAGTACTCTTACTCTGCAAAGGAGCTGACAGGTTGGTTGTTTGTAACTTGTCGAAGCTTAGAAACCGACATTTTCTATATATCCGTGTTTTTAACTCTGCTTTCAGTTGTTTTAAACAATTGGTTTGCTCTTCATTTACCATCATTGTGTCTGTGTGCTCTGTCTTTGGCCTGATACCAGTGTCATGTTCGAGAGGCTTGCTAAAGGTGGAAGGGAGTATGAAGAGAAAAACAGAGAACATGTAAATGAATATGCTGATGCAGGCTTGAGGACCTTGATACTTGGTTATCGGGAACTCAGTGAAGATGAATATAAAGTGTTTGATGAAAAGTTTTCAGAGGCCAAAACCTCAGTTAGTACTGATCGTGAGTCTCTGATTGATAATGCGACTGAAGAAGTAGAAAAAGATTTGATTCTCCTCGGTGCGACAGCTGTTGAGGACAAGCTCCAACAAGGGGTGAGTTAAACAAACAATTCATGCATGGCCCTTTGGTTGAGTGCCTCATGATAGTTAGATAATGTTGAATTTATATGTCTGCTGTTCATGTCAGGTTCCTGAATGCATTGACAAGCTGCGCAAGCAGGATTAAAGATTTGGGTTTTGACTGGGGATAAGATGGAAACTGCCATAAACATTGGGTATATTTTCAGCACAATTTCCTGTAAATCAAATTGAGGCACAATCGGCTTTCCAGAGATTTCTGACCGATTGTATTCACTTTGCAGCTATGCCTGTAGCTTGCTCAGACAAGGAATGAAACATATTACTATTACCTTGGATACTCCACAGATCACTGCTCTGGAGAAACTGGGAGAGAAAGATGCAATTGCAACGGTGAATTCCTTTATTTTCTTTTTCTGAAAAACTTTCGTTTAATGGAAAATTGCCAATGTTGATAGAAAACCACGAGCTGTAGTAAGTTATTATATTTAGGAATAACTTTACATGCTGACTGATTCTTTACCCTCTGTAAATCTCAACAAAGAAAGCTTCGGAATGATTTGTTCGGTGGCCTAAACTGCTCAATACTGAGATGCAATTTTATTTTATTTAATAGGCTTCAAGGGAAACTGTTCTAAGGCAGATCACTGATGGGAAAGCTCAGGTTGCCAAATCAAGCTCTGAGGCTTTTGCCTTGATCATTGACGGGAAATCTCTTGCATATGCTTTACAAACTGATATCAAACAATTGTTTCTTGAGCTTGCAATTGGCTGTGCATCTGTGATTTGCTGCCGTTCGTCTCCGAAACAGAAGGCACTGGTGAGTTTATGTAGTATTAACTGCAGTGACAATCATAACTTGTTCTGCAACTAGTGGCCAATTCTGCTTCTATTTCATGCATCACTTTCATTTCATCTCAATAGAACTTTCAATTTGTACACAGGAAGTTAAATTGCACTGACTATACAGGTCACAAGACTTGTTAAAGAAGGAACAAAGAAGACCACTTTAGCTATTGGTGATGGGGCCAATGATGTGGGAATGCTTCAAGAAGCAGATATTGGAATTGGAATAAGTGGGGTTGAGGGAATGCAGGTCAGCAAACTAATTGTTTTGTTTATTTTTCAGAGTTGTTGATAGAATGATAAGTATTCTTATTATCTTACATTGTTTTCTTGCAAATCTAACAGGCTGTCATGTCAAGCGACATAGCAATTGCTCAGTTCAGATTTTTGGAGCGCTTGCTTTTGGTGCATGGACATTGGTGTTACAGGAGGATCGCTACAATGGTAATTCTATTATTGATCTATCAGACTTCTTGGTTCCATTTGACGATTTACGTCCATCATTATTTTATTTAATTTACATGCACGCAATAGAATAACTACATGGAGTAATTTTGATCTCTTTTTCTCTTTTCTTGTGCAGATTTGCTATTTTTTCTATAAGAACGTCACTTTTGGTTTCACCGTCTTCTTTTACGAGGCTTATGCGTCTTTTTCTGGACAACCTGCATACAATGATTGGTTTTTATCTCTTTACAATGTATTCTTCACATCGTTACCCGTCATTGCTCTTGGGGTCTTTGACCAAGATGTATCTGCTCGATATTGTCTAAAGGTATGTCTCTATACAATATCATGTTATTCTAGATTTATCCCACTAAGACCTCCATTCCCGAGTATTTTTCATTGTTGCTTAAAGTTTCTTGCCTTGATGTCACATGGCAGTTTCCTTTGCTGTATCAAGAAGGCATCCAGAACGTCCTCTTCAGTTGGCGCCGTATAATTGGTTGGATGCTCAACGGGGTTTGTGGTGCCATCATAATCTTCTTCTTCTGCACAAGTGCACTAAATCCTCAAGGATTCAACAAAGAGGGTAAGATTGCTGACTACCAAATTCTTGGAGCAACAATGTACACTTGCGTTGTCTGGGTCGTGAACTGCCATGGCTCTCGCTATCAGTTACTTCACCTATATCCAGCATGCCTTTATCTGGGGTGGAATTGCTTTATGGTACCTCTTCCTCTTGGCGTATGGAGCTATGCCTCCCAGTATTTCAACAACTGCGTACAAAGTGTTTGTCGAATCTCTTGCCCCAACGCCAAGTTTCTATATAATCACCTTCTTCGTCGTCATCTCAGCCCTTGTACCATATTTCACTTACAGTGCAATTGAGATGAGATTCTTCCCAATGTACCATGAAATGATTCAGTGGATGCGGCATGAGGGTCAAGCTGAGGACCCTGAGTTTTGCAATATGGTGAGGCAGAGATCCATAAGACCCACAACTGTCGGGTATACTGCACGTTCGCTGATAAAAACAAATCCGTTGGAAGATAGCAATAGTAATCACAGATAACATTTTCTGGTGTAATTCTTTGATTCTTTGCTGACTGAATGTTGGTTTCTGAAGCCTGCTTTACCCTTAGAGCTCTCCATTGTTCATGACACTGGGGCTGGATCTATTTGCAAGCATACACACCCCTAGAGGTTTCAGTACCACAAGGTCTGTACAGAAGTATAATCCAGCTGTACTATATTTTTGTACCAACCATTCGTTGGGCTGATTAGTTTGTAAATTTTGACATTAGCTTATGAGCATAGCTCACACATGTTCATTCATTAATTATTTATACACCGAATTGTCTGACAGTTTAATCATCATATTTAAGGGAGAGAAGAATATGTTGTAACACTTGAATAAGCAATGAGAAAGCTATTGGAGTTTTATTGTTTATTTACTTGTCATGTGATTGGTTTTTCTATGCAGTATCATCGTACTACACATGCATTTTGATGTGAACTAGACGTACAAGAATCCGCAATGCCCTTATGGATAGTTGGCCTTCGTGTTCCTAATTTTATTAAGTTTTCATCGATTGACATGCAGAAAGACTTTTTAATAATCTTCCATGGTCTCCCAATGCCGCATACTTAAAGTAAAAGCCTTCCACTTTTTGTATTTGATCTTTATCTTCTCAGACATCTTGGGTACACTCCTTTTGATCCGTAGTTGTCATCTGGAGATATCAGTTTGGAATCTTGGATTTAGATTCTTTGTGATTATCCCAATCTTTTTCTCTTCGGCAAACAGAAGTAAGGAATATTATCAGTTACTTGATAGTAGTCAGAACTGATTCAGCTTTAAAGATTTCTTGGTGGTACAAAACCATCAGAATTGACCTTCAGAAATCTATTAAATTCAATAGAATTAATGAAGATCATGTACAAATAAGTTATGTTGTTGAGGGCATCAACTTATACAAAGTATTCAAAATCTAATTCTACGGACAAGTACAAAAACTCAGGCAATTGTTCCTTTACAGTTAGTGATGTAGTCCGAAGCGGAGAGCTACATAGGCTAAGATCCTATACCCCACCAACATTAGCATCAAAGCAACCACATCCAACCCCATATGATCAATGCCAAGATACTTTATGGCTGGAAAATCGACCGCCCTGCAGCCGTAGCCTAATCCACAGTCATAAACCTCATTTGGTGAATACTGCACCCCAACAAGAAGCTTGTAGCAGTAGTGACTAAACGAGACGTATTTCAACCAATCGATAAACGGTGGGATATGCTGAATGTAGTATCCGCTGGCTAGTAGAAAGACTAGCATTAACACTGAAGACAGGGTCGTGGCTTGTTTTACATTCATTAGAACGGCACCAAGGGCTAGCCCAAGTCCTTGAGCCACGAGCACGTTGAGGAGGATGATCCAGAGGGTTACGAGGAACGTAACGAGGGAAGGCTTAAGACCACCCATCCAATATGATATTGTTACGAATATGGTCGGAAGGACAAGCTCCATTGGCAAATCGCCGACCGTTCTTGCAAAGTAATAGGACGAAAGACGATACATTCCTGAGGAACACTCTCTTGTCAGCATCGGCCACTCTTGTGGGAACACGAATACTGCGTTGAACAGTGGAAAGAACCCCCAGAAAATTGAGAAGAAAAAGAGTAGTCCCACCTGTTGATAAAAAGTGTGAAAATTTTTATTCTTGCCTGAGAAATTTACCAAAGTGATTGACCATAAGGGAAAAAACAACTGTAGTACTTACCTGATCTTGAATGTGGTTAGCATCAGAATGCCACCATAGAATTCCAGAAAGAATTGAAACAGACATGACTTGGAATATCTTTAAACTGGAATACGACTCGTGCTTTCGTTCTTTCAGGCCCCGGCTTAGCAACACCTTGAACTGCAACCACCAACTATTGGTCCATTGCTTTTCTGAACCTAAAAAATCACAGGAGAACTAAAATTATTATTAAGTCAAACATAGGAAATTGAATACTTGCACAGGCAGACATCATGTGAGCATTGTTAATACAAGGTAAAGCATTTGCACCAGGGGCATGCAGAGATTTTTAACATACATCTTTTTGATGGTGATGGCTTTCCAGAATCTTGGGAGGCCTGATGAATTTCTTCCTTGATCAGAGGGTGTAAATTCTTTTTGTAGGAATATATGAGAAATTGTTTGGTTGAGTTATGATCATCATGGTGGTCTAATTGTCTCCCATGATCAAAGTCATGTTCATGATCATCTTGTCCTGAGTCAGGAGTGATACCTGCATTAATGAAAAAGCTGCTGGATTAATAATACAAATTGTTTAATGATACCTTGTACAGGTTTATTAATTACTCTTGGGATAAGTGAGGAATTAAGGAAATAAAATAAAATAAAATGGGACCAATATAAAGTAATTAAAGCTTAATAAATAGAGGAACCTTTAATAGGTCAAAAGGCTCAAACAAATGATATCCAGATTTTTATTTCTTTATCCAAATTAATAAAAGAAAAGAAAAACCCTAAATTGGTCAAATTACTTACGGGTTAAAAGTTGTAAGACAGGATAAAATTGTTTAGGGATTTGGTCCCAATGGGGAAAAAATAATTGATTGATTAGCATCTAAATATGGGCAACCTAGCTTTTGCATCCTGTGTACAAATAGTTTCAACGTGCGTCAGTGAGACGAATAATCAGCTTAAATATAAAGCAGGAAATGATAAAGTTTAGGCCTAAAATAATAAAATATGCAATTATTGGAGGAGTATATATGTTTTTATGTCAAATCAAGCATTTCAAAGCTTAGGGACAGAATCAAAATAAAGCTTATTTCTTTTAAAAAATAACCACAATTGTGTCAACATAAAATTCTAACTTTTAGCCTAAAAAAAATATTAAATTTTTTATCATATATATATATAGAGAGAGAGACTGTTAAATATATAAACATATATCTTTTTCGTTTCCTTTGTTAGCATTAATTACTCTTAGCGAATAAAATTAACATGTCTTCTGATGAATGAATGATTTTTTTTTCCCTAATTTCTCAAAAAGACTATGAAATATGATATATAGTCTGTAGGCACTTTCCCTAATTAATTTCTTGATTTCTTGATTCTCTAAACATTGACTTCCATTTGGTTAAAATAAATAAATATTAAAAAGAGTTTTTTTTGATAGGGTGTAAACAGAAATTCATAGAATCTGACAACTTTTTTATAATGATTATTCAGACCCTTCTAACAATTATAATTAAGATTTTAAATTAAACTTGAAATATCAATTGGTAATTAGTATGAAACGTCATACCGTTAGCAAGGTCCAGGAGAAAATCAGCTGGATTCATGAAGTTGAACGCAGGCACATAACCAATGGAAGCAAAATAATCCATCACTCCGTTTGCACCGCCGCTATATATCGGGCACCCCTCAGCCAACACTATCACCTTATCAAACATCCTGAACAACCTACTCGACGGCTGATGTATGGTGGTTACCACCGTCCTGCCGCCACGAGCCAGCCACCGGAGTGTGGCCACGATTCGCTGCGCCGTGGTGGAGTCCAGCCCGGAGGTGGGCTCATCCACAAACAAAAGGCTGGGATTCACCAACATTTCTTGTCCAATACTCACTCTTTTCCTCTCCCCACCTGATATTCCCCTCAGAAAAGGGCCCCCAACTATACTATTTCTGCACCTTGTCAGCCCAAGTTCCATGATAATCAACTCAGCCTGCTCCATTTTCTCTTTCTTAGTAAGCTTGCTTGGTAACTTCAGCAGCGCAGCATATGTTAGGGTTTCCAGCACTGTCAGGTGAGGATACAACACGTCGTCCTGCGTAACGAAGCCTGTTTTTCGTTTCATGGAGCTGGAGAAGGCCTGTCCGTTGTACGTGATCGTGCCTGAGAATTTTCCAGGCAGCCTTCCGGCGAGAGCTGTTAAAAGAGTTGTTTTTCCGCTGCCTGACGGGCCAAGCATAGCCAGAAGCTCACCGGGTCGAACGGTTCCACTAACACTATTGAGTATGTTTCGTGTTAGCTTAGGCTCAGATGACGAACAGCAACTTCCGTGCCTGTTTTGCAACTTAATTGTGTATGATACATCCTCAAACTGCAAATTTTCATAGGAAAAAACAAAAAAGATAAAGGCTACTTACATTGATATCAGAACCATTCGGAAAGGATGCAAGCAAATGTCAGGATCTTATAAGCCTCTTTAGTATTTATACACACAGGTCGAGTATCTATCTCGTATACTATGAAATTAATTTAGGATAGTGTCATAAAACATATATTTATACACACAAATTAATTGACTAAGTACGTACCTTAAGAGTGACGGGACGCAAGGATTCGCGTAAAACTGAAAACCTGACAAGAGTGGCGTGATTCTCAGGCACTTGATCATCAGGACAAGGGCTGACATTGCTAGTTGAACCAGGAAGTTCGATTTGTACAGAAACGGTTTGATCAGCTGGATTTTTTTGATGTCATGCTGCTGTTTTCTAGCTCAGGAGGCATCATTAGTTCCAGTACTGGAAACTATATATATGAAGAGTGCAGAGACGAAGTGAAAGCAGCTAGCAGATGAGGAAAAAACAATGAAAGGGGAGGGATGTAAGAAGAGGAATTGTAATAAGAGAAAGTGAAGTGGGATTGTTGTTTATATAAAGGTCGAAGGGTAGGACTTAGGAGGATGATGATCACATTCACATGCTGCAGGGAAAAAGGAAGTTTCAACTTTAAAGTGAAAAAGAATGCACGAGAAATGGATTGTGTTGTGACTGCTAATATATAGAGGCGTAAGCAAAAGGCATTACGTATAACCTCATATATATATATATGAAGTCATAAAACCCAAAACTCCATCTTTATTTTATAGGAAATTTCATCTTTTTATTATATTAATTTCTATCCGAAAAATATTATTTCAACGTCAATATATATATATATATATATATATATATATATATATATATTATATATATATAGTGTGTGTGTGTTAATTGGTTGTTTTTTAATAATATTATTTAACGTATATGTATAGCGGAAATTAACAGGTGAAGCTACATGATATAAAAAATATTTTTTTAATCCCTGTTCTGTGATTGATTATTTTTCTTAAATTATACACAATCACATGACAAGTGTATTGCACTTGCCATGTAATTGATTCATGTTTGATCGAATCTGACCCAGATAAGAATTTTCCAGTATTTTTTACAGTTTTACATTTAAATTATTTTTTGAGATTTGTATTTTATCATCTTAAATCACGTTCTGGTGAAATTTGATTATACGAGTGGCATATACTATTTTTTAAGCGTAAAAACGTCAATCCCAATAGAAGACATCCTTTCTGGTTAATAAGAAATGGTCGTGAGAGGACAAATTTTTCCAAAAAAGAATTTGTAAGTGACTTCTTAAAGTATAACTTGTAACATGCATTTAATCACTTACACGTGGAATTTTCTACAGAGATTAAGGGCATCTTTACTTTGAGTGATTAGCCATGATATCATGGCTAATCACCCTTTATTGTTTGTTTACTTTATTTTTTATTAACTCATGATTAGTGCCTCAAATTCAAAATATGATGTGATTTTTTCATGATAATAATCACAATTTAATATATCCTATTTTTATCATATCATCCAAAGTAAATGTGCCCTAAGTGATTTGGGATGGAGAATAGCAAATTTTGTATATTTTAGATGATAAAGTGTGAAAAAAATAATCAAATAGAAAAGAATAAAATAAAATACCATAAACAAAACTTTAATTTATCCTTAAATCAATTTCCTTAATTAATATTTTAGCTAATTTTAAATTGTCTGTTGCCACTTGACCCGAATTTGTATTTAACATTATCACCCTCACATGGTTAGATTAATTACTCTCGCACGTTAGTCTCATCTTAACTGCTGACATGCATAATATCTCATTGAAAATAAAGAAAAGGGAAATTGCACATCACTCCCTAATTAAAATATTGAGTTTCTTTTTTGTGTCCATGGGCATGATTAGTCTCTTTTTTGTATTTTCAGGGGAGCTAATCCAAATACTCAATATGTTGAGGGAATCATGTGCAATTTCCCCTAGATATATAGAAATAAGAATATCTCTAATAGCTTTTCCTTTTTAAAGATTCAAACATTATGTAATTAGGTTGAGCTCGTTGCGGCTAACCAACTTGTTTACTACAACCCTTCAAACACACTGAAATTTAAATTTCAATACCGTCAGATCAAATATTTTAAATTGAACACCACCAACTCATATAGTATGTAAGTACATTGTCCAAAGGTAACTAACTATACATACACAATGAGGTTTGAGCTTCATATCCTCACTAAGATGACTATCTCTATGAAGGCAATCAATATGGTGTCAAAAACCACAATCAACTTTCTCTAGGGGCAAATAGCAAAAATCAGAAACAAGGGGGCCGGGGATAAAGTTATATTATTAAGAAAGTATGGGGCAAAATGTATTTTACAAGAAATCACCTACACGTGGTAAAACATGAAAAGGCCAAGGTGCATGTACTTAATTGTTCTAAACAGTGATAACACTGAGGAGATGCCCATTATAAAATAGGCACAATAATGCAAAGGAAAACCTGTGACTATCAGCCACTTGTTATAACAGCTGCCCAATTCGAACCAAATCCAAATTTCTCATAACAGTACGCTATATAGTACTATGCACACGACATCTATAATCCTAAACTTACTTCTTTATATATATATATTTTCATATATTCATTGGTTTTTCTTTGAAATATTCTTTAATCTAAAGTTCCATTGATTCTGAACCACTATTTTTCCACCACAAAATATATTATAAAGTGACAAATTTTTGTATGCTTTTGTGCCGAAATGAAACCATATATGTATATATAAGGTTTTTTCTTTTGGGGTGGGGTGGGGGGGGGGGGGGGGGGGATGTCCAAACTTTATTTTCGTCAAAAAAGTTCAAGTGCTGATTCCAGTTTGCCTTTATATGTGTCGAATTCTCATTCCAGGGGAAAAGATAGTGCTGCGGATTGTAACGTGTATCTTATTAAAAAGCAATGCTGCAGGTGGTGTCAAGATCATATCAAAGCGTCTTTTTTTTTTTTTTTTTTTTTTCAATTTTGGTCCTTTAATTTGAAACTTTTATTTTTTCTTTGGTCGAAATGGGATCATGAGGCTGCTGTTGCATATAAATTGGTTGGTGAAACATATAAATTGCACCAAATTATTTTATCACATATATCGTGTTATTGTCATGCCTAGAGGCTGGTTGGTCCTGTAGATTTTCTGCAAATTTTTTCATGTCTCTCACTTAATATTAAGTTATAAATTGTTTATTGTGTGTAATGATATTATAAAGATTAAATTAAAATTTATTATACACACTTGAATCATCGAATTATCAACTACCAATTGCTCGAGCATATTGTATATAGATATAGATGTGTGTTCACATTATATTTCTAATATTGAAGCAGACAATGATATGTTCTTTTACATGCTTGATGATATCATTTTTGCTGAACTAAGCTAAATTTTAAACTCATCGTTTGTCTTAATCGTTGTTTAGTTGTGGAAAAATAGATTCTCAAGAATTTGAAACGTTTACGTATCTAATTCATTATTTAACCAAAAAAAAAAAACGGAAAGAGTATGAAAATAGCTTTAGCTAGCTTAAATTATTCAAACTTTGATAAAATATATGTTTTTGGAGGGTTCTTGTCTGAAATTAACAAGTTAGCTGTAGTTGTGTGCAAAAGCATATTTATAAAACAGTTCATCTTTTCTGTCTCTTGAGAGTAAAGGTTTTAGGCTTAGATATTTAGCTGACACAAATAAGGTTCTCTTGGGATGAGTTTATTCACCTGCTCATCAAAAGTCGAATCTGATTACCACGATTGGATTTTCGCCAAATGTCGCATGCATTGTTAAGGAAAGGCTTGTTTGGTTCCCATAATACTGCTGCTTTTCATTTTTTTATTTTTTAAGAAAAATAATACTTTTCATTCTGTAACTCAGGATTTTTTTTATTTTTTTATCTTTCGCGTAACTTCTAAAAATTAGTATTTATAATTCATAACACCTTTTTGTTAGATATTTTAATGGAAAAAAAGCACATAGCTGTTAGAACTTTTACATTTTTTATCTCATTGGTTGCAAGATTCTCACATTTGGTTACGTAACTTTCATAAAGTAGCAGTTTTGACTCCATACATTTAATGGTCACATGAGTTTTTCTATTAAATATCTAACAATAAGGTACTATATATGGTACCAAAAGCATTAATTTTTAAAAATTATGGGACAAAAATTTAGAGTCTTGTAAGTAATGGGACCAAAAATAAAAAGATCATAAGTTATGAACCAAAAAATATTATTTCTCTTATTTTAATTAGATAGAGAGGAGTGGTCTTCCATACAATTCCTTGCTTTATTTTACTTATTTTATATTTTGAATGTTAATTAAAAATAAAATAAACATTAAACTAGTATGAAACAATATTATTTTAAATGAGAAAATATATTTTCTTCTTAATAAAAAAAAAATCGAGCTCATTAAAATTGGGACGCCCAAACATACCTCTGATTTCGACTGTTTATTGCATGCGTGCAACAAGAGTTTGAAAATTTGTATTTTTTTATTACAATAAGAATGAATATTGGTTTCATACGTCAAAAACGATTGATCCATGTAATTGCATCATTAATCCTTGTAACATAACATAACATAACAATCTCCTTTTTGTAAGAAAATTAAAGCAATAGTATCTGTCTACGTTCATCATTATCTACCTTTAATCATCTTTATATCATTGTCTAAAATTTTCTATGATCGATCATCATCATCTAATTTTCTTTCTTGTTTGAGAAATATCTTTACCTTTATGTTTACAAATCCTGTACACTGACACGGGAATGAACAATTAGTAAACATTTTCATATTATTTTGTCGTTTTTTAACATGAATCCTTAGAAGGATAACGTTCTTATCTTGAAATTCGAAGAACTGTGGCTGCATTTTTCCTTTTGCTATTAATAATCAAGAAAGCAAGAAAGCCAAAAGATTAAAAGGAATACTCTCTTTCTAACCTAACAATTTTTATATATATTATCTACTTGTAATATTTGGTAAATTTGATCTCTTCCCCGCCTGACAATAATTTTTAGGGTAAATTAGATGTTTGTGATAATTATAAATACCCCTCGTTGATTGAAAAATTATAAATACACTCCTAAAATTACAAGTATCCTAACAAATACCCCTTTGTGACAACTCATTATAGAAGGGTATTTGTAATTTTTTAAACAATACGGGGTATTTGTAATTAAGATAAATTTTAGGGGTGTCTATCATAATTTACCCTAATTTTTATTACCTTCGTCACAATCCTTTTCTGATCCATAGATATCTTAATTTGCTAATTAGGCCTTGCTAGCAACACTACATTTATTCCACAATAGAAAAATAAAAAATTTCCGACCGCGAATACATAATTTCAAAATAATTATATAAAACCTCACTTGAGTTAAATTTCTTATCTCTAACAATTATAAAAGTTACTAAAATGCTGGAACAATTGGTAGCCGGTTAATTTTTCGATATATTAGTCATGATTTTTTCCCAATGCATAGGATATATTGACAATTGAAGTCAAATCACGAAGCAATATTTATATATATAATATATAATATATATATATATATATATATATATTATGACATATTAGGTTGTAATTTGTTTAATATTATCACTAAAATACTATCTTAAAACACATTTTTTTTCTCAATCTACTGTTTGTTTGTGGAATTTTGAAAGAAATTGTGGAAACGTATTTCAAATACATTTTCATTTTTTTTGTAATTGCATATTCATTATACATCACAATTGTATCATTATGTATATATATATATCTTTCATTAATTTATACATATTTATCATAATATTTCTTTAAAACAACATACCTTACGTACCTTACTTTTTCTCTTTTTCCCCAAAATTAGTTTATCCAGAACAAAAGGTCAAACGATCACTACTTTGATGACAATACCATCAATACATCAATATCTGAATAAATTGAACAATGCATTAATTCAATCAATACACAAATATGATTAAGAACAATAAATAAATTACAATAACTCATATAAAATAAGACAAACATTCACATAAAGTGAAATAAATACATATACGTCCTATAAGACTCGGACTCAAAATGTCAAACTCGTTTGTGGGATCTCAAACTTGATAACTATAGCTTCGCCATATGTAGATGGTCCTAGCAATATGCATGCCAAGTGCCACTTCTTTGCCCGAAGCTTTTTGAAGTTGATAATTTTCTTTATCTTTAGCCTTCCATTGCATATGGACCTCCTATAATTGGAAAGAATTTTTCTCTTTAAGCAATCAAGAATCAAGCAAACCCTTTGCTCTAAAAAAAAATAAAATAAAATCAAGCAACCCCTTTTCTCTTTTTTTATTATTATTTACTTCTTTTTGTTCATTCTATTATTATCTACATATTTACAAACTGCCATATCTCTAGCTAGCTAGCTAGGGTGACTTTTCCTAATTTATAGTAATTTTTAAGAATATACATGTGTTCTCGTACATATGTATATAATAAAAATTAGTAATTCGCGTGACACTCTATATGTACCTAATTCTTTACTATTATTCATAAATAATTTTTGTATTATTTAATAATGTATAATATATAAAATAATAAATTATTTAAGAGGACAAAATAAAAGAAATAACTTTTAAAAGATAGTTGGAGGGTAAGAAGTTAGATATAAAAAAATTAAATATTAAAAAAAAAAGACAAAATAACATACCCAAAAGGTGAGATGTCAAAAGACCCATGTTTTTAATAATAAAGTATCAATATTATGTATGTGTACATTATGTAATAGTAATTTTTTTGCACCCTCTTGTACGTGCAATTAAAATTTAAATAATATAATTATTATTTTTAAAAATATACATATTAATAAATAAAATAAAAATTATAAAATAATAAAAATTGTGGAAAGTTATTGAATGTATAGTGAGGGAAGAGGGAAAGAGAGTTGGGGGTTGAGAAAAGAAAAAAGAAACTGAAATAATTAAAAAGAAAGAAAGTAAAAATAAAAGACCAAAAAGGGAGAGACACTTCAATTAAGTGTTTTCCTTTAATATAAAGGTATAGATATACACACATATGAATTTTTCACTTTAGATCTTTAAAATTCCTTTAAAATCTACATATATAAAGAGAATAGCTAGGGAAAGACGTTCACAAATTCCTTTAATATGATACACTAAAATAAATATGATTTTTCACTATATGACTAATTATTTAGTTATAAATAATAAATTATGATGGATACTAATTAATTATAGTTATGCAATGGCTACTGGCTGTTATTTCTACAAGCAAAATCAAAATATTTGCTATAGATAAAATTGTCACGAATATTTCAATCATAGGTAAAACCATCGTGAATATAAATTAACTGTGGTCAAAATTTAAGTTTTCAAATTAATTTTTGGTCTAACCATGATAGATAGTATTGATTTACGATTTCTAAATCATAGTGATTTCTTGTGTATGAATAATCAATTTTTTTTGTAGCCATATGTCATAGATATTCTTAGACCTAAATGAGTTGAATAAATATTGACACTAAGTTATTTAAACAGTTTTTTTTTTTGTTTCAGAACAACTATTAGTCGATAACAAAACAAAACTTTCAACCACCACCATTGCATGAGGATTTGGGTGGTACAAAGTGATCATCATGAGTTTTTGAAGAACAAAAAAAAATACCAAGGGCTACTCTAAAGTTCGTTATAATTAATTATATTTTTGTTATTTAAAAATTTATAAATATTTTTAAAATTAACGATTGTGTAACAAACCTTCTTATTACAATCCATTGAAGGAGGTATTTGTTAGATAATAACTAATTTTAGAAGAGTATTTATAATTTTATAAATAATGAGAATGTAGTTGTAATTATGACAAATCTCGTAAAATTTTGTTGTAATTTATAAAAAAAAAAAAAAAAAGAGTAGAGTACTTTGATATACAGTTGTCCCTTTCATTTCAAGAAATTAATTAACAGGTGTCGTGAGTTGATGAGGCTTGAAGTATATATTATGAATCATTTGACTTAATAATGCACTAATTAGTTGAAATGCTAATTAATTAAATAATTTGGAGCGCACTACTTAAATAAAGTTTGAAACGTTGACTTAGCATATACGACGTCGGTGAACAGATATTATTTTATAGTGTTAGGTAAATTAATATCTAGGTTCCCACTCATCTAATTAATACACTAATAAGTATTAGCTTAATTGTTATTAAGCACTAATTAAATAACATAAAGCTTAACAAAGTAAAGCACACCAGCATTACACAATTCCTCTGACATCCAAACAAAAATGAAAAATGAAAAACCAAAGCAACATGTCATTCTTCTTTGCAAGTAATCAATGGGGGAAATTAACCAAATCTTTTAAGAAAAAAAAAATAATGTTTATGTTTTTATAATTTTAATTTTTAATTAATTAACGGTAAATATTTATTTTTGCTTTTATATGAAAAAATAAAAGTATTTGAACTAATTAATAAAATTATATTTTACATTAAACTGTATTGTGAGATGGGTGAAATTCAGATTTTGTATATAGCATAGATGAGCGAGGAGATGGTGGTGGAATCAATATTGGACACATCAGTCGGGGTCGATCAACTTAGCAAAATACTAAGTAAAAACTGTACCCAACATATATCTGGACGACAGCAAACAACTGATATTGAAATTATTAACGTGCGTGTACGAAAGTGATTATATATAAATATTGTTTGAGAATTGATGGAAACATGTGGGGAAATTCGGTAAAGAGGCACAAAATATTGTCAGGAGGTGGTGGAAAATTATGCCTTTTCCACTTATTAGTGTGATCAGAATCCTTGAAGAAATTTGTTATCAGTGGTGAGTGGAAGCAATTTGGAGACGAAATCATAAATCGACGAAATTAAGGAAAGGATGGGGAACATAACATGATCACCAAAGATTTGCAGTAGTACGTAAACCATTGCTTCCACCAAATCTACATGATCACCAAGTATACACATTAGTGTTTGTTGGTTTACGTACCTAGTAATGCATTTCTTTGGTCATCATGTAATGTTCCCCATCGTTTTCTTGATATATATATGGCAAATCTTTTTTTTTTTTTGTCCCGTTAAAAAATATCATTTTTTATTTTTGGTATCATAATTGTGGCGAACATTGTTTTTGGTATTATAAAACACAAAAACACGCTTGTTTTTTTCCAAGTTAACGGCAAAGGTTAACTGTCGTTAAGTCCTATTGGAAAGCCTTGTTTAATGGTACAAAAAAAACAAAACAAAAAAACGTATTTTTTTGTACCATTAAAAATATATATATATTTTAACCAACTTTTGCTACAAACTATAAGATTTTTTTTTAACCTTTTACAAAAATAAAAATGTTAGGAAAAATTTACTTTAATATATATAATAAATAGTTCTAAAATTATAATTATTTTTATTTCAAGATAATTTCAGGATCTATTTTATTATTTTTGAATTAAATTATTATTTGGTCTGAAAATATATTAATATTTAAGCATAAATTATGAAAAGTAAAATTTATTTTTTGAATAGAAGTATTTATTTCTTACTTTTTCAAACAAAATAAAAAAATTCAATTTAAAAAAATAATAGTTGCTACAATTTATCTTGAATGTAAACAAATTTAATTTAAAAATAAATTATTGTTTAATAAAAATAAATTTATCTAATACTTTACTCAAAATAAATTTTACTTTTTATAGTTTGTGATCAAATATTAATATATTTTTAGATCAAATAATAATTTAATTTCAACAATAGTAAATTAGATCCGAGAAATTATTTGCAATAAAAATAATTATAATTTTAGAACTATTTATTATATATATTGAATATTTTTTTTGAACATTTTTTTTTTTGTAAAAGATAAAAAAAAATTTATAGTTTGTGGTAAAAGTTGGTTACAATATATTTTTTTCATTTAATGGTATAAAAAAAATACGTCTTTTTACTTTTTTAATACCATTAAACAGGGCCTTCAATTTGGAGTCAACGGACGTTAAACTCTGTCGTTAACTTGGAACCAAAAAGACGTATTTTTGTGTTTTATGGTACCAAATTAAAGTAATACTCGTCATAATTGTAATACCAAAACGAAAATGATTTTTTTTAACAGGATCTTGAATTTTGTCATATATATATATATATATATATATATATATATATCAGCAGTGGCGATTTGGATTTTTGGTTTTGCCTGATGAACTAATGGAGGAAAGAAGCATTTGACGTTGATTGAGACTTCCAGCCCAGGAACATGAATTATACCACGTACCGTCGTACCTATCAAATACACCCATAATTTATGAACGAGCTACCTTTTCATTTTTTGTTTGCATGCTACAAAAAATTTTATCTATAAATGTCTATGTCACTTGAAAATTATGATGATTCAATATTATCTCCCATAACGAAACAAAATTAATTTTTTTATCATAATTAATTGATATTTATTATGATTTTATTTATAAAAAATATTTATCGTTATATTTAGTTGTGACTAATGCTTTCGTCTCACTTGTAAAAACAACGATTAATAACCATTACGCAACTATAGTTCATTTCGTATTCTCTACTTTTGACAATAAGAGTTAATTATAAGACAAACTCATGTCTTCTAGTGACAAGGTTTATAAGGAAATTTAATTAAAAATATACTTAATTAATATGAAGAGAGACATATTGATCTTAATTTATTTAAGACAAGCGATAGATTGAAGCATACTTAATGTGTATATATATATATATATATAATATATATATTATATAATTTAAACTTTTAGTATATTTTATAATTAAATAAAAAAGCAAGAAGATCAAACGAATAATTGAGAAAAATTAATAAACCAAATATTTTAAAATGTTTATGAATATGAAATTATTAAAAAAATTAAGAATAAGAAAATATTATTATTTGTGAAAGACTAATGTATTTCAGGCGACACATTTGCTAATTATTATAGTTACTCCATGATTTCTCCCGCTTAATAAATTGTAGACTTAAAATTAAAGAATGGGAATAAATTCTTTACTATATATAGGGTTGTTTTCTGTCCACTTTCAAACCATAAGAAATGATCTTATGATGTTTGTGAATGCAAAATTTGATAGATTTGAAATCCGGCTCGTTTCCTCTCTTAAAACCTTTCGAAAACTGTCCGAACCTCATATCATATTATCAAGATATGACTCAAAATTTACAGTAACTTTATTTCTGAAAATTAAATACTACAAAACACAATATAAATGCAATTTTTGAGACAATACAACTAATTTAAGAAATAATATATGCCAACTTTCGAGAATAAATCAAAAAACTCCCAAACAGAGACAACTCTTACATAATGATGTAAGGACTAATACAGGAGTGGGAGCAGACAACACAGCAAACTGCACAATGATGAGAGAGAGAGAGAGAGAGAAGCATCACTGAGAGAAAAATCTGAGACAAGTGAAAAAAAAAAAAAAAAGCATTGACAAGAAAGCAATGACAACTGCAGAAGACACGTGGTGGGCAATGGGTTGAAATGCAGCTGGCAGTTGCGCCTGTGTGTGTGTGTTGTGTGTGTGTGTGTGTGTGTCTGTGGGTAGACAGTTGATGAGATGAGATGAGATGAGATGAGGGGTTCTGAATTTGAATAGCATAACCTTTTTGACTTTGGAATTGATATATATATATATTAATGAGAGTGGATGTCTATTTTTTTGCACATTGCCATATTGTTATTATGATTATTAATTTTGCTTCCCACAAGAAAAGCTGCTGCAGTTGCACCACCCGCATATATATTTGTCCACCATCCCAACTTATTCAAAATTATGCATGCATAATGCATTGCCACCTTTTACGAACCCTTTTCTTTTTCTTTTTTAAATACAAACATTACTTATATTATTTTATTAATACTTCAATAATTTGAGTAGTTGACTAAATATTTTGTTTCAATCACTATATTAATGTAACGATAAAAATGCATTTTGCCCTTTATGATATTGATAATGTGCAAAAAAAATTGTAAAAAGTAAATAGCAATCTTTCCCTGTGTTTTTGTAAAAGCCCCCTATGGGAATGGGAGAGGGAGTAATACACGCACCCCTTCCGATTTTTTTTATAATTTTTAGAACAAACTTTCCTATATATATATTATATACATAATTATATTAAATATTATAGATATAATATTAAATATTCTAATAGTTTTTTTATTCTCCCCCCCCAACCGACCCCCTCCCCACACCCCAAGCCACCGCCAGCCCCTCCGACGACCCCTTGTCATCGCAACCCCCTCTCCACACCCCTAGCCATGTCTAGCCCTTCCCCAACCTTGGCGCCGCCCGCCCCTCTCTCTATAAAATATATACAATTATATATATATACACACACACTGTCGCATGAGGGGCATGTTTGTTTCATGTTGAAAAAAACAGGGGGTAAATTGTTAAAACAAAATTCACAGGGAGTTTTTTATTCTTTTTAACTAGCAAGGGAAGGCAAATTGTATTTAACCCTTAATATAACTAAGGATTCTGAAATAATAAATTGCAATAAACTCATATAAAAGTAAGAGACAAACACACATATATTCGATAGAATTCAAACTCATAACCTCAAATTATATTAAAGAATTTCAACTTTAATCATTAAACTAAGAGATAATTGATACAAACCCATCTTTTACTAACATCATTTTTTACCCTGTTTTCTGGTGGGGATTTTGATCATGCATGTCATGAATTATGTTTGACTATATAAAATCAATTAAATCCAACGATGGGGCTTACATAAATAGTGTAGGGGTCTGATAATGATTTTAAAGGAAAGTGGAGGGTGATGACGTATTATAAGGGATTTTGAGTGATGATAGATTATTTCTTTTGATGGAAGATTTTTCGAGTCTCGGGGAGTTGGAGAACTAATTTTAACTTCTTTTGGAAAAAAAAAAAATATATATATATATATATGAAAGATCTTTTTATCTCACTTTGATCTTATACATTTGGGCAACAACCATTTATATATTGTATTTGCAACTTTATTTTAAAGTTATAGTTTAATTTAATTATATATTTAAAAAAAAAAAAAAAAAGACACGGAATAAATGATGTCTTCACCTAATGGTCAAGGTTAATATTCCATAAATAAGTTTCCAACTATAAATTTTAATTCCACCGGTCCAAATGTCTCACCTTATTTGAATTTATTTTATAGTTCTTTGTTATATAGATGTATAAATCGAACAAATATATTACTCTATTGTTTACTCTATTAAACTATTAATATAATCATATAAATATTATTATTTTTAAAAAATAATCATATCAAATTGTGATACAAGATCGCCAAAAAAAATAATAGATTGTGTGGTAGTGATCCACTGAGGAAATATGTCGATGATAGGATGTTGCACTACTAATTAGTACTCAGGTTAATCAATGAAAAGTTGGAAAATATGTTAATATATTTTGAGATAAAATATGTTAATATTTTGAGATAACTGAAAATGAAAGTGCTATTTTGAGAAACAAGTGTAATTTTTGTCGTGCAATCTATCTCGTAGTGCCGCATCCATCAGTTACCATTAAGTGCCGAAATTATTTTCTTGAAGAACTAGTGTTTTAGTTACTTATCCAACTTGTTTTAATCAAAAATTAATTTGCTAGAACTAAACTGATTTTTTGTTTAAAAGAAAAAACATGTTTATTTTTTTTTGCCGTGTAACAAAAAGTGAAACTTTTGATCTTGTCCAATTTCAATTCAGATTTTGTCAAAAAAAAATATTAAATTTATCGGAATCAGTACATATTTGGCACGCGACCCTTTTAATTTGAAAATTTTTAATTTTTTGGCCAATTTTGCCGATAGACATTTTGCCCTAGCTAACTCTGGTGTAAAGTAGGTAAAGGAAAGTGTAATTTGGGTCTTATAACCATAAAGGGTAGCACTTTTAGTCCTCTCTTTCAATTTACAATTGAAAATTATAATTTTTTTTTTTTAAAAAAAATAGCATACTTAGCCCAAATATCACTGCGGACGGTAAAAATGTCCATTAGCAAAATTGACGGGAAAATTATTAGAAACTCCATATTAAAGTGGCCATGTGTCTAGCATGTGTTAATTTCCAGAATTGTATATCTTCCAATAATACTCAGACTAAATTCGCTAAAAATAATTTTTAAATTATAATTTTCGATTGCTAAAAGTCCCACCCTTATAATTATAGTTTTTTAATGCATATCAACTTCAAAGTAGGTCATATATTGAATGCTGTTTCATGAGAGACTTCCACCTTCTTCTTGTTTATGCTTTTAATTCTTCAAAAACAAAATAACATCCTTAATTAAGACACTAGTAGCTTTGTTATTTGAAGGCATTAATGTGATGATATTGCTTAACTAAAGTTTGAGGAGTTGTAGGTTGCACTCTTTGATAGGACTTGCTATTTATTTTCCACTCGGAGCATTTAGATCCATATTGATTGCAAGTTTCTTAATTTACTACACTATTAAATGCTATACTTGTACGGGAAAAAACTAATATGTAACTGTATGATTGGTGAAAGAATGATGAATCCAAAAACGCCACAAAGAGAAGACTTATTGCTCGTTTGACTTCTTTAAGTGCTGGTGAGTGTACGTGGTGCGTGTTAAATTTTAGATTGAATTTCTATGTCACTAGTGGAGCCTAAGATTATTAGTCAGAGTTAATATATTAATACTACTTACTATATCGTTTTTGCTATACACAAAATTTTTAAAAAATATACATATTCTTAGAAAAAATTCACCATATATGATGAGTTGATCCTTGTGTTAATTTTGCCTTCTTTTTTTTTTTTTTTAATTCAGCAACGCGTTTATTAGTCTATTAAGAGTTCAGGGAACAGTATAATACACTAATTAACACTAAAATTATATATCAACAGTCGCTTCTAAAATAACATTTTTACTCACAGTTCCGTCGCTTCATACATATTATTTTGCTTATGTTGTAATTTTGTGTATGTGATTGTTTACTTACCTCTTCCTTGATATTCGTAGCAGCAAATAATAACAAAACAAATTTAAATTTTAAGGTCATTGTGTATGCTACACAAGTGAACATTATTTGCTTTGCAAATGTAACATAAATAGAACTTAATTCACAAGGTACAAACAGTAACGGAACAAAGGATAATTCAACTATATATAGGTTAGGAAGATACCAGATTCTATTCTGGGACAAGGAAAAACAATTCATACGCAATAACGAAAAAGTTTGATACTTGGTCCTTCCATTTATATTGCAACATTTGTTTTATGATTATGTGGTTGGACTTCAATATTTGTCAGTTTCAAGTTTTCTTACCAATACATAATATTCCATTCATATATTAAAAATTAAGTATTTTTAGTACACTTGTAATATAATTGGCTAGACTTATTCAAATAGTTGCAATTTTTTTATTTTATTTTATCAATTAGATAGAGACAAATAATAGGAAGTTGTTGTTGTTGGAGATTCATGTAGTCGTTTCTTTGTTTTCTTTTCCTCTCGGGTCTTGATAGGGTGTTCACAATTTGATAAATCAATTAAATCGAATCGAAACATATTTTATGCACCAACATCGAATTGAAAAAATCATGCAATCTTCTCTTTCTTTTATTCCAGCCCATTTTTTTTTTATTTTTTGAAAAATATATATTGATAGTTCAAAATCAATCAACATACTATTATTACAATATTCAGTAAGCAATATATTAATATTTTTAAATTAATAAATTCAAAGTAAATGAAAAAAGAAATATATTATTATTAAAAGTAAACTAAATACATGTATTCCTAAGAATTGAACTCATAATCTCTTGACCGCATCTCACCACTCAGACAATAAATCTTTGATATATTTTTTGTTTCCCTTGTCTTGATTTAGTTGAAACTGTTTATTTGGGCATGCATAAGCTTAGTTTCTTCCAATTTCAGTTTCTCAAGCCCAATAATGCTCCATTTACAGAGTTATAAATGAACATTGAGAAGGAGCCCAAAATTCTATATGCATTTTCTCTTCATCTCAAGATAAAGATAATTTTGGTGTTCTAGTTGATCGATCATTTTGATCAATTCTCTAAGGGAAAATAAATATTCTGATAATTTTATTTTTTTAATTAATAATATATCAAATAACATAGTTCCAAGTTTTGAATGTTCTATAACATCAAAAAATTCAAGAAAAAATATATAAGATCAACGAATAATTACATTTTTTAATATTTGACCATCAAAACCATAGATAATTTACCTGCAGCATTCACTTTACAAAAATATCACTATAATTCTTATTAACTATGGCAAAATTACATTGATACCCCTACAAACATGCAACCCTCATCATTTCACTATAAGAAAATTTACTATTACCTACATTTTAATGGTTACGAACTAAAAGCCGTGGTAATCATTATTATTAACAATAATTAATAAAATTAATACAAAAAATTAGCTGATGCACCCATAACAAAAATATTTGTCATGGCTAAACATTTGCAATGACCCTTAGCCATGTCAAATATTTTAGTTACCCTAGCAAAAACTACGGTCAATATACGATGTGTGGCCTTGATAAATGTACACCTCTTTGTAGAGTATTAATGTGATGTTTCCTTAAAGGCATTTGTATAAACTTTTGGAACTGAATAGAGAGTATGCTTGTGATTGCAATTACAACTTCAAAATTTTACTTATAATTTTGCAAAACATAGAGATATTTATGTATTTGGATTTAACATCGTGGAGCGGTAAAATAATTTACCTTAATAATTATCATTGTCTCATATATCTTAACCTTTTCAGTATCTCCACCTGCAGCATATTCATGAGATTCAGATAAGGAAGCGGGTTCTCAATCAGCTTCCTCAGCCTCAGCCTTAGCCTTGTAATGTTCTCTGCCAAATTTTCATGTCCAGAAACTAAAAGTAGTGGAAAGTTTATTCTGCGCCGACCACAGATGTTCCCTCGACTCAGCTGTTGCCTGCTGCCTCTCAGATACCAAAACTTTGTCCTAATGCTTTGAGATTGGAATGTCACTGCAATTTTCAATAGTAGCGGGGTCGTTTGAGCCTTCTGACTAAAGTTTAGGGGTGTCAGTATAATTATCTCTTTGTTCAGATGACGACACAAGTTATGGCAGAGTTCTCGTCATTTGTGCACTTAAAGAAATATGATTTTTTATTAATTAAAAAAAAACTTGTGATGGATATTAATTAACTAGGATTGCACAATGACTACAAGGCCAAAGCATTTGTTACATTAAAAAATTATGGAAAATATTTTAGTTATAGGTAAAATCATAATAATATTAATTTTTTACCATGGTCAAACTTTGGTTTCATATCGATTTTGTGTGACCGTGGTAAATAGTATTGATTTACTATAATTTTTAAATTGTAGTAATTTATCGAATGATGAGTAATTAATTTTAATTATTTATTTTATTTTTTTGTAGTGGTATAATATATAACTGTAAGAAGTAATTGAATGGAGCTGTAGCTCTCTTCTCCTCCGTCAAGATCGTTCCATCACAAGCGAAAGATGTGATATGATACAAATATATATGGAATAAAGATTCCAACCCCACAAGTAAAGAACTAATACAAATAATGAAAAAACTAGTAAATCTAGATATGAAGCAATGTGAAATAAACTAAATTTGATATCTGAATATTCAATTTAACCGAATCATCAATTCTAGTAGGAAAGGAGAGAAATAAATATTCAATTTAAAGTGAGTAAAATAAACTCCATACTCGATCTTATAGATACATATAGAATTGTAGGAAAGTCCATATTCAATGAAAGTTATGTGCGGCTTGAAGGGAGATCTTTTATATCTTTTGAGATCCACAGTACAATATGGGATAAAAAAGTCGAAATAAGTGATTTTAGCCCTTATAAATAAATAAATAAATAATTCTTGAACCCCTTGTCCGCTCATATCACGTCGAGGTATTGTAGAAGGAAAGACAGCAAAATCCAATCCAATTATCGCAATTGTCGATACTGATGCTATCTGAGCTCTTGTATTGAATGGCTCATTCAATGAGCATTCTCAATGTTATGCCTTGAAGATGACTCGAACCTCCACGCTCTTTAGCACCAGATTTTGAATCTAGCATATCTACAACTTCACCACCAAGGCATCTTGAAAGTGCGTCTGGTTCCATAAATATATCTCTATCTAGTGTGATGTATGGAATATGACAAAATCGGAGTATTTCTATTGATCGGTTGTATAGGCCCAATTGTAATGTATGGAATAGATTATAGGTGGAGTATTTCTATTGATCAGTCATACAGGTCTGATTTAGACATTCAATTGCTTCGATTTGAATTGTTCGGAGAATACTTTATATATGTATAAATAAAAAAGATGACCAATCAGACCTATTTTATTTTTTGATTCAATAAAAGCTCAAAGAGATGAATAGGCTTCAAAAATAACGAAAAATATGAAAAAAAAAAGGTCCGAATTACACATATTTATTATCCTAAATGAAACGGAACGACGTAGGGGTCCATATGTAAATATAGTATTATTTAGATACGTTCGAATGACCTTTTGAGAATACATATAATCTCATTCTGACCTGATGGGATAACTTATAATCATGGCTGAAAATTTTTATCTATTTTTTTAACTTGTTTTTTTAAATTTAATTTTATTCAAAATTTTGTCACTTTTTTTTCGCTAATTTTTGTATTTTTTGTAACTTCAGCCAAATTGGCCTAAAAAGAATTAAAATTATCAAAATTTTAAAATTATAAGACAAAAACATAGAAATGAATTCGTACAAGATGAAATATAACAACCCCTAAATTATAGAATTAAAATTACAGTTTTCCCTTGTCTTTATCATAACTAAACTTGCTTAGGTCCCAAGTTCTTGCCATGGAATGAAAGTCCATCCACGACAGCGGGAAAATAATTAATCTATGGCGGGAATCAAAAGCAGCTTCTTCTTGGTCACCACCTTTTGATTTTAATATTTGTGCAACTACTATATATTAATTAAGCTCCCTCTCATGACTATGTCCAAATGCACGTAACAACATTGTATACAATATAGTAAAAATGGAGAATAATAGCGGGGAGGCAGCACGGCCCAAAGTTGCGGTGGTGGTTTTTCTTCTCAATGGAAACAAGGTGCTGTTGGGGCGGCGCCGCTCATCCGTTGGCCGCACCACCTTTGCGCTGCCTGGTGGCCATCTCGAGTTCGGTCAGTACACGTGTTTCATTCTTATTTCATTGCACACTTTTTTCCAATGAAACAGAAAGTGGGGATTTGAAAAATTCTTACCCAAATCAAGTTTGGTCGAATCAAACCAATTACAGGACAAGCGTATTACACTTGTGATGTGATTGGTTACTTTCCCTAAACTATACACCAATTACATGATAAGAATTTTCCGTGGGATTTATACATCGTTCCGTGATTAATTTCAGGGGAAAGTTTTGAGGAATGTGCAGCGAGAGAGGTGAAGGAGGAAACAGGGCTAGACATCCACAAGATTGAGTATCTGACTGCCACAAACAATGTCTTCTCCAGGCATCATGTGCACGTTGTGGCAATATTAATGCGCGCATTCCAGGCTGATCCTCGTCAAATCCCACTAAATCTTGAGCCTGAGAAATGTGAGGGTTGGGATTGGTATGACTGGGAAAATCTCCCGCGACCCCTCTTTGGACCTGTGGAGACTATGGCTCAAACTGGTTTTAATCCTTTTCCAGCTGCTCATCATCATAACTAAGGACAATTGTTTAAGGTTAAAGTTATAGGCAGGTGTTCAATTTCGTCCTGGTTTGTTTCTTGGATGTAAGAAATGTCAGCAGCTTATCCACTATGTTATTACATGTGAAGGTATTTTGTAAACTTTTGATTGGGCAGATGTATTTGTAAACTTGGGCTTGTTGAAGTCCAACTCTGTTTAGTATGCAGCGACAATGAGCACGTACTATGAAATTCAGGAGCCCATTTCTTTATTTGTTATATTGTAGTCCAGTTCTGTTTAATATCAGTACAAAATAATTTAAAGATTCACGTCCTATAACTGATCAACTTACTCGTTTTTTTTTTTTTTTTTTCATTATGTAATAAAACAATCTAACATATAATCTTGGAAAATTCAGTAAGAAATTATTTTGTGATCGATTTAGTTTGATCGAACTTGTTTTCAGTATGAAGCTTTCTTTGTGAGTCCAACTGCTGCATATTCATGAGATTAAGATATAAGGAAGCCGGTTGTCAATCAGCTTCCTCAGGCTTCTATCGTTGTTCATCAAATTTCCATGTCCAGAAACTAAAAGTACAGACATGCACGAAGACTTTACTCTGCCGTCCAGAAGTTCAGCTCTTGCAGTTGCCGACCCTCAGATACCAATAGTTTGTCGGAATGGAGTCCACCTGACTCTGAATTGAAAGAATTACGCGTAAGTGATGGCACAGCTTTTGTCATTTGTGTAAAATTTTTAATAATAAATATATGTCTGAGAAACTATTTGATCGAGCAGCTGCAACTCTCCTCCTCCATCAACATCATTCCATCATGACAAAAAATCTATGATCAGATTAAATACAAACACGATATGAAATGTAGAAATGACATGGCTCGACACTATGAACAAAAACTGATATCTTATTAATTATAAATAATCACGACTTAAAAACTGTGGTAGATCAATACTATTAGCCAAAGATCAACAAAAACAACAAGAAAACACAAAAAATTTGCATTGGTTAATCAATATTTTTCATACTTTTAAGCTATGGTCAAAATATTTATAATAATTTCAACAATGGTTTATGTTTTGGCCTCAACGGTAGAAAGAACAACTACTTATCATTGCGGAGTCATGGTTAATATCCATTTTCCAAGTTTTCTTTTTTATTTTGAGCATAGTGATTTAATTGTGAAAAATCATATTTCTTTTGGTGTGAATACATTAATCAAATGTACATAATTTTATTTATTTTTAAAATACTATAAGAATATAATATGTAGTAATATGTGTAAAATAGAATATTAATGCTTCAACAAGAAGGAAATAAAATTATGGTTTAGATGTACATCAACAAATTGCAATAAAATTAAGAGTATGTCATTATATACATTAAAAATCAAATTTTTGATAGTTTTACTTTTTGTATATTTATTATTCATATATTTTAAGGCTTGAAACCTGATGTCTAGTCATAAGTAGGATGGTTTTCAGTGGAGAGGTTTGAGGAATTTCATAAATCCAATTCAAATTTAAAAATGAAGAACAAATATTGAGAAAATTTTCATCATGGGAACCTACAGGTCTGATCGTACTCATTTTTATTACATAATAAATTTAATATTATTGATCACTCTCGTTAAACTACGTACGTATATAGTGATCATGTAATAAATATAGTACAGCAGTTATGGAATCTGCTCCTTACATGATACTATAGTGTAAGAAGATTAAATAACAAAAATAAAGAAGATTTTCAAATAAACAATACTTGTGTCCTAGGTTGTCTCCAGGCCTGGGCTGGTTGTTATAGTCTATACAATATTCTATGCATATTCAGTCTCACTGGGCCTCCCTGGATATTACTGTTCACCGGTCGACCTGTTGTCATCTGATCCACCCAGCACCTTTGACAACTTCAAAGAATAATATATTATCAAAATTGTTTTACTATGTCTACTTGTTTTTTTTAATATATATATATTAATTCAAACGCTGCATTACTTGCCAACAAAGCAAAGTACGGAGATGATTTTTTTTTTTTTTGAAGGAAAAAGTACTGAGATGATTAATGTACTAAGTTCTTATGTATTCAAACTTATTTCTCCATATTCAACAGTCCTCGGCCAATTACATATACATTAATTTGTACCGCGCGAGTTAGAGCTCACTACGTACTTAGTACTATGTAATTCTTTTTTTTCTTTAAGTAAATTGATAATAATTACACTACAAATTTTGATTATTAACAATTAATATATTATTCACACATTGATAGGACTCCAAGCCTCAAACTCATGATCTCTTGATTATGGTGTCTGAATTTTGCAAGCTATATAAGCCAGGCTTCATTTGCACTCTGAGGTCATGGATTCAAATCCACCAACACGTAGATGTTAGTCTATTTTAATAATGGGTGTTGTTCTGCTAAAATAATAGATATTGATTAAATATAGTTATATTGATTATTAATATTTAGAAAAGTTGATATAGTTGTTAGTTATTGTTAGATATAAATATTTGATATTAATACTTATAATCTACTTATTCAAAAAAATAATAATAATATTTCATCATTTTCACCTCAAAAAATTACTCTTAATCGGTCTTTTTAAAATGCCTAACTACTTCCGCACTCCTTGGACCCTCATGCAAATTAAGCTTCTACAACAAGAAGATGAATTAAATTATTTACCAAAATCTTGTTTACTTGTTGACGCAAAATTAATTAATAGCCAATTGATCATGCATAAAGGAAGTTATTTACGAGAATAATATATATGTCAATATTTAAGATTTAGTAAATATAAATGCATACTGTATATATTATACAATAAAGTTAATCAAATATTTAATTTAACTTAATAGACACCTTGAAACTTTGATCAGTTTCATATTTGATTTCAGATTATGAAAAACGTGATCTCGCCCTATATGGTATTGCTAGGGTTAAATTATAATTTAGAAGATTTCAGTTTTATTTTTTTCTGGCTTGGGTTCAATTATATTGATTAATATATATGGATTGATGAAATGGCCTCGTGTAAGCCCCTCGAAAAGACGTTCGGTCTAATGCGACAGGTATGCGCATTGGACTCAGCAGCGAGTGTCGGCGGGAGTCGGCATGAGATATATGTGAGAGTCGGCAGACAATGATAGGACTGTTGGCTTGTGTTGGTGCCATTGCATGGGCAGACAATGATAGGTGTTGGCTTGTGTTGGTGCCATTGCATGGGGCTGGTGAACGGCACATGATACATTATTGCTACTAAGTTGAGGAATGATCGGGTGGCAGTGCTTGGCAGGCCGCACGGATGGTGGACGTGCAAGCCTAGACGTTGGTAGTCAGTGTCGGCAAATGACGGGCATTGCGAATTTGAGTCTCGGCAGCATGCAGGACGTTGTTGACAAACTGTAGGCATGCACGCGCATGGGCGAGCAGGCCCCCATGTGCGGGGACGCTCGGCAAGAAAGTGTGCACGGGCGCAGACAGATGCGGGTGGCTCTTGGCAGACTAGCAGACGTTAGGCGCAAAACGAGCCCGATGGGCAGTATTCCTTGGCTAGACAGGCCTAACGGCGCGTGCAGATGATTGTCGGCAGCGGTCAAGGCTTGATTGTTGGCTGCATGAGCTGAAGCAAAGAGCATGTAAGAGGCATGTGATGAGGTAGTTGAGAGCTGGTAACCGCCCATCTACATAGCTAGCAAACACGGGAAGCGACTGTGGAAGGCGATTATGGAAGATTTTTCCATAGTGAGCAGCAATTACATTCGATTTTCCCTACCAGTTGGGAGTGTTAACTATATTGCTATGTACCTGTATTGCTTTAGCTGGCTTATACGTTTTTGGAAAGTAAGGTTGGATGAGTTCCCCTAATGTGCAAGCTATTTCCTTGTATTTTGATTTAAGACAATAAAATATAAAGTTGGTTTCGATTGTAAATTACCATATTGTTTAATTATGTGGATTCTGGGACACTTGCATGCTTGTGTGTGATTTTCGTCTCTATTTTCGTACTCCATACATTTTGGGCTGAGTGTATGAGAGAAAAGGCTAGTTGGGTAGTGTGTGCAACGTTAGGCCGCACGGGTGTTTGCGTGAGACTTCCGTTGCATACCCAAACCCCTATGACACCTGAAAACTGGCACTGGTGAGCGAATCCAGATATAGACTTGGTAGAGCGTTCACAAATTTGTCATATAGTATTAATGCTTAAGAAAAAAATAAGAAAGGTGTGGAACAAATTACATCAGTGTCAACTGAATTGAAGTTTTCAACTTGTTAATTTTTTAGTGCAAGTCCCACTATGATTCCTGCATCTACTTATATATCCAACATACTTCTGGGTTTTTCATTAAATAATAAGATTATTTATGGCAAATTTTGATCATATTTAAAATTATAATAAATATTAGTTAATTGTGATCAAAACTAAAATTTTCATATTCATGTTGTTTGATCTATAGAGATCACTTTTACTTTGAGTTATTAGCAGAGATATCTCACTTAATCACTTTTAATGTTTTGTTTATTTTATTTTGAATCGGCCCGATATTAGTAACTAAACCCTACTATTATAGCTTATGATCGGATTACAATTTTAAGTTATCTATACCACTTAAATCCATCAAGTAAAAGACAATAAAGTACTAATCTATCATGATTTATAAATTGTAGTATTTTATAAGCTAAAATGCATAAAACCCCCTGTATTTTAAAAAGTTGGCGAAAAATCCCCTTCTATTTTAAAAATAGGTTAAAACCCTCTTTGTGTTTTTTAAACGTAGCTCAATTGCCCCTCTCCGTTAAATTTAACTAATGGCATTAAATTTTTTATAAAATAATTGTTATACCCTTACTTAAATATATTATTTCTTATTTTAATAACTGTTGGATCTTTCTTGATCAAATATTGATCGTTAGATCTAATCAATTAATCTCAACTGTTAGATTTAAAAAAAACGAAAGGTCTAGATTCAATAAATTATTTAACTTATATTATATATAAATAATTTAAAATTAAAAATATATTATTATTATATATTAAAAAAAACCCGACCCGACCCCACCCCACCACCCGCTGCGCCCCCCACCCCCCACCAAAACCCGCCGGCGGCGGTAATATTCAAACCATCGGATCTCCGCAAATACTTTACCAAAATGAGTGAGGTCGGTCTCGTTAGAATCGTCTTGAAGAGACGAGTCTGATGGTGGTATTTTGAGATCGAGATTCGTCCGGGCGGAGACGAATCGACGACAAACAGGTTCTGCAGTCGTGGCTTGAGCCAGTCTCTCCAGTTGACGAAAACTCAAATTTAAGGTATAGAAATGTTACTCTTGAAGAGAGGATTCGAATGGTACCACTGGAGGTCAGAAACTCATCGGGACTGCGCCGGAAACTTAGAGAGAAGTTTCCGACGAAAGAGGGGGCAAAAATGCAGTTTTTGCTTAATTATAATTAACTTAATTATTAATTATAGTTTATTATTTTTTAATTAACTTAATTATTAGATATTTAATTATAATTTTGTTTGATATATAATTATAATAATTAAATATATCTTTTAGTTAATTAAAAATAATTTTACATTAACAATTATAATTTTTAAGTTTAATTTAATTTAATATTTGAATTTTAAATTATAAAATTTCAAAATTTTATATACTTGTTTCGTATTTTTTAATAAATATATTTTAAAAAATTGTTCTTTAATAGATAAAAATAAAAATAATCACTCAAAATAATTTAAAAAAATATATATGAAGTATATAAATACCATGAGGGTATTTTAGTAAAGAACATTGAAAAATAAGATAAAAAATAGTTAAAAATCACCCCAAACGCACAAGGAGCGAGTGTAATGCACCTTCCATTAATTATTAACGAAATTGGTGTTTTTTGCTGAGTTTAGAAACACGGGGGGGGGGGGGGGGGGTAGCCTATTTCAAAAACACAAAGGGAATTTTAGCTTTTTCAACAAAATACAGGAAATCAAATGCATTTTAGCCTATTTTATAATGTAGAGAACAATCTAATTTTTTTTTAGTAATAATCACTATTTTTACATGCAATCATATAAACATACGATAAAATTTTCACTCTTCCAATTCCATCTAACATTTTTGTATCCAATCAAATTATTGGATCATAAAGACTGAGTACTATACATGAAAAAGAATAAAAGGGATAATTACACCTCCTCCGCTGAAGTTTGATATAATTACACATAAATTCTTTATAGTTTGAAAAATTATATCTAGCACCCCTGATATTTGCTTCCATTTAACAAATAAGTATCTCCATTAGTCAAAATTTATTGAATTTGCTGATATTAACAAAAAAAAATTGATTGAAAATTGATATTTACCTTTAATTGACTTAAATCTGACTTATTGTAGGTCAAACAATTATTTTCAGACTAAATTACCCTTATAATGGTAAAAAAATACCTTCTTATATACATTAATGCGGTAAGACGTAAGGGGTAATTTGATCATAAAAAAAATATTTAACTTGCTATAAATTAGTAATAAGACAATCGAGGGTAAATATAAATTTTTAATCTGATTTTTTTTTAATAACAACAAATTCAATAAATTTTGATTAATAGAGGAACTTATTTGTTAGACGAAATTAAACCTTAGAAGTGCTAGATATAATTTTTTAAACTATGTAAAATTTACATAGGAGAGGGAGCGTAATTATCCCACAATAAAAATAAACAAAGGGATGAAAGAAAAGTAAAACTTCCCAGCACCTTACTACCTGACATGCAGGCTGCAGGCCACAATATTCTACGTCTTTGATTTTTTCCAACTCCTCTTTACAAGCAATTCACCTCTCTCTCTACACATATATAAACCCCGCAATCAGCCCAGATAATACACAATTTCCCTAATTCAAGAACACAAAAATGGAAAGACTTTGTGCAACTTTCATACTTTGTTCATTGCTTATAGCAGGCTCATACGCCAGCACTTCCAAAGAAACCCTGCAGGAAGCTGAAAACTGGTTCAGAAACCTCTCTCAACGAAGGGAAAGGGTAGCCAAACTCCGTTTCTATATCCAGGACGTTCTAGGCGGCCCGAACGCCACCATTTGGGAGGTCGCTCGATCCGAAATCACTTCTGTTTCCCATACGACGTTTGGCCAAATCAGGGTCCTGGATGACCTGATAACCGCTGAGCCCGATCGCAATTCGGAGAAGCTGGGGCGGGCGCAGGGGCTCATAACTTCTGCAGACTTGCGTGAATCGGCTCTGGCTATGAATCTCAACTTTGTGTTTACGGCAGGCAAGTACAATGGGAGTACACTCTGTATTCTGGGTAGGAATCCGATCGATACCACGAACCGGGAGCTGCCTGTTGTTGGTGGAACTGGTGTTTTCCGGATGGCTCGTGGGTTTTCCATTTCGAACACTTACTCTTATGATCCTGTGGAGAACTATGGTGTTATAGAGTATATTGTTTATGTTTCCTATGTGTAGGAAGTGTTGGAAATTAAATTATATATAGTATCATGTTAAATTCCTTCATGCATATATATATATATATATATAGGATTCTTTTACTTGGGTTAATTAATGTTGTATGTAAGGTCTCGGAGTGTATATTGTTTATTTTCATTCTTGATGTAATAATTAGATTTGAAGTTCATCTTATTATATGGTTTCTGGAACTGTTTTGATTTTGTTTTTTGGAGGGGGAACTATGACCAATTAATGATAGTGAAAACTGAAAAGTGCTCTAGCTAACTACTAGAATTTGAAGCACAAAATTCAATCAACAGCACAAAATACTAACATACGCAATAAGTTTGTAATATTTAATATATTGAATCTAATACAATATTTTTAGAGAGACAAACAAATTAACAGCTTTGGAATCGGTCAAAGCAGAATCCTATATATATTGATAGATAGATAGGTTTTGCAAATCTTGTATGCTTCCATCGTAATAGGAATTATGCTCACCAATCACAATCCTATTATTTATTTATTTATACTTTTTTAGGAAAACTTACATTTTTTATCTGCAATTATAGATAGTTAGCACTTCTAATGTTGTAACTTACCCCATTCACACATTTAGTTCTTCTTTTAATGAATTTAGTCCTAAACATCTTACATTTAATCTCTTTTTATAAATTTAATCTTGTACTGGTAATTTTGGTCCCCTTCACACTGTAATATATCTTATTTGCTGTTAAGATCAAAATTATTAATACAGGGCTAAATTTGCAACAACAAAAAAAAAATCAAATTTGATATATTTAGGACTAGATTCGTAAAAAAAGAAACTAAATGTATAAATAAAATAAATTACGGAATCAAAAATACTAATCTAAAATTATTTGACCAAATATATAATTTTGCCAATTTTTTATTATTGAAAATCATTCTTCTAGGTGTCTCGATCGGGTTTTTGTTCTGCTATAATTTTTTAAAAATACTGTACCAACTCTCTTACGTTTCTGTCTTCTAATTTCTTTTCTTCCCTCATTCTTCTGTTTTTTTTTTTTTTTTTAAATATATATATATTTCACCAACTTTTTACTATTTGCTGTCTTCTAAACTATCTCAAACCCCAAATCAGTGAGCCAAGAGAAGCCCGCACCCAGAAACTCATTCTAAATGGTAAAATGGTCTCAGTCTCAGATTTGAAAATGAAGCTTTCTGAATTTTCAAACATTCCAAGTTTTGAAATTTTATAGAAAAACAAAAAGGTTCAGTTTCTTATAATGAATGTTTGTAGTCCATTTGCTGATGCAAGTATGTCGATTTGAATGATTGTCGTAATTAATTATACAATTCTGTAATAGAAAATGAATAAGTAACAGATGAAACGTGATTAAGAAAATTGGCACAAAAGTGTTAGGTAATTTACTTTTGATCCCTCTATCTTAGATCCTTTCTTCATTTTTATCGACTTTTACTAGGTATACTTCTAGAAAGTATACATATATTGAACTAAAGTTGGCATGCAATTGTTGGTGTCCCGCAACCGTTGTAAGGAAAAATTATAATTTTACCTCCCACAACTTATATTATTTGTAATTTTAATCTCATTATTTTATCGATTACCACATTAATTAGTACCATAAATATCAAAAAAATTACAATTTACGTCTCACTCACATTTTCCGTTAGATTCTTAACGGGAAGGATGCACGTACTCCGTTAACTTAATTAACGTTTAACTGCAATAGTGTGAAAAATTACAATTTACTTCCCACAACTTACAAAGTTTACGATTTTGGTCCCATTATAATATAAGTTGTGGGACGTGAGTTGCAATTTTCCACATTATTGCGGTTAAACGTTGGTTAAGTTGACGAAACACGTGCTCCTTTCGTCAAAAATATAACGAAGAATGTGAGTGGGATGTAAATTGTAAATTTTTTGACACGTATGGAACTAAATGTGGTGAGGGGTAAAACAATGAAATCGAAATCGCAAACAATATAAGTTATGGGACGTAAATTGTAATTTTTCCACTGTTGTACACACTTGTTTCGTTTGTAATGAATAACACTTAAAGGGAGTTTGATTAATTCAACTTATTTAAAATATTTTTAAAAGTTTATAAAATGTCAAATGTTATTTTAAAAATAAATTTTTAAAGTGTTTTGATTAAATAAATTATGGAGTTGGAACTAATCTTTACTGTTTTTAAAGGAGTTTATAAGTTTGTAGAATCTTATTTAAAGTGTTTTGATTAAATTAATTATATAATTTGTTAACTTCTCTTTAATCTAGTTATATTTTATTGTAATTATTTGCTATAGTTAATTAATTTATTTCATAAAATTATAAAGTTTTAAATAGTTATTCAAAAAATACCTTAATTTCATTAAAAAAAATAATAAAACAGGTTCAATTGAGCTTGGTTTGGGTCTGATTTGGCTGTGGATTGAGTCTCGATCGTGTGATGCATGAATCAGATCTCAATTTAAAAATAAAACCTAATTAAGGCCCATTTATCACTCCAAAACCGGCCATAAAAAAGATTACATCGATCCTAAATTGGGCCTTGTTTTAGGTAGGTCCGTAATGATTTTGGGCCGTTGTACACACCGTGAACCTTGAATTATGAAGAAAACAATCGGGGCAGTCATCCACATATGGGCCTTTCTATCGGCCCATAAGTTTGAAGCTTACAAGTTAGATTGTAGCAGTAGTGAATAATCTTACCACAAGAACACGTAGTTGGGGAGCTCAGCTCTCCCATTGGTTCCCTGCAAAAATACATAAAACCACACACTTCCCTGAGGCCCATTCGAGTTTTAGGATGAATAAGCCGAAAACAGGTGTGGAGCTTGTCGTAAATTCATAATCCTATTCCTATTCCTGGGGCAATGTCAACTACAAAATGCGCGCATCATATTTGAAATTATTCTACCAAAATGAGTAAAGAGTGTGTGTGTGTGTTTGTGGTGGCAATCGATCAGTAGAAATTATTACTTTTAAAATGTGCCTAAACTCTAATATGGATTGAAGCTGCTTAGCTAGGTTGGTTTGTACCTAGTTTAGTAATTGAGTCACGTATTAATTCTTGTTTGTTTGGGCAAGTAAAGTAGGTAGTAAAGCTAGTTTTTATGATTAGTTGCTTGGGAGTTGGCACCCATCACACCATATCTATCTATATATATATATCATATGACCAGACGAGGATTTTAGAGCCATCAAACTTGGGAACTACAAAAGCCGAAATCAACGACATTTATGGACTCAAAATCTTGCTTCTTTAGTTTTAAGGATCTACCCCCAACACTTTGGACTAGGTAATCATTCTGGGCTGCACTACCCTCTCACCCAATCTTTTCACACATTAAGGTTTATTACCTCTAAACAAGTTATCATCATTGCTTTACCTTTTTTTTTTTTTTTTTCTTTTTTTTTTATAAATTACAACGAATTCTTGGAAAATTTATCATAATTTCAAACACCTTCCTCGTTGAAAAATCATAAATATCACCCTGAAATTAAATAATATTTGTCTGACAAATATCTTCTTGCAACAACTAATTATAGATAATCGTTAAGTTCAAATGATATTTGTAATTTTTTAAACAACGGTGACATATTTATAATTATGGTAAATTTTAATAGCGTAATTTGTAATTTACCCTTTTTTATTATTATTCCAAGGAGACAAAATATGGTAACCCAAGTTTGAATTCGATCATTCCTTTATTGAGAAGAGGCGACAACTCAACTAATTAATGGTGGCATGATTGCTTTACTTTTAACACTGTATTATTGTAAAAGAAAAATTAAAAATAAAAAAAACACTATATTATAGAGATTTTGCTTTTGGTGAAATTGATTCTCTATGAATCTGTTAGTTTTTAGATGATTTGTAAGACTTCAAATTCTAAAATAGTCATAAGTATTCATATATGGTAAATTCTATGTAGATTAAACTACTTTTAAAATGATCGTAAATGTCTTCCTCTTTTATGATTTAATAGATAGTAAGGAGTATAATGTGATGAATTTTACCCTTGCATTAAAATTATAAATGTAAGAGAGCGGTACTTTCATTTAAATTTTTATTCAATACAGTGAACGATTACTTTCAAATTAATAAACAAATTCTAGTTCGCCAAAAAAATCCCCAACATAGGCATGGGCTATATTAACCAAAAAGAAATTAATCCCCACCCAACCCGCCACATAATGCTATAAATAAATGATTATGGAATTTAGTTTTAAATAAGTACACAAATTAATATTTGCGGCACTTGCTTTAATTTTAGTTAACAAGGTCCAAACATTGTTGTTTGGTTCAACTTTTAAGGTGTTTTGTTTTGGTTTTGGTAGATGGAGAGACATATATATATATATCTATATATATAGGGATAATTATATTTATACCTCTTGACTTATAATCTGTTTATACAAATCATTCCTATTTTTTAGATAATTACACATGCATCCATCAAATGTCAAATGTCACTTACACAAAAACTATCCTTTATTTTTTTAAAAATTACAAACACCCTTAAAAATATTAGTATCATCACAAACTATCTCTATTTTTTTATTGTCAGGGATAGTTTTTGTAATTATGCAAAAGATATGAGTGGTTTGTATAAATAAATCATATACCGGAAATATAAATATAATTACCCCATATATATATATATATATATGGTATATATATGGATGTGTTTTGATGTTTTTAATATATTCGATTTTATATATTCGTGTTACTGTTATATGAAAAATACACTAAATTAAATATTTATAATCAATTTTGGATAGTGGAAAAAATAAATAATATTTGATGGAAAATTTTTTTGTCCGAACATAATTTGATCAAATCAACTCAATTATAGAATCAATATAATATACTAATCACATTATAAATATATTTGATGTAAGTCCTAAAAACTCTAAATTCTACTCTTTTGGAAAGCAATAATTGTGGGGTGGGGTGGTTCACTAAGTATTATGTGTAGCATTCAAACAAACGGCGCAGAATTATTGATAACTCTTTAATTAAAAGAGAGAGGATGGCAATAGCATTAGCGGGGCTAATGGGGCTTGTGACGAAAATGCGTGCACTCATTGCTGTGAGCATTAAGTATATGGTATGGGGGTTGAAAGGACTTAAAGGAGTATTTGGGAGAGTGGTCCAAAGTGGGTACACAAGTTTTGGTGCATCCTTAACTGTTTCCAATGCCTTTTAGTCAGTCAAGGCCTCTCTTCCTCCCCTTGCAATCAGCTTCAGCCCCCACCATTTTTCAATAAAGAGAAAGGGATTGTCATATCTACATTAATTAATCCTTTTGTCTCCTCAGATTCCATTATCCCATTCTAATAATATTACCCTTTTTCACTTCCCAATTCATATATTTTAATCCTTCTAGGCTCCCTCTCAGGCCTCCTCCAACAATCTAAGAAGACAAAGAAAACTGAAAAAATCAAGAGGGCCGACAATTTAAAAGCTAGATTCACTCCCCACTGCCTCAGCAAAACCACCAAGAAAGAAGCTTTCCGTGTTGGCAATTTCCAAGCTGCGTTCAGCCCTTGCTCTTGGCAGGGCCCGAACTCATTTCTCATCGGGCCTGGGAACTAAAGTTGTGGGCACCCTTTTTGGGCACAGGCGTGGACATGTCCATTTTGCATTTCAAGAAGATTTCAAGCTGACCCCGGCTTTCCTTGTTGAACTGGCAACTCCAACAAGCATTCTTGTGAAGGAAATGGCTTCCGGGCTAGTCAGGATTGCCCTGGAATGTGATAAGAAGAGTGAGAAAAAGGGTTTCAAGCTTCTGGAGGAGCCCATTTGGGGACTTACTGCAACGGGAAGAAATGTGGGTATGCAATGAAGAGAGAGTGCGGACCTGAAGAGTGGAAAGTCTTGAATGCCATAGGCCCGATTTCAATGGGAGCAGGAGTACTGCCCGGTGCAGGAAAAGGGGGAGATTCAGATGGAGAGCTTATGTACATGAGGGCCAAGTTTGAAAGAGTTGTGGGATCTAAAGATTCCGAAGCTTTCTACATGATGAACCCGGATGGCAATGGTGGTCCTGAACTCAGCATTTATTTGCTAAGGGTCTGAAATAATTTTTCCTGCAGTTCTAAGTTGCTTGTCAAGAATCCAGTTCATGTTGTTTATTATGAATGCTTAGCCTTAGTTTTTGCGAAGAAAATGGGGTTAGATTCTCCTTGTTAGTTTGGGTCTTGAAGGTTTTTTGTGGGGGGAAATTTACTGGTTAGTGGGGTTGGAGTGGTGAGGATAATAGTAAAAAGATGGGATAGAAAGGTGGGTTGGTGGGATGGTATATCTGTGAATAGGTTGGTCTTTTTTCTTTACCTCTTTTCCCTTGTGAATGAAAGTTCAGAGGCGAATGCAGTAATTGATTTGTCTGCCCATTTTGGTCCTACTGATTTGCCTTTTTGCATAATTTATCAAGCATCTTCAATTCTCACTATCTTTGTAGACTAGTTTATTTTAGCATTTGCTCCTATCTACTTTAATTTGAAATAATTGTTCTGGATCCTGAAAGTTGAATGACTATTGACTGTCTCTTGTTTGCTTGCTGTTTGGTACAAGCACCTAGTTACTATTAAAATTAGACAAAATGTCTTGGTTTAAGGAAATTCTCTGCTCTAGATCAAGAAACCAAGAGAAGATGCAAAATTTGAAAGAATCGATATTGTTCGTGGACTTGGCAAGAATACAATGAAAGTATGAAAACTAGCATATTTAAACTTTAATAAAAAAAATTAGTTCCTTAATTTTGGATATTTGACATTCAACAAGTATAAAAATTGCTATTGTATTATAGAATTGGATCATAATGAAGTATAATTATTTTCTTCTTTAACACACTAATATATTTGTGCACGTATACAGTGTTTGAACACAAAAATTTTCGTAAGATATCTTGAGCTCCCCTTGGGTTGTGCTAAGGCTTGAAGTATAATTAATTAGAAGGGTTAATTACACTTAATCCAATTTAAAAAATATAAAGTTATATTCTTTACGAGAAAAATTTAAAATTACACTTTTACCATATTTAAATTCACTGTTTATGTAATTTAACTTCTTTTAAAAATGAACGAAATACTGACATTAACAAAAAAATTAAAATTTCAAATTTTACCGCTTATTTAACATTTTTATATAATTATTTTGTACTTATGAATAAAAAAATACATACACATACCATCACTCCATAACTTATATATATATATATATTATATATATATTATATTTATCACTTAAGTCTAATTTCAAATTTTTCTGTAAAAAAATTGTATTTAGAATTTTGAAAGAGCTTCTAAGTATAAATAATACATCCATGGTGGCAGTTCATTGATGGAGTCCCAATTTTCGTGTTGTTATAATCATGTAATGATCTGTTAACCAAACGAGTTGATTAGTGTTGAAGATGAGGATACAGAAAACACCATCATCATTAAGAAAGATGATAATGACTCGAGAGAGAGAGAGAGAGAGAGAGAGAGGGTTATATATTTGCAATGATTAGGCATGATTTGGCAGCCACAGCCACAGCCACAGCCACAGCCCATCAACCAAATCATGTAGATGCCTAGCAAATAGATGCATCATATATATATAGAGCGGACACGTGTTAATGAGTTCTTATTATGTTCTTGAATTCCAAGTTTGAGCCACATGCTACTGTTTTCATTACCACCATACATCTCTTCATTTCCTATACCTTACTTTCCTCTACTGTTTTCTTTTTTCTTCTTCTCTTTTGTTTTTCTAAACTCATACTATACTGCTAAAGAAGGGAGTTCAGATATGGTATTGTTAGATGAGTGTACTTCACAGTATATTCAATCTCCATTAATTTAGAATATATGTATATGAAATCACAGTTATAAATAATATTTCAATCATTAAAAATAATAAATTGTATAATATAGATGTATATGATTGTCGCCATCTGTATCCCTCAAATTTATACTTACTATCATCAAACATTTTCTTTCGTGATTATAGCATAAAAAAATCGTAATACTGCGTATGAACTTATCCATCAAGAGGAGGGATGATCTATGACCTAGTGAGCATATCCGAAGCATATTGGTCTCTAAAACAATTATTCTTTCTTTTTAGTTTCTCCTTGCATTCAAGGAGAGATTTAGGATGTACCATGCACTATTTTAAGGGGTTATGTGGTTCGTCGGCTCTATCACTAAAAGGACATATCTCGCAAATATACTTCAACAATAAGATTGATTTAAGATTAACTAAATCATTAATACGTGAAAATAGAGTATTAATAATTTTTTGGAAAAATTGGAATAAATATAAATCATAGATCATCTCTTTTTAATTAGCGAAAGTAAAATAGATGCAAATACAGAATTGCACAGAACGTAATGGTCCTTTAAATTATCATTACAACCTCCATTGGATTTGTCTTCCAAATACACACACATTGTCCTTATAATAGTTTTTATTTGGGATATACGATGACTATTTATATTTTATATTATTTGTTGAAACAAATTATATCTTTCTTCGAGGTTCTCATGTTTCTTTTTATATTTAATCATGAATTAGATTAGCACACGACCTTTATACTTCCAAGGTAATATATTATAGAATCATCAGTATTTATGGTTTATTCTACTTTAGATTCTTTTCCTGCTCTTTTATTAAAATTAATTCATTTGTATGATCTTTCAGACTCTACCTACTAGAATTTCCTATTTGAATATCAGATTGTTAGATTGTTATTTCATGTTTTGAAAGTATATATAAGATTCGCGAGTGAGACGCTAGTTAAAGCGATAGAGTCAAGACAGATTCGTATGGATACTACGACTACTGGGATAATGATTGGTTGGAGAGCAGTTTAATTGAGGAAGAGCACGAGCACTGATGAGGCAATATTACTTTGGAACGACTACATTTAGCTCTCAGCTATATCACATCATCGTCTAGTATTTATCTTTTAAATATATAATGAAGTTATGATATATCTTAGTTATATGTATGTCTTAACAAGTGATTTTATATTGTGGAAACCCTGGCGACGCTTGTTACATGAATTAGGTTTCGGTTCATATGTTTCAGAGAGAGGTGGGATATATAATTAATAAGATTACGCACGTACCTCTACTTGGTGGATTATATTCAGAATTATTCGTAAATTTCTGTTTATGCAGGACGTTCAGGAGGTTTGTTCGGCGGGTTCTTAGAAAATAAAACCTGATTCTCTACGTTTATTATTTTTTTTTTTTCTCAGGTTGGCATTTGTGTAGTGTGGTTGGCTTGGTTCCCCAAAACCCTGTATAGATTTTGTTGTAAGGCGCCTTTTTTGTTTTCTTTGGTCAATATTATTTTTTTATGAATCGGGTATTATCCTTTTTTGGCTCGCACTTGAGCGTATTGGCTGTGCATTCCGCACCAGTGTTTTGGGTTTATATGGCATTTTGTCTCACCTGATTTGCGGCATTATTTCCGTAAGGGCAGTGGACGTAGGAGGGCCTCTTTGGGTTGCAGTGGCCATTACCTTCGTGCCTCTTTCATTTGATTCCCATGAATTGGGGATGTGGGCTCCGTTTCCTCTTTTGGCCATGACCCGTGCATTTAGCCGCTGTTTCTCTGCTCCATTTCCGCATTTCCGCGCGCTCGCCGGTCCGTCGCATACCTGCAGGTAGCCCTCTCGTGGTAACTATGTGGATGGAAGCTTGGAAGTGGCTCTCCCATCCGACTTTGTGCCACGCCCTCTGACTTTTTCCACCGTGTTCCATGACTATTCCCACTGGCACCGCGCCTTCTCTCTTTGACGACGCTGTGCGGTTTTTTCTACGTTGTCTCTGCTCTTTTCGTCTTCAATGGACCTACACGGTTCGGTGTTGGCTTCACCTTCTCTCCTCGGTCCCCTTGTACGACCCCCGGTCCTTCGTTTTGTTGTTGTGGTGGCTCTCCTTTGCTCACCTTTCACGACACGCACCCTTGAGCTTTGACCGACACTGTCGTGATTTTCCCCTTGCGCATGACTAAGAACTGTCTCCACCTAGAAGGAGGTATTTCTTGGTAGGACGCCCTTTATTTCTTTATTCTTTCTTTTTTCCTCTATGATAATCAACGTGTTTCGGTTCGGTTATTTCGCAGTATGATTTGTGAGTAGACTACATTCGTTTTATTAGGCGCATCTCCGTATATATTAAATATATATAGGGATGAAATGTCAACTATTTGTCTATCAAGGCAGATGCTCATTGCAACTGTTCTAGTAAAATCATTCACCATGAGCCCTAACGAGAAAATAATCCACACGGACATAATATTAACTACGTGAAATGAGTCTAATATACCATGCAACCTTTATAATAGAATTGGCAGTATATCGGTAAAGTCTGATTTGCTGTTTGTCATAAGAGGACTTGAAATTTATGATTTTTAAAATAGTTGGGCATAGTTGATGCAAAAAAATTGATAATTTAAGTAAGATTATGGGTAAGGTGTGCCAATAATTTTGTTGTTGCAGGTACCCATATTAATCTTGTGGAAAGTGAGGCTTATTTGATTGTAGCTCACGGTTAGGCATTTGACTAATGTTCAAATTTTCTCCATAAATCTATATGAGTAAATGAATCCCTAAAGCTTTGTTTGGATAATTTTTATAGTTCTATAAATGTTATAATTCCGCTTTAATATTATCATAAGCTATTAAGGCGTTTTACCACGCATTTAGTTAAACAATTAGCGGTAACCTATGGAGCTTGAAGTTGAACTCTCTTTTCTTCTACAAATCACCTCATTTAATATCATATTTGTCAAAATCTCTTCCAGGTATGGCATTGAGTGGTTTTGAATTTATGAAAGCAAATAACTAGAATTAGGCATGGAAGTAATGTTATCTATCGGAATTTACATTTAAAGACGAGCTTAGATTCTGTTGTAACATCTTTGTTCTGAATCATGCGGTAAAATGCACGATTTATAATCCCTCTGTGATGCTCGACTATTTGACGTAATTCACATCAAGTTGGCCCCCATGGAATAAATAAAAAGATGGGATAAAACTAATAGGCTTGATCTGCTTCATGCTTGACTCTGCTTTATAAGAGTATATTAATAGGAAGCTATACTTTTGTACTCACTTTTTCTGCGAAACTTCGCTATACTTACAACTCTGACTGGAACTTGAGAGAGTTCCTCGGCGTCTATCTTCAAATTTTGCCCCTTAATGACTCGATACATATCTTGTCTCCTAATACAGAGAGCAACCTATACCAGCCACAAAAAAATCGCAACCTTTGCCGTTGTGTGTCGGTATCGAGAAAAACCAGCTCTCGTACCTTTAATTATTTTATTACTCTCTCCTTAATTCTCTCTTTCAAGATGTACGCGAACATATCTCCACTGAAATACTTCCAAAGCAAATATGAAATGACATGATCCTTAAGCAACATTCCACGTACGTACCATACTAGGTTTCCATCCAGCACCACTATATTAGTAATCGCAACTATGGAACTGAATAAGAATGCCGGCAACAAGTGGAATCTTTGAGAAAAACACCACTATTGAGTGGATAACTTATTACATATATAGGTAAGACTGCTGAGACACTTTCTTAGATATTTATCGAGCACTTGCGTAAGTTCTCTTATCTCGATGGGTCGTCAGCCATGACACAACTGCAACTGTAGATTGTTGTTTAATATATAGATAGAGTAGTATTCCAATGACCTTTTGTATTCCTTACGAACTTCACAGTGTAGGAGGTAAAAGTATGCATGCTCCGGGAAGACGCGAACAATTTTATAATATAGACTTGCTAATGATATTGTGTTGCTAAGGTAGGAGAACTGAAATAAATTTAAACAAATATTTGGTACTCACGAATGGTTCAGAGATTTGGCTACATTCACTATTGCATAATATTATCGTTGGAAAAACAAAACATGCACCATAATTAAATCTGGATGAGTATCGCTCTAGATCGATGAAAAATAGTATTGTCTGCGTGTTAGTATGTTAGTAGCTAAGTACTTTGTTTGTTGTATCTAATTCATAAGTACAATTTTTAGGTTTATGAATTTAATATATCTCTACAATGTAAACTTCTTAAACGTGCATATTTATAATCTTTTTTATGTATTTTTCTTTGTTGTGCAAATCTTTTGAGTCGAGATTCGAAATAGTTCGAAAATATTTAGAATTTCTATATGATATTTAAAATATATCAAAAGTTTTAGCACGGCAACATATATAGGACTAATAATATGGTGAAGCTAATAAAATTCCTGGAAAACAACCTTATTGTTACTATATTGTAGTGAAAAAAAACTTGAATTATAATGGCCAAGAGTCAAAACTCACGCCAATGATAAAAAACGTTCCGTTACAAGAGATGAAATAAATGGAAGAGCAACACAAAACTAAGAAAAAACCTATACCTATTGACCATTGGGTCATAACAAATCTGCCCAACAAACAAGTGTGCTTCATTAACAAAAAATCTTGCCCATAGAAGGTCAAGGTTGACTTTATCAAAGAACTCTCTAACATATCAAATATGTATGCCATAGTGGTTAAAGAAACTGTATTAACATAGATTAGTTTACAAACTTCATTAAACACAAATAACCATTCTGCCATATAAGTCTTCCAAGATTGATAAAACCACAAGATAAGATTTAACAAACTTCTATCACAGTATGTCGTCTGCAAAAATAGTCTTTACAAAGCCAAATCAAATAACACAGCAATCAGTGTTTTCATTTGTTATACACTATATAATACAATCCAGAAATAGTCGAGAAAGTTCACTAGCCCACTTGGCAAATATATACATCCCCAAACCAACAATATTCAATCTATCTCACAATTACAGAAGTTTCGAACATCAGATTTCTTGACCCTCATGGCTGTTCCTCAGTCGTGCGTTTTCTTGACTTACTCACATTCATCTATGTTTTTGCCAGCACTTGTTGAAATGGTTGGTTCGTGGTTTTTTGCTGGTCGTGCTTAAGTTTCAGCGATTATATAATAAATACAATTTCAAATTATGGTAAACATACTTTCATTTTTTATAAAAGTCCCAGCTGCCCAGTTGGCTATTAGAAACTGCGTAGACCTTACCAATATTAATCAAATTGTTTGAAGGTTTCAACTTATTTGCTGATTCGTTTCGCCATCAATATTGCATTCTGCATTGACCCTTTGGATAAAATGTCTATCAGTTCATTTTGTTACTGATTTCAAATAAACATAAACATCAATAGAAAACTTTGACAAATAATAATCACAATATGTCTGCTAGTTTTGAAAATATTACCTTTTGCAGTAGCAGTTTGTGAACTGCAAACAGTTGGTGTGACTTTCTCTGCAGTAGTAGGCAAATTTTACTTCTACAATTTGTTTGAAAGAAAATGTAAAATTTTATAAAAGAAAATGTAACACTTTTTTTTAAAACTGTTAAAAATAATTACCTTTGAAGAAATTTGTACAGTGCAAGGTGAGGGGTGACCCTGTAGACAAATTATGTTTCTGCAAATATTTTGAAAAAAAAATAAAGTTTGTGATTACACTATGATGCACATCTTAAATCTAAATAAATTATGTTTTCAACTTACATTCCTTGACATTGATGACTGAGTGGATGGCACTGCATCTTCTTGTGTGTTTGGAGGACCACTTGCTGAAGACATTTCTTCATGTGCACCAACCTTGAAAATTATAAAAGCAATTTTCAGTTCACATGGCATAGAAATTAGAAAGCAATAAATAAATATAATTAGCATATATGTAGCTCACCTTCTTCAATTTAGACTGGGGATGTGTAGGTTTAGTGCATGTTCCTTTGTTGTGACCAAGCTCCAAACAATTTTGGCATCTACGTGTGAGTCCTTTTCTTGTTGAGATGGATCCTTGAAGCTCATCGGGGCCCTTCCTTCTAGCTTTGGTTGGTCTGCCTCTCTTTTTCTTTATCTTGGGTGCCATTAAAGGATCACACCCTGTTTGGACCCATTCTTTTTGACCAGGAACGGCATGTATCATATGTAATAGCACTTGAGATACATATCTTTCTTGTAGCAATCAGCAATGTATACCTCAATTGGATCCTCCCTATCAGCAATTGCGGCATATGCATGACAACAAGGGTATGCATTCAACTGGAACATCCCACAAGTGCATGTCTTCTTGTCAAGGTCAACCACATATTTGTCAAGAAAGTGGTCAACCTCAAATTCATTGGCCCCACACCATCTACTGTAGCAATGTCTAGCTAGTTTGCCCTGTTTATTAATCTTTTTCATGACATTAGGACAAACATCTCCTGAAAATTTTTCCATCCCCTTTTTCTTGGTCTGCAGCCTAGTCATTAGCCTTGTTTTATCCATTCTAACATTGAAATTATTGGTTTGTCCCTGGCTTCCAAGATATAATTGTTGAAGGACTCACACAGATTGTTCACAAGAATATCACACTTGGATGTAACAGAAAAAAATGCTCTACACCAGTGTTGAGGGGGATTTTACTCAACCATCATTTGCTGTTTCAACATCTGAGGCAATTTTTGGATCAATTTCAGCAATTCTTTTCATGTAGATGTGGAACTCTTGCTTGTTTGCAGTTGAAGCTGCCTTCCAAAAAAATTCTTTAAGTTGTGCAGATTTGAATTTGATTTTGAAATTAGCATACATATGCCTTAAACAATATCTGTGTTCTGCATCAGGAACTAACTCCCTTAAGGCCTCTATCAAACCCTTTTGCCTGTCTGAAATAAAGCTCCAACGATTAGTACCTAATCCTCCAATGTCATCTAACATCTCCCTAATAAACCAACACCAGTTCTCCCTATTCTCCACCTAAACTATAGCTAAAGCAATTGGCCACATATTGTCATTGGCATCTCTACCAACAGCAACTAGCATCTGCCCCCAAACACTGTCTTCAGAAAACACCCATCAAGACCTATTATTGGTCTACACCCCTCTACAAATCCCTGTTTCATTGCATGCAAACTATAATAAAGTTTTTCAAACACATCTGACCCTTCAGTTCTCCTCAAAATGATTTTGCTACCTGGATTGTTAACTCTGACAGTTTCACATAATCCATAACATGTTGTACTGTACAGCATCAACCCCTCTAATTGCATCAAGTGCTTCTCTCTTAGCCCTTTTAATCTTTGATTTGCTGACATCCACTCTGCATTTTCTCATAATGGTGTTTTTTAATTGGGCTATCCTAATATTTGGATTGTCTCTTATAGCACCCTCCATCCTCTTAGCCAAATATTTAGATTGAGCAAGACTGTTCACATAAGTTCTGGCACAATTATGTTCTCCTTTTAGACTCTTTATTTGAAAAGTTTGCTCATTTGAATTGGGGATGCATGAATCCTCCAATTGCAACCTTTTTTACATTTGGCTGTGATTCTTTTAGTTTCATTTCTGATAAACTCTAAATCATAACCATGTCTAACGCACCAATCCCTCAACACCTCTCTAAAAATCTTTCCAGATGCAAATTTCATGCCCACAACCAATTCAAGATCTTTAGTTTTAGTGGTATCTTTATAGTAACAATGTTTTTTTGCATCACCCGCCTCATCTGGCACATTTTCAAAATCAGAATCCTCACCTGGATCACTATACCAACCAGCATTATCATCATCATTCACACTGAAATCTTGAAATCTTCTTTTTTTAGGAATTTCCTTCCTAAACTTTTTTAGTTTTGCTCTCAACTCAGTTCTGTTTTTATTTTTGGATGCGAATATGTCTTCATCACTTGACCCTCAACATCTTCTAACACAAGACTAGGGTCATCAGAGTCATCCTCACCATCTGAAGAGTCATCAAAACTTGACTCACTCATGTCATTGTGATCTACCTCAACTCTTTTTCTTTTACCTTTCATTTTTTCATTTTGTTTGTTTTGAAAGTCTGTTTCTTTATTAGCACCAAAAGCATCAACACTCTGCCCACTACCACCCTGCCCCTCACCAGTCTCCCTTTCTTCCTCACACTCAAATCCCTGCCCTCATTTTCTCTCCCCATTACCACCTGCCCCTCACCAGCCTCCCTTTTCCCTCACACAAATCCTGCCCCTCACCTCTTTTCTCCTGAAACTGAAATTCATCTCCCTCCCCACCATTTAGATCATCATCAAATTAATACCTTCCAACAAATACATCATTTCAGCCTCATTCTCACCTAAAATCTTATTACCCTGACTATCCAACATTTGTATGGGTTCACCTTGGAATTCTTCAACATAAATCTCAATAGGAATATCTAGGCCTCTAAACTGATTTTCCAAATCAATAAAGCATATATCAGGACATTCGTTATTAATAGATCTTAAGCCTATTTCTAGAGGGAGACCAGGTACTTTATAATAAAAATTCATTGCATTTTTTCTCCGCCACATTGTTGATACATATTACCTAGTTCAATCATCGACAGAAAGTCAATATCAATTTTTTCAAACACCCTTTCATACCCCCTACATATTTACTTCTCGATTCAGTAAATTTTCCACCCCACCAAAAGATAACATCATGGTAATCAGTCTGCACAAGGGGGAAAAAAGCAAGAAAGAAAAAACAGCATTACAATCAATCTATATGCACAAACCACAAAAAACAAAATTATTTAAATAATACAGGGGGACCACAAAGACAGTCAAGAGAAGTATAATTCATAATAATTTTAGGGGACCACATGGAGCATAATGGGAAACACTAATGAGACCATACAATTAAATAATTTCAGTAAATAGAATCTTTCATAAAGCAGACAAAAACACACAACTTTTTTCAGAAATAAATTAAAAAATATGAACTGAAAAGTATAAATAGGAGAACATACACCCATTTGTAGCTGCAGCTTCGAGCTTGAGTCAACAAACCCACATGTACCTTCTACGTTTTCACTGAAACCACAAGTGAAAATGACAAAACAACAGTTTCGGTCAACAAAAAAGGGAAAAAAATCATGTTTGCACAACATAACATACATACCTTTGATTTTTTAAATTTTAAGAGTAAATATATTGATTATTGTTCATTTAGTACCAAAATTCTAAAATAAAATGCAACGAAAAAACCCTTTTAACGTAACAGTCCAAGTTCAAAACACAAAGAAAATTAAAAAAAATTAGTGTCTTACCTTCACAAAACAACCTTCTTCCTTCATATATAGTTTCGTGTAGATTGAACGGCTAGAAACTCGCCAGCATCGATTTGGAGGAGCAGCAACTAGGGTTTTCTCCAAAACCCCCAATTTTTCTTTCTGTCGATTTGAGTCTGAGTTCAATCCTTGGTCAACGCTGCAGTCATATTACATGTATATATGGGGGTATTTAAGTCATTCCACAATTAATCTTAAGTTAAAAATACGCAGGGGGCAGTGTGCTTTTTTTTTAAATTTTACAGGGGCTTATTTGATCTTTTTTTTATCATGGGGGCTTATTTGAACATTATGGCTATCACATGGGGGTTAAATGGATTTTACCCTTCTATCATGACATTATTGTGGGTTGAATTTGTTTTTAGTATCTGCCAATATTCTGATCGTGTAACACATTTAATGGGAAATGAAACCAAAAGAGTGTTGATCATGAAGATGAAGATGAAGATGATGATGAAGATATCATCATAGACATTTCGACCTTCAAATTCGAAGAGAAAGAGCTAGTAAAATCAGAGGAGCCAAGAAATCGTCCACATTCACTACTCTTTACAGGGTCAGCAAAAGCACCAAAAAGAAAGTTTTTAGTTATGGCAGTTTCCAAGCTGCGATCAGCCCTTGCTCTTGGCAGGGCCAGGATCCAATTCTCGTCGGGCCTGGGCAGAAATGTTGTGGGCACTGTTTTTACGTGCAGGCGTGGACATGTGCATTTTGCATTCCAGAACCATTTCAACGCGACTCCAGCCTTTCTTGTTGAACTACCAATGCCGAGAAGCATTCTTCTGAAGGAGATGTCTTCCGGGCTAGTGAGTATTGCCCTCGAATGCGATAAGAACAAAGGCATCGGGCTTCTGGCGGAGCCCGTTTGGAGGACTTACTGCAACGGGAAGAAGGATGGGTATGCAATGAGGAGAGAGTGCGGGCCCGAAGAGTGGAAGGTTTTGAATGCAATAGGCCCGATTTTCAATGGGGACAGGGATGCTGCCGACCGGGTCAGAGCATGGGGCGGAATCAGATGGAAAGCTGATTTACATGAGGGCAAAGTTTGAAAATATTGTTGGATCTTCAGATTGTGAAGCTTTCTACATGATGAATCCTGACGGAAATGCTGCTCCAGAACTCATAATTTTTTACTCAGAGTTTGAGTTTTTTCTATATATACTTGTTGTAGTAATGTTTTATATAGTTAAAATATTAATCTATAGTTTAGTGAATAGGTTGGTCCTAATGATTTGCCATTTCATAACCGGGAAAAATGCAATTTTACTCCTCTAATTTAGGAGATGTATTTTTGGTCTTACACGAATTGATTTTTGAATTGTAGTCCTGTAATATTTAAATTTTGACAATTTTAGTTATTTTTTTTTATCAATTTAGCTGAAAATGACAATTATAGTTCTGTAACTTTGAGGGTTAATTGGCACTTTTGGTCCTAAAAGAATTTGTTTACATGACTACAGTTGCAATTTAATTGGTCATATTAAAATCATATGCAATTTTCCAACTAATATTAGTAATAGTAATTGTGTTTCTTTTTGGATATTAACTGGCAATATGTGAATATTGTAGCATCACTAAATATTCTTTTGTTGCATTTAACTGGAATAAGGATGTTCAGATGGAGAAAGAATAGTGAAGGAGATCTTCTTTGATATGGGGAAAACGTACAAAATTTGATATATATATATCCTTGGTTTTCTCCTGCGACATTGGCTTAGACTAAATTATTAAAATGTATTCTTTATTAATTTTTTACCAGAATCCAGACATCTCAATAATTGAAATCCAATGTGTCTTTCCAAGATTCAAGAATTCAAAAATAAATTTATCAAACCATGCGGATGCTCACAATGGGACAAAAAATAGAGAAGACCAGTGGAGGCCCTTTTTTTTTTTTTTCACAAAAAAAAACTAATTAAAAATAGGGATAGTTACACTGTCTTTGTTTTTTTAAATTCGATGTACATTTAGTATTCATAACGTCTGTTCATATTCAATAAATATATACATCCATTAATTAAACTCATGAAATTTGTTAATACCAACAACAAAGTTGAATGAATATCCATATTCACTTCAATTGACTTATTACAGATTTATTGCAAGTCAAAAAAAATTCTTCTAAAGTATAGTTATATATCTTCATATAGTAATGTATGTGGAGATGTTTATCTTCACTCTTATAAGAGTAGTTTATTCAGAAACAAATTATTGATATGTAATAAGTTTTATAATAAGTAAATTAGGGGTAAATATGAATCTTCATTCAACTTTCTTGTTTATGCCCGCAAATGCCATGAATTCAACTAGCGATATCTATTTATTAGATGAAAATAAATACATGTAATTTCTCAAATAAACTACCAAAAAGTTTGTGCGATTATGCCAAATTTGAGAATGAATAGTATTTGTATGAAAAATATATCGATTATCAGAATTAATTAGTAATCAATTACTAAATAGACACTCTATCAAGATTTTCAAATCATGATCGATCTGGATCCGAATCACGATTTATGAATTAAAATGAGAATAGGGCCGGCGGGTGTTTAATTACAATAATTATGAAAGTAGAGCTGAAATGAAAATATGAAGGAGGGTTTGAGTTTGATGGTCACAAGTCGTATGTGAGTGACTGGAAGTTGAAACAAATTGTGGATTAGGACAGAAGTGAAGGCAGGCAGGCATGCTGATATTGATGCTGATGGTGTATACTGTCTTGTTGTAACAAAAATGAACAATGGCTACAGCAGTGGCAAACATGTCCTTTGGCTTTGGGGGATGGATACACACACATACATACACTATTTTAGTCAAGTCTAATTTCTTTTTACCACTCCAATTCCAGTACACTTTCTTTTATTGAAAAATAGAAAAAGAAAAATGCTTTTGATTCTTTTTATGCACTAAAGTTTGCTGCTTTACACATCCTCATACCCTACCCCTCGCTTCTACTTCTTTCTTTACCTGCTTTTTTTTTTTCTTTTTCTCTCAAGTTTTCCTTAACAAAAACAACTAGAAAAGAAAATTAAAGGGTTCATTGATATTTTGAGGAACTAAATCTTGGCAATATACTTTGAACTTTTTAATATTGTGTTTCAACGGCTGAATTTGAAAGTAGGAATTTTAAATATTTTGATTGTGTTTGAATGTCTTTCGACTCTTATTTTAAACTATATTTTGTGAAATATAATAAATTTTAAATTCATTTGATATGGAGTCGTTTGAGATCATTTTCATAAATCCTTTCCCAAAATGCAAATAATTCCGCCCAAATATAGACATAGCTGTTGGCGACATTTATTGTGCACTAATTCTGATAAATTTGATAGTACATCTTAATGGGGCAAGTTGTTTTCATCGCAGCACCTAGATCATGCTTCATCACTCCTAATTCTATAAAAGAATGGGAAAGTTACATTTTCTTTTTATATTATGTTTGGATTGATGGAATTGAAGGTAAAAATTTCAATTTTTTTATATCAATGTTGAAATATTTATTTGGATAATTTCATATTAAAAAAAATTAAAACCATATCACCCTTATATTGAACTATGGTTTTTATAAGATTTATGCATTGACATTTTTTTTTTAAATTTTAAAGTCATTTGAAATTATTTCCGAAAATCTTTCGTCTGAATCAAACCATTCCATTGTGGCCGCAAAGAAATGAAATTGGGCCTAACCGTTAGTTTTCGTTTCATAATATAATAAACTAGTGAAGTGCATTGCAGAATGTTAGGTGTCTAAACGGGCTAATTAGACTCGTAGTCTTGTGAGGCCCAATAGATCTAGTAGTGACGTAGTTATCTTCCTATTAAATTGATGGGTGTAAATGGGCTTAGCCCAGTTCAATTGGACTTGAAATCTTGTTAGGCCCATATACTAGCTTTTTATCATATAGCTAGGTTTCATGTTTGCATGGCTAAAGCCTGACAAGATGGGCCGGAAGGAAGAGGTGGAAGTCAACCATGAGAAAAGTTCAGAAGTTGCCTCAAATAAAGGGAATACGTTCCTGTTCACGGAAATTGAGAGAGAGTATAGAGCCAGTAATATTATATTTTTAAATGGTTGTTAGAATTTTTATTGGAGGATAAGTGAGACAATTATCCCACATTTAGACCATAGATCATGATTAATTAATTGGCAACTGGGAAATGTAAGGTTGAGTAATTATCATATGATACGTCATTAATCCCACACCTAATATCCAAGTACGTATAAAGACACAGTAAGGTGCATGGCCAATGCACAGTCGAATTTTTTGTTGCAAATTAGTATTGAATAATTTTTTATCATATTTTTTACATTTACGTATCATATGTTTAAGTTATTTTTTAAGATATATAAATCTTATACATGTGATATATATAATATGAAATGTAATGCCGATTTATGAATTTTATTGCATGGTCCTAATAATAATTTATATTGCAACTTATGAATAGCATAAATCATGAAAATGACCAAATTAAATAAAAAGTAACAAAATGAATCCCCACTTGTATATATATGGAAAATATTTTCCAACATATATAAATTTTAAGCTCAAAGCCTTTGATAATTACAAGCAAAAAGATAAACCTAGTTTGTACACTAATTACAACAAAAAAGCTAGCTAATCATCCCAAAACGGCCTAATTCTCATCATGTTAGGGCAGCAAGACCCTTTACAATACACACTCAATACAACTACCTAGTTTAGATATCAATCCATATATATATTATATATATATATATATATATATATATATATACATATACATTTGAAGAAAAGAAAAAAAGAAAAAAATAATTAAAAAGGAGAAATATAAAATCTGATGAAGCAATTAGTGCTTCTTGTCACAGTTCAGTTTTTTGAGGTGGAAGAAGGAGGAATAGGTACACCTTTTGGGAGCTTAGTGAAGTACAATCTCTCATCAGCCCCTGGGGATGAGTACTTTTCCTTTTCTTGAAAATACTTCAAAGTCATTACAGAAACATCCTTGTCCTCCTTCTTCATCGTCATCGTCGTTCTTCCTATCCTGATCGCAACGCAAGAATTCAACATGTTCATGAAAATCAAACCAAGAAATAGTATCGAAATATTCATTCGCCACGACCCCATTAGGGTTTTTGACATTATGAGAGAGTATTTTGCTTTCTTTTTTTAAGGAAAAAAGAAAAGAAAGAACTACTCTCAGCTGAGTTAGCTAATTCTGAGGTTTTGATTTGGTAAAATTAAGGATGTACAACTCTTTTTCGGACAAGAAGAGGGGGGGGTTTATATATGGATGGTTTCTGTGTATTTGTATTTGCATGGGGAGGCATGTATGTGGGAAAGTGAGATGTAAGAGTTAGAAATTAAGATGATCATTAATTTTTCTTTTTCGTTTTTTTTTTTTTTCTTTTGTAAGTCTTTTACACGCAATAGGGGTGTTGGATACTCAATGTCAACGGTTTAGAGGGATTCTATTGGATGCCGGCTCCAACTTTTTCCTTTTTCTTGAAATTAATTTCTTGTACGTAAAATGTTGCAAAAATGTCATATAGGGTTAGATTTTTAATTTGCACTTCTTTGGAATTTAGTGGTGTTGGTAAGATTATGATCATGTTTTGCTCATGAAATGTGACACCTGGTGAGCTTCCACAATATTGGTCAATACATTAATTTAAGCTCTACCAACCCAACTTTAGATACAAAAAAATAAATAAAAAGATTATCGAAATAAATTTTCATTTAATTATTTTATTCATATTCATGTATATCATGATGAAAATCACTCTTAAATTTGGTGGCGATAAATATTATTATCTAAGCTCGTTTTTTGATCGAAAAATTACACGTGACCTGCTAATGATTTTTTAATCTTGTAAATCAATTCATTTAGAACAAAAAATATCACTCGCTCTAAGTTACAAGACTAAATTTATAATTTTATTGGATCATATGTAAGTTACATGCAATTTTACGATCAAATTGACCGAAAGCGGACTAATATTGTTAGAATTTTAAAATTACACGAATAATTACAAAAATCAATTAGTACAAAACCAAAAATATCAATTCCCAAATTTATATACAAGACTAAAATTATATTTTTTTTCGTATTAATTACTGACATATTATTCATATTCATATTATTTAATATTTTCACCGACTACTCATATATATGAGAAAAATTTATTCCCACCAATCCAATAAAAATACGAAAATAGTTATAAATAATGGAAATCTTAAAATAAATGTATTCATAAATACTTAATTGAATGACTTTGTCTTTAACTAATAATCCACAGTCCCCCTAAATTTGGTCCATGTTTGGTGCTTTGCCATGAACGCTTGAAAAAAAAGTAGGGTTAAATATTCAACAAAGGACTACCTAAAATTATGAGATCTTTTGCGTGAGAAGCCACCTTAAGAAATTGCCAATCTACTTAGGGTCCACAGTACCAATATTAATTCTTCGTACATGAAACCCGACAGCGATAGACATTGATCTTCTATCTCCTATTATTGGCTCAAAATCTTAGTACCTTTTCCTTAGCATTCTTATTAAGAAAATTTCGGTTCAATTTTTGATTTTTTTAATAATTAAATACGACTAATGTTAGTGAAATCTACGATATCCCAGTTGGAAAATTAAAATAATTGTCTAGATCATGACTAGGATAATATTTTTGTACCTATGCACATTCATTGACCGATTGATGCTTACATGTATAATTTTTTGGGCAAAAAGTAGTGTATAAAAAATTGGGATGTCAAAGACTTTAAGTGCAGGCGACGTGTGAGATTAGTCGGTACAGTCATAGTGGTCATGTCTCAATTTTTGTAAGAAAAGGTTGTTTGATTTTCAAAGTCAACTGATAACAGGAAATCTTGACCGTTCAACTTGTGTATTATTATGATTATTTTATGAGAAAAGAGTAATGTATGATTGCAAGAAAGACTGACAGAGTAAGACCAGACATTCGGATCATAATAATTTAAAACTTAATTAACGTAGGAACATTATATTAGCTAGCAAGAACAGGTCATGGCTATGGAATTTGGTTGTTGGGATTGGAATTGAGGTGGTCTTATTCGATCAATAGAGATTGCATCACTTGGAAATTAATGCAAGAATTCGTGAAAGTAGTTCGAACTTGAATAATTGTTTTTTTGATCTCATAATTTTTCAAGTTATTTATATTAATATGGGGATGGTTAATCTTACGAAGTTTGTACTAGACATGCATTTCTCCAGCACTTCTATGATCTACGTACATGTTTTGAATCTATTTTATCAGTTTAGATTTTCTACAATCAGACCTCTGTACTTCCAAAACCCTATAATATTTGAATCACCGTGATCATAGCATCTTATCATTTTGGTGATTGTATTTCATGTGAAATTGTACAATTTGAAAAAACTTAAAAAAATCGTCTTTCATGTAATATGTACAATTTTTGCTACCCTAACATTTTTAAGATTTTTACTTACTTCTCTCTTATGACCTACCTGACTTAAGTAGTAACCGGTGCTTTCCCTATATGGTTATAAAGCTCATCCGTTCTTGTAGGCTTTTCAACTAAGAGATTTATATATATATATATATAAAGAGAAAAAATGAAAAGTAATAAAATCATCATAAAAGAAATATGCACATAAAAAGGACCTAAAGAGTGAACATTTTTTTTTTTTTTTTTTTTGTATGGGTTCTTATATTGCGAGCAACGCCTAAGAGTTCTATCAAAATTAAATAATAACATCTAATTTAATTAATCTTTAACGTCATCTTGATTGCAATTAATTAATTAATTAATTAAATATAAAGACTATTTCATCACCGACTTACTGGAAATAGAGTAATAGGATCTATGGCTCAACACGACATAAGGGTTGAAATTTTTGCCTCAGGATTTTCTTCCACATGGATTGAGTAATTCAGTATGCATTAGCTGTAAACGTGTTGTAATATTTTTCAGATCATCGCATGCCAGCAGTCTTGTGACTGCCGGAAATGCTGAATATTGCCGGCCGGCCGGCCTGTTCTTGGGTCCGGCGGATTAGCCTGATGTTTTTTCTTTTCATCATTTTTATTAGTTTTTCACTAATTAAATTGAGTTAGATGCTAATTCAACCTAAGTTTTGGGTAAATTACATGTAGGCCCCATAAAGTTTGGTATAATTACAAATACATTCCTATTAAATCAAAAATTACAATTACCTCCCTTGAATTTTAGATAACATTTACTAACACGATTGGGATAGTGTAAAAGTATTTAAATACTCTCGTGAGTTCCTACAAAACGGAGTTACAAGCAAGATGGAACAAACTTCAGATGGAATGATTGTAATTTCACTCTAATAAAAATATATTTGTAATTATATAAGTTAAATTTTAGGGAACGTAGATGTAGTTCCCCTAAAGGTTTTTTAGATTGTGCCCTAGCCTTTGGAAGCTAAAAGTTATCAAAGATAAAATTGTAAGTATAGAATATTCGATGGACGTCTTTTGGGTGGCGTTTAATGTAACTTAGACAAAATTATGCTAATAAAAAACTAATCTTCAATCATCGTAGCGATTTTTTTTTTTGAATCACATAAATTTTGTCCCTAGTAATTACTTTCTGCTTTATATTTCTCTCTCTATCACACACACACATATATATAGATATATATATATATATATATATATATATATTATTTTCTTTTTGTTTTAAGCCTGCTCAAAGGTCTAGGATCAGGCCTAGAGGGCAGCAAAGGCCTGAAAGCTGGGCAGAACATTCAATTAGTTTCAAGAGAAGGCCTTGAGAACAAAATTTGAAGGAACAAAAATCATAGCCTGAGTTGACAGTGTGAATCAGCTGATCTGCAGGCCTTTTACATTCATAATCTGATTCCACCATCAGATGGTCCACCAATTTCATTCTCATCATCATCACCAAACATAAAATCTATGGACCACATGCATTCCAACTGCATGCATGTGGATATTATGTACCTTTTTTATGCAATAAGTGTGTGTCTGTGTGTGCAGAAACTCTAGCGATATTGCCAAAACAAAACTACAGGCTTTATTTATTAGGTCTTCCCCATTTCTCTTTCGTTTTTCACCTCATTTAAAATCATGGCTACCAAGTCTGGACATGTCCATTGAAGTTAATACAAGCATCAGATAAGATCACAACATCGATTGTGGTAAAGATCGTAATGTCAGAGGAATCATCACTGTAGACCTAAGTGTGTGCTCGTAAGCATCTACACCGTAAAATTGATGTTGAATGGATGAAAATGACATGTGTTGCAGAATCATAACCATAAAATACGACCCTTCACATGACAAGAAAAATTAAGAGTAGCCCTTTGAGTAGTTTACTGTTAAAAGTACGTTTCATTCGGCTGATAGAAGTAGATGTACACGTACAATGTGGAATTGCAGCATTCGTCGACATTAAGATAGTCCTATTCTAGCTACCTCAACCAAACACTTATAGGGAAAAGTTGAAAACTAAAACCATCAATACCTCAACAAACAAAACTAACCTATTAAGACCACATCCTTTGAATCCCAAAGAAGCCGTAGAAGTGGAATCATGATTGTCCGAATTCCCGTTGCCCAAATTGGACTTGGAATCAAGATGAGTCTCATATTTCATGACTTTCTCTTCACATTGTTTTACCCCAAAGGGCGCATAGCCTGTTCTTACTAATCCAATGGGATAGCAGAGATTTGGGTTCCCCCAGGCCCCGAAACGCCTACCCATTTTTCCATAAAACCAGTCTGAGAATTTAAGCTCACCTGTCAGATTATTTCCATGAAGGTAAATTGCACTAACATTTGGAAGACTTGCAAGCTTTTGGGGGATTTTCCCTGTGAGCTGATTATCATTGAGGCCCAAGAATCTCAGCCCTTTTAACTCTGCAATGGACTCAGGGATTTCACCTGTCAAGCTCATATTTGACAGGTCCACTGCAATCAGGGCCCTCATGTTTTGCCATTCAAGACTCATTATTTCTCCACCGGTGGGATTGTTTGAAAGGACTAATTCTTGTAAGGAGCTCAGTTCTTGAAGTGATTGAGTCAATGCACCTGATAATCTGTTGTTGCTGAAGTCCAAAAGTGTTAAATCCTTTAGATTTCGAAACTCTAGTGGGATTTTTCCTTGTAGCTGGTTGTTGCTCAAATCGAGCTTCAGCAGTGAATTCAACCCTCCAAAAGTCATAGGCAAGAAGCCAGAGAGTGAATTTCTACTCATATCAAGAATCAAGAGACGGTTAAGCCCTCCAAAACTATCAGGGATTCTACCCTTAAATGAGTTGGTAGCCAGGTTTAAACGTCGCAAGTTTATCAAGTTGCCAATGCTTTCCGGTAGTTCACCGGTTAGTCCATTTTCCATTAGTACTAAGGACTGAAGATTTCTGAGCAGTCCAAAAGCTACAGGAATTTCTCCTGTGAGGCCTGGATTCGATCGAAACTCTAGTGACTCTAAACTCTCGGCAAGAACTTCCCAATTCGTACTAGGAATTGAAACGGGACGTTGGCTTGGTGAGACAAAGCAATTGAAGAATGAAAGAGATCTTAGGTGCCTTAGTGCAAACAGATGGGAGCTAAATTCCACATTTTGGGCACAACTTAGGGAGTTATCATGAACTGGTCCAATACTCAGATCAGTCACATACCAAAATCCATCAAAAAGATCACAAGAAACACCCTGTGGAAGAAAGAAACAATTGAAGATTTACTATCAACAAATCTGAAAATTATGGTATAAAAATTGTAACTAGCAATTTACAGATTCTATCCTCTGAAGTACATGTGTTTAAGAAAAAATATTTATAATAACATGAAAATAAACATGAGACTAAGGTCTCTCGAATGCATGAGTTCAAACTAACAATGGAGAGGAACATAAGCAAAAGATCTTTATTCAGTCTAGACACGATGCTTCACAAAGAGTAAAGCTAGAATAGGCATGGAATCCTAACAATTTGAGAAGCTATGTAGAATGGGCATACCCAAAAATGAGAAACGACAAAGTTATAGTTGAAAAACTATCCAATTTGCTTTACACATTGATGCCTTGATGGGCTATAACAGTCAAAAGGACAAAGGAAAAACAGATAATGCCTGCTTTTTAACTAGTAATCTCTATGATTCATATTTGACAACTCTGCTAACTGATTGAAATTCTAAAAAGTAGCATTTCACTTTTCATTTCAAGAATCTTGAGAGGAGAGAAAGACTCAACAAAATACTCAGATTTAACTGAAAAAAAAAAAAAAAAAATTAACAGAGAAGAAGAGAATAGTTTTCTTATAATATAATTTCAAAGAGGTCTTGTGGGGTGGAAATTATTCACCTGTATAGGTGTCCAACCACAAGGATCTGGATAAAGATCTGAACCATTCCACCATTTGCCTACAAAACCTTGAATAGCTGAATACAGAGCCTGTTGCTCTGTTCTCTTCATTGGAGCTGCCAAACTTTCATCGTCTCCATTGCATGGTGCACTCAGATAAAATATGCAGAGAACAAGAATGGAAAAACTCAAATATTTGAGCTTCTTCATGGCTGTTTTAAGCCCAGTGTTGGAATCACACTGGAAAAGCAATTTTCCAGAGCCAAGAACCAGCAATCAAGAAACAGAACCAACCAAAGGAAATCTACAGAATTAGGCTCCAAGAAAACAGCTTTTTATATATCTCCACAAACAAGATTACCCTATTATTTGAATTACTTAGGTGAGCTGGAAAGCTACCAAGAACGTAAAGATGGAAGCAGAGTTTCAAATATGAAAAGTGTATCAATCTATCCCACCTATCCTCTCAGAGAACTCAATGCTGACACTTGACAAGTTTAAGGATCCTAAGCAACCAAATCAAAAAGAGGAAGTGAAGATTGACATTACAACCAAATTCACAAGCTGAAACGCTCTTTCATGGTAGTGTTTATAGCAAGGCTAAGGTAGTAAATGAACTAATGAAGTGTAGACAGTAGCTGTAGAGTAGCAGAGGTAGCAGAAGACTTAGCTCTAGGGTGTCTTTTGCAGCTGAAAAAGCTAAGAAACACAGTTATCAGTGCAAAGAAATAAAAGGCAATTATGGTAATGTCAATAATAAGATCAGAGCAGTGGAAGCTGATGGAGAAAGGCAGCTAAAATTCTACTTCGAAGCACTCTATCGCCAAAAGGGCCTCCATGATTTCCCTTTTATCAATGGAAAAAGACTGATTGTGATCAGTAATGAATGAAATTATCTTTACAGGACAAGAAAAAAGAGAAGAAAAAGGAAATGTAGAGAAACAAAGAGATGGTTTTAATGTTTAAGCAGTTGGGAAATTTATGGTTGGATTTATTTAGACCTCTGATTAAAGGTTTTGTAGGGAGATGGTGGGGTTGTAGGGGGACCATTTTGCATAACGAAAGTGAAGATGGGCATATAAATTCATGCAAGACAAAGGTAGTTTTTGTCTCTGGGTAGCTTGTTCTCACCTTTTGGGCTGTTGGGTTTTAAACAGATTGCTGTGATTGAAAGGACAAAAGAGTGGGCATGGAGATGGAGAGCTTTGAAATTTAGGCAACTATTTTTCCGGCTAATTATGGGCTTCAATTAATTACCATTCATTATACGCCCCAAGTAGTGTCAATTCTCACTCCAAAATTTTCAAAAGAAGTTAATATTGCTCGTTCCTTTATTGAGTTTTATTTGTTATAAATATAATCTATTGTTCAGAAACAAAGGTTCTATAATTCTATCAATAAGATGTTATAATATGAAATCTTTTCAAAACAACGTAGCGATCCAGTTAATTTACATTACATTGTTCCTAACAATTTTAACACAAAAAAACTTTCAAACGCTAATCTTTTCTATGTTGTTTGGTGATATTCATAATGCTAGTTGAACAATTCAGAATTGTATATATACACAGTTACATATACATTTGCTTTTGTTTACGCATGTCTATTTCATACAGAAAAAACAGATTCTGTGTACAGTGTGTTGGAAGGAGAGGGGACCAAAGAGATAAATGTAGTGTAATGAGGAGTTAATGAAAGTTGGATGGTTTTGGTTGGTTTTAAGAGTTTAGGACCACCCAAAGTGAGCTTTGGAGAAAGCAAAAAGCTTATAGCTATCCCACTCTACTCTCTTCTCTTCTTGCCAGCCTCAACAACCTGAATGGTCATTTTCTCCACTTGCTCCATTTTCCTAATCCCATTCCTCTCTCACAAAATATACTAATCTCAACTTAGAAGCTAATCAACCTAATTTTTTTCCCTTAATTCTTTGAGATTTATGCTTTGCTTTCATGCTCAGTTGATGTGTATGTTTTTGTTCTGAAACAATTTTGCATAAATCTTCCGGAGTGCAAGATTAGTTGTTCCGGATGAATAGCCTACCCTTATGGTCATTAATTAGGCCCCATATGAATAGGCCAAGTTTGGACCACATATGAATGAGAAATCATAGCCTATTATGAGTGGAGTGCTGCCCTGGAGATTTGCATTTTAGTGAGAAAATCAAAAATTCAGAAGAAAAAGTAATGGCATTGCACCATAAACGAGGTTTCTGATGCTAAGTTGTCCCTCTCTTGTCTTCAATTATAAGAGTTGAGACATAATCATTAGCTTTATGAGGTATAATTTTGGACATCAAACAGCGAAAATTGACAACCTTGCTCCCATAGCTTGCTAAGAATTGATTAATCTTGGTCCGGAAAAGAAACAGTGAAAATTCAATTATTGAAACAGCAAATGTGATAACCTGATTACAAAGCTAATTATACTTGGAGGGTTCTAAAGGAAAAAGAGACCCTGACAATTAAGAATCCTCTTGACTTTTACTACGGGTAATACACAACATCTCGACATCTAAAGTTCTAATGAACTGGCATGCTAAAAGAATACAAGTGTTCCCTTTCCATCTTTGCAAACCACACGAGATTATAAAGTATCATGATGTGAAGAATGTCCAAAGCTTCCTACTTATCGAAGCCTCACCAGGATTCTCGTCTCCATCATCATCATCGTCATTGTCATCATCTTCTTCTACAATGTGCAATGTGCTGTCATGCTCATCATCATTGTACTCTGGAGTACCATTCACCTCCTCACTCAAATCTACATACTCCATTGATTTTGCAGCATCAGCATTTTCATCAATGTTGGCTTCTGAAGTCTGAAACTGCATTTGCAACATGCAAGAAATATAAGGAATGAATTAACTGAGTTACATATCATGAAGGTACTATAGCAAAAGGGATGAGCAAGATTTACCCGGACTACTCTGTCGGTGGAGACAATGTGTGTTTTCACACTTTTATAAGAAGTAACCTGCACTAGTTCCACAGGGTTGCCATTCTGACTGGTGACTTCTTCTGGTGGTGCGGAAGTAATTTCATTCTCCGGCGATACAATAGCATTACCAACTTCTTTATCTGTTTTTCTCACGCTGTCTGTTGAAGTAGCAATGTCTTTGCCCTTACTGAACAAAAAACATTGAGCCTTTAGACCAAACAAATGGCTAATCTTATGAATGAATAACAGGTTGCAATTATAAGTCTAGCGGGTTCAACTGGCTGTTCTTCAGGACTTTGATGTAACTTTGAGCAAAGAGGTTCTGAAATTTATCCAACCATATTGTCATTCAAAAAGCAACTTTGTCACGTTAGGAGTTTGAAGGGCCCGAATTTTACAAATTCCTTCAATTTTTCATATATGAAGTTACTGAGGATTGAGATTTTTACAAGAGGCCAATGGCATCAAGTCCCTCAGATCTTTTTCCAGTAAGACTTTCTGGGAAATGGAAATGCAAACGAAACATAAATAAAGAAATAGTTTCACTCACCAAAAGGTAAAGTATTTTACACTGGCAAGGATATTCAGAGGCAGCGCAAATTGCACCATAGATTATTGAGTAATGCAACAGGGATCTAGCTTAGTTCTCAAGTATTTTCAGAAACGAAGTTCAATTGATTGAACAAATAATCAATGAGGAAGCTTGCTTTTGAAGAATTTGAATCAATCATGATATCATTTTATCAATTTGAGATTAAGCATATTCACCAGCTCTGAACACTAATAAAATAGGCATCATTTGGACATACTAAAACAAGTTGCCATTATGCTTTGTGAAATGGGACTTACGTCTTACGTCGAAGATTATAACGAGGTTTCCCAGTATTTTGTACAGCTGGAGCACCCGTTTGGTGCCTTTTCCTGCGTCCACCTGCAGTGACACTTACAGAACCACCCTCACTGTCATCGGTCTCCTCTCCCCCAGTCATTTTAGAAGATTGAGCACGAGTTCGCTTTCTCGGAATCGTACTAGCTGCTTTTCCATCAAGGATGGAATCTCCACGACTTTCCTCATCCACAGAAGCAGGAGCATCCTTATTTTGCTCCTCAGATGGAGTTACATCTTCCAAATTCCTTCTCAAGAAAGCTTCAGCATCTTCAACTACAGCTTTAACAGAACGTGTTCTGTGGATTCCACGGCTGGATTTTCTGGTGGATTTGCGTCGACGATTCGTCAGCTCCGATTGCTGGGAATCTTCTGGAACTTCTTGTACTCCACGATCTCCTTCAGAAGTACCTGCTCGTGTGTCAGTCCCAACTGGCATGCTGGGGCCTCCAACATTTTCAGCTGTATTAACCAGTGTATCGGACAAAGCTTGGTCCAAGTTTTGAGAAGGAACATCTTGAGCATTCTTCGTAGGAGACAAGTTGAAGATCCTTGGAGTACACTTCTTGAGAAGCCAAGAAATGCGTCCACCAGACCCTGAAGATTTAGGTTCATTCTCACCAGGAGTTTTCTTAGCATTCGCTTCATATGAAGCAACCTTTTCCAAAAGTTCTTCTCCCAATGCCTGAAGTGGAGAGGCCTCCTTGTCATCTAGTTCCGTGATGTGAAGGTCAGATAACAAATAATCCCTTGCCATATCCCCACAATTTTGGCAACTCTTCAGTGTCTCAACAAATGAAACGAATCGGCTTCTCTCCTTGATGAATTGCTGCCTCTGCAACTTAAGCTTTTGGCTTAAAGCACCAAGTTCATTAATGTCCTTGTGCATTTCTAGCTGCTGCTCTTCCAGCTGCCGTTTATTCAGGGCAATATTCTGTTTGTCCTTCTCTAATCTGTTCCTCTCTGACCTCATGTCATCCATCTCCCTCTGGACAACTTCCTTCAGATGACCAATATGGCTCTCCTCTTTCTCAATCTTCTCCTTGAGTGCTCTTTCTCTTTCCTGCAGAGTTCTCTCCATTTCCTCTTGCTTATTCAGCATATCTGCCTCAAGATCCTTCTACGAGTCTCAAAATCATGAAGTAACTTGTTATGCTCATCTCGAGCTTTTTCCGATAACACAGACTGCTCATGCTTCATTCTGGCTTCAAAAGATTCTTTCTCAAGTCTAAGAGCCTCCAACTCCCTCTTAACGTAAGCCTCGGTGGCAATTTTATCCTCTTTCAATTGTTTTTCTCCAGAGGATTTCAATTTATCAATCTTCTTTTTCTTGCTCGAGGAATTCTAAGTCTTTCTTAAGCTCTGCTCTCTTTTCATCAAGAGCCTCCCACTCTTCCTCAAACTTCTTCTTGTCTTGCTTTAGGTCATCACTTTCTTAGAAAGCAAATCGGTCTGATGTTTGTACCTCTCTATCTCTTGTTTCAGTTCCTGTATCAGATGGTTATGCTCTTCCTCTCTTCTTCAGTAATCCTAAGCTTTTCAGTTGCATCATGAATTTGCAATTCCTTCTGACTAATTTCAGCTTTCATCTTCTCAAGCTCCTCTTTGAGGTTTTGCAGACTCTCTTTGTCAGAAACTACTTCTCTCCTCAGCAAGTCTAGATTTTTCTGCTCCAATTTGAGGGCCTTCTCTTTTTCCTTCAGACCTTTCAACTTTGATTCAATCTCCTTCTCTTTCTCCTTAACCCTATCCAACTTCTTTTCCAGCGCTTGCTCCTGTTTCTTCAATTTTTCCTCCACATGGTTTATTTCACTCTCCTTCTCATCCAAGTTATAGAGTTTGACTTTAGTCTCCTCCTCAAACAACTTTCTTTTTTCGTCCATTTCCAGTTCAAACTCCTGCTTTTTTATTTCCAAAGCAGATCTGTGTCCATCAAGGATGTTCTGAATCTCCACCTATAACATGAGATATCTTCGGGTCAATTTTGAGGCCAAAAACAAAGTTAACAGTCAGCTCTAGGACTCAGAACTTTGTGCAGCAGCATTACAAGTTAGACTTCGAACTCACACCAAACAACTCCATGAACAGATCAAAAGACTAGGAAAGAAAATTGCATAAATACAGAAAATCCATTAAACACCACAAATTCAGTAAGTCACAATAACTCTACATGTAAACTAAGAGAAAGCAACTCTCTCTAGAGCTCAGCTTCTCTGTCAACGCAATTAACTCCTTCTCCTTCATCTCGAGATTACTTGTGAGAGATTCAGCTTTCTGCAAAGAAGTAAACAAAATGAAACATCTGTAGATACTTGTAGTCTTGCACTGGATAATTCAGAAACTCACTTCCTCTTTTACAATTAGGTCAGCGAGTCTTTTATTAACTTCCTCTTCTTTCTTCTTCAGGGTCAAACTTTCCAACTCAAGCTTTGTTTGTTCTTCTGCAAGTTCCCTCTCTTTCTCTTGAACATCCTATTGAGTTCATTTGCCTTTTCCTCTCTCTCATTAATATGTCTCGATTCTGACAAAGTCTCTCTTCCCCTTCCTGCAGCTTCCTTTCCCACTCCCGCATATCTTCTTTATGCTTCAAGAAAGTTGCTTCATGTGCATCTCGCCTGCAAAAGATGAAAAGGGAGAATATAAACAAATGGGCTTCATTCAAAATATCAAAACAAGCAGGCTCATCTTTAGTGTGAAAATCATACTCAGAATTAAAGGACATGCGCTCCCTCTTAAGAACACTTTCACGTGTTTCGACCTCCTGCAATTTCCTCTCCAATTCTAAACTCTTCCTACTTGCCTCCGCAAGCTTGGCTTCAGCAGCAACCAACTTTTGTTGCACATCCAAAGACCTATCCTGAACTCCAGCCAAATCATTTGCATCAGCCAGCTTAGTCTGAGATGTTATCTTGATTTTCTCATGCTCCGAACGTATTTCACGCAAGGACCTCTCAAGCTACAGAAGGTAAACATTGAGCCATCAGGATAAATTACAAATATAGGATTTACAATCATCAAAATATGCAAATTATCTAAATCCACAAAGAAGTACTGGAATTGCACTTTGCCAACCAGATGAAAATGCAATGCCCTCATAGAAAAATGTGTCACTCATTGATTCAAGTGAGCAAAGAACCAACATTGATTCAACTCTGACACAGCCATTCAACATCATGGAACAGCTATTGTCAGGCAGACACCCGAGAGATGCAACAGAAAGATCCATCCTCTTATTCAGCCAACAGTATTCCTGTTAAAATGCTTATTGCCCACAATATATAAGGTACTAATTATTATTAGCAACCTTCATAGTTTTCTTGTCTAACAGAGACCAATTTTCTCTAATCATAGAAGATTCAATCATTAAGTCCTGTCAGCCATCTTTTTATTAAAAGCAAATAGCATAAGACCATTCTCGTGTCAAAGGAATTAAACATGTTAAGATGCTACCAGTTTTAGATTGACAAAATAACTTACTTAGCAGGGCAATCCCAATGAAGCCACAAGTAACTTGACCAATTAACAAATGATGCCATAGAGAGTTAATTCTCCAAACAATGATAAAAATTTCAGTTTCAAACCCTAGCGGCCACCATTTTCAGCAAGATCACAATCAATTATCTTTTGTCTTCCAAGGAATTATATAGTAAGCATCAACGCTATCCAAGGGAAACAATACAGTCCTTCAACCAAACTGAAGAAATAAAAGAAAGGAAATTCATCTGCTATTGGGGATCTATCTTCAAGGATAGCATGACACATAACGAGACCGCTTAACCATAGTCAAAACAATCACAGATCAAAATGCATATGCCGAAGAAAATATATCACCTCACTCACACACTGTCTCTCAACATCCAAAGCTTTTCTCAAGTTTGTTTCTCGCTCCTCCACCTGAGCAACTGCAATTAAGTGAGCTGTCTTTTCACGTTTGAGGACCTCCTGCGCTTCTAGAAGAGATTCCTGAAGTTCTTCATGCTTTGAAGTCCACTCCTTTTTCTCAATTAGAAGTAGTCCCATATTATACTGGTAATCAAAGAGCTGCCAAAACAAAAAAGGAAGAAATACTAATTGAAGACTCAAATCTACAACACATCTTAATGAACTTTAAATAAAGACAATTGAATTGAATGAGGATTTATCAAGATATTGTTCCTGCAGTATACGCCTCATTCCTACTTGGAGTTGCCTAGCAAGACAAAAATCTTCCAGAATAGAGTATGCATGTCATAACTTGCAAACACACATGAAGACTCATTAATACTTTCAATTTTCAACTTGGACTCTGTCAGCACCGAAGAAATGTCATGACACTTGCGCAAATGCTAAAGGGCACTTTGAAAATCAACATTTTATTTGTAAAACCAATTTGAGGGCTCAGCCATAAGACAACTTCAAGGAGAAGGGAAAAATTAAGAAAAAGGTTTAACTGGCAAAACCATATTGGAAAAGTACAAAAGATCCATCCAAGACTTGGTACACCCAGATGAGGACGTTAATATAATCTTTCCACTTCCAAAAGGGTAGGTCTTCTTTAATCCGAATTCCGATCCACTATTATTACCTGCCTAACTAAGAAACATGGAACTGAAAAACAACTAAATTACTGATAACTTATTTCATTCTTGGAATTATCACTTCATCATGATTAACTCTTATCTCAAGTATTTGTTACAGAATAATAAGAAATACTGGAAAATGCTTCGGGGGGTTCTATCCCTTAATTCATAGTACCAGTCTCGTTTTAAAAGATAAACTTTGATGTCCATATACTGGTTCATATTCTCACTTCCTAGATTGTTAGTCTGTTACTGTAGAGTAGTTAAACAAATACTTTAAGTTCTAAATATAACATGCAACCCAAAGCAAGCATGATACATGAATCAATGTAATAACTAGAACGATCACCAACATAAAACTAAAGACAAATATTAAAATATACCCAAAAATATGGGTCTAGAAGATCAATTAAATATAACTGAATGAGCACCAACTAGGGCCATCACACAGCAAACCTCCATTGATGTACCTCAGCCTACCCATGTAAAAGAATATACAGCTTATTTAACACTTGAGAAACCAAAGAACACTAAACTATAGCGAAGGCACAAGTGATTGAAACTCCATCAAGCGAGCATGACATCATGTCAAATGCATAAAGTTTGAAAATAAATTACATTTAAGTAATGATTTGACGACTTTTTACCAAATCATAAAGTGGCAACTTCTGGCAAGCTACTTAGATCTTAGACCTACCAGGTCGTACCTTTACGAATAATATTAAAAAATATAAACTCGATTGTTTGATCTTGAACAAACTGATGTATGATCAAATGTTAAGCATGCTAACATCAACCCAAGCTTCAGCATGCACTGAAACACCATCACGAATCTAACTATGCAAATCCCAGCTTACAGAAAAGAGGTAAATACAAGGTGGGAGTGACTTTCAAATCCCAAGAGTTTTCTCGCAAAACAATTCCTCTCTCTTCTACCCTACTCTCCGGTCAAAGTAGCCTAAGTTACAACGGAGAAGGGAGGTCAATCCTTCACAAAGCATATTATAAACATGGATCTCTCATCAAACTGCACTTACATTAGTCAGGCAATAAACTTGTTTGAGATCTAGGAGGTATTTCACATATGAAGTGAGACCCACAAATTTGAGAAACACAAAAGAAAAACTGATAACTACTTGGGGTATAGAAGCAACCAGAGATCATATGGACATAATCAACAAAGGCACTAAGGTCATAACAAGATATGGAAGAGCAAAAGAAATAGATACACAAAATTATCTCAATGAATGAAAGTTGCCCTTCAATGTTCATTCCTCGTGGATGGTGATCAATGACTATGATAAAAGAAGACAAAAAACGCTCTCCATTGGACCAGTACACAGAAAGCACAGCTAACATCTTGCCCTCATTCTTCTTCAAGTACAGGACTCACCACTATAATATCTAATCACTCAAAAAGAAGCTGAATAACCACAAAACGAGGAAGAAGGGGAACATACTGAAGATAGAGACAAGGACTAGAGTATTTAATTCATGTGTATTTTTGAAATCGATGTTCATATTGGGGTTCACATATAGACTTCATAACTAAAATATATATACTACTAATGCATCACCCTTGAGTTTATCCGAAAAATGCAAAATTTTCACAAAGATGCTGCACCAGCAAAATCTGCTGGAGCAGCATCTATTTCTAAATTAAATCACGTAAACTTTGAGGGAGAGGACCACATGGCTCATGTGGTAAGTGATAATTATTCCGATCCCGTAATTCTCCGTTTTACCATATTATAATGTCATTAAGCAACAACATTTTTATATCATTCGGCATAGAACAAGGACACTAAGTCACTAATAAGGGCCACAGTGTCAAGAACTTTGTTTAGTTGATGAAATACAAAAAAGGAGCACTTGCTAGCAGGAAACAACATGTGGCACTGCATAACTGTATAGATCTTCGATCACAGTTTTCCCTTATGTCCATTACCCTGCTCCAGTTTCTACAAAATTTCACGATTGACCACAAAAACATCCATAAAGAAAACTACACTGTTAAAAAGAGAGAGAGAGATACTTAACCAGATAGCAGAACGTGGCCACTAAAACAAAATAAACGAAACCCACACGTAAAAGAGAAAACTTTGAAAACTTGAACAAGGAAAAGTTACAGAAGTCCAGAAGAAATAAAGCTTTTCTCCTTCTAACCTCTCTTTCAAGCCTTTCAAGCCTCTCCTTCAACGCCTCCCGATCGCGCCTCTCCAACGCCGCCTCATCCAACAACCCCACCTCCCGAAACCTCCTCCAATCCTCCATATTCTCCACATCAGGTGTATTCCCATTTTCACTCAAAAAGCTCGTGGGCGGCGGTGGCGGAGGGCCGTCCACAAAAGCCACTATTTTGTTCTTCCCAGTAGGGTTCGGCGTCCCACGGACTTCACTTTTGGGTGTCCTGGACTGCCCCAGCCACTGCCCTTTCGGAGTAAACATCGCTGCTTTTATTTCCCAATCAAATATGAGAAACTGGTTTCAATTCCAGAAGTACTAGGAAGAAACCCTAATGTAAAATCCGTAAACAAAAAGGGCCAAAATAGAATGGGGGTTCACGTTTCTAAAGGTCAGTAGGTAGCGGTAATTGGACGGAGAAAGGAAGGTCACTTGCGGACGGAATGTTCGGGCTCCGGTGAACGGAATATCCAAATATGGTTTGCTCGGAGAAGAGAGAGTGAAAGTGGAAGAACTTCTTGTGACGCGGAATATACCTCTATTTTCAGTTGTGGGGAAAATGACTTCTGTAGATAGATTTACAGAATTACCCTCACTGGTCCTATGAAAGATTGTGCATTCTTTACCAACTTCATCAAAGGGTAATTATGAGATTTTAACTGGTGCGAGGAATTGCTAAGTGCTAGGCTTCTCGTTTGAATATTTTTCAATTAATTTTGAGTAGCGAGTACAAAACCGACATCGTTTTAAGTTTAGTAGATAATTAACTCTAAAATTTGAATAAATGAATGGGTCAACACTTTCCATTTTTACAATTTTGAGGTAAAATAATTATAAATATCACATTATATCTAATTAGTCAAAAGAAATAGATTCCAAGTATATAATAAAGCAAAATATTGTATCTTATAACTTGTATCATTTTGTTTTATTTGAATACATAAATCTAACGTAAAAATCATAACTTACATTTGGTGCATATAAAAAATATATAAATTACATTGACACCTTTACGTTCTGTAAATTATAATTTACAACTACACTCCTTAATGTTATAATTGTAATTATAATTGCACACTTCTCATTTAAAGTTAAAATTTAAACAAATACCCTTAAAAATATTATACTAACACTTTTCCGTAGGTGCAATTGTAGTTTTTCAAATGACAATATGACACAAATACCCCTCTAAAAATTTAACTACAATTATGCAAAAAATAATATGAATATCCCTTTAGGAGTATAAAAAAACAAAAAAGTTAATGAAATTCAGTTTAATCTCAAAACATGTCAATGTTATTTATCGTTAATTTATTGGTTCAAAATCACAAAAAATTGAAGCTTGCACTTTGCAGCGGTGCAAATTTATTTGAGAACTTGTCAATTGATTTACGTCTCCATGTAAGGCCAAAAATGGTAAAATAATGGATAAAAACAAAAAGGAAGTTGAGTTGAACACTTGCCACAAATTCCAGGTTTGGGGGTGATGGATATAAATATTCCTCTTTATTTGTTTTCTTCTTTCTGATGCAATGTTAAGTGTTCTTGTTTGGTCATTGGACGTCGACATACCATGTAGAGATGTTGCCAGTTTTTTTTTTTTCATGTGAGATGTGAACTAAAAGACCAACATGCTCCAGCATCGCCCACTCTTTTATTTTATTTTATTTTTTTATGCCCACTCTTTAATCTCTCTCTTTTGGTAATAGTATATAATGTTTTTATTGGATTTTACATTTGACATGTTTTTTTTTGCTCAATTTTACAGTAAAATGTTCGTTCATAAACTTTTACTAACAACACGTATTGTTGATTCAGTAAAAAAAATCTTATAATATCGGAGCATCACATTTATAGGTGACGAGAAAGTATTTGAGAAGCACATACATAAAGTAGTAAATTGATTTAAAAACAACAGTTCAATATATACAAAAAATTAAAATAAAAATTATAATTTAAATATCATTATGTTAAATATAAATAGGGTAATTTGCAATCTACCTATTTGTGTGTGGATAATATGCAAATAACTCCCTTATAAAAAATAAAATAGCAATTCATCCTTCTATGCTTTTTAAAATTGAAGTAATGTACCTCCTTAGGCAGAGAGGTAAATTGTTTCATTTTTTAAAACACTGAGGATAAATTGCTATTTATTTTTCATAAGGGGTAATTTGTTCATTTTAAAATTACTAGAATGTAATTTATCCATTTTTAATATTACAAGAAAATAAATTGATATTCATCCATATCTATATATGTATATGTATACACTCTAAAGCTAAAACATATTCATTTTCATTTAAATATGACAATATATTGATGTCCATCATCATCTGATTTAATATGTATATATGATGTGATATTTAATAAAACTTTACTTATTTGTAGATCTTTCAAATTAAATTTCAATTGTTCCAATTTGAGAAAAATCCATTCAAAACTTTCATCATGCAAATAACGTGTCATAATAAATCAATAATGTGTTGAATTGGGAAACACGATATAATTTACAATTTAATTGAACTTCACGATCATTAATCTCTATCAGGTTTATCAAGTAAAATTAAAATTAATATATATTCATCACAAGAATTGGGATCTCCCCATCAAAAACAATCAGAGAGCCAGTAGAGATTGAATTTTTTGGATTTTGGTAGTAAAATAAGCACTAAAAAACTAGGATAAATTACAATGACCTTCCATGAGATTTGACATAATTACGAATACCCCATCGTTGTTTGAAAAATTATAAATACCCCATTGATTTTAACGGCCACCTAATAATTAGCCCAATCTATTCATTTTTTATGATGAACCGACCAAAATACCCTTTCAAATTAAAAATTATAATTTTATTTATTTAAAAAAAAAATTATGGACTAAGTGGATAATTTTTTTTATAATTTTTAAAATTTTTTCATTCATCCCGTTTCATATTTTTATAAGATTTTAATTTTTTAAAAATTAAAAAAAAGTACAATAAGAGCAAAGTTGACATTTTTATACCTCCATCCAAGGATTACATAATTTCATCAAACTTAAGGGGGTATTTGTAATTTTTCAAATAACGATGGAGTATTCGTAATTACGCCAAATTTCAGAAGATGTGGTTGTAATTTACCCAAAAAACTATGATATAATTATAATGCCTGAATTATATCTTGATTTACATATATGGTTGTATTTATAGGTTGAAGTCATATGTCCAATCGCATTGGAGGCTCTTGAACTTCGCACATCTCTCTTGATATGAAATGATAATCCGAATAGCTAGGGCAAAAGGTCGGGTCGCACTGAACCCGGGCCAAATTCACAAAAATTCCCTTCTTGAGGGGCTATTATGAGAAAATGCCCTAATTTATCTATGTCATAACCTAATAAGGTTGAATATTGATTGATGAAGGACAAAAGATATAATTTAGCTCCCCTGGCCTCCTCAATCAATAATAGGATCACAGTTTCCCCTCAATAATTAACCATGTCATTGTCCTCCTCGCATATCATCACCTATGGATAATAACGGATTCGGATCATCTAATTTGAATTAGTCTCAAATTTGTATACTTGGCATGAACGTATATATAATAAACTCTTTATATAAATTTAATGTTCAAATGATATTTGAATTGTTATGAAAATTAGAGTGCTTATGGAGTTGTTTCACACATGTGCAACCCTGACCCGGTTCTAGCTTTGACTTTTGGGCATTAAGGTGAATGTCTAAAAAAAATATTTTAAAATTTATTTTGAATAAACAAAAATTCTTTTTTTTTTTTTAAACCTGAAACCGAATGAAAAATAAATAAAGAGAAAGAAATTGCGTAGTATCCGGTGCATGTAGAAAACAAAGTTTCTTCAAGGCAAACACAAAAGAAATTGTGTGATTCAATTGGTAATTTACTTTGGATGGAGAATTGATGCATAAAGCTCTCTTATAAGTTTTCAAGTTAATTTTTTAGTTAAACAACATACATATCCCGATATATTTGTTTTGCTAATTTTAATTTCAAATATTTGTTAAATTTGATTTGGTTTTCGAAATTATACTACGAATTGTTGAATACTCTTTTCATTAAATAAATTAAATAATATGATGTAATAGGATTTATAGTAAAAAGTTAAATGTAAAATTCAATAATACATATATAATTCAAATATTAAAATTTTAACCTAAAGATATAAAATTGTTTCTTTATGTACGAAATTTAGATATAAATCCACAATCCACATATGTAAATAGAAGGCGTGAAGTGATGTGCGAAAAACCAGAGAGTGGTGTTGCACAATTGCACCAGCAATAAAGCTATATTTATCCGAGTCACCCCATTACCCCTGCAGCTCCGCACCTTCACTTCAAAAAACAGGGTCAACAGTTTCTCTCTCAATAGGACTACTCAGACTTGGGAGTCCTCCATATTTCTCTTTCTACAGTTATATATATATATTCTGCGTATGAGAATTTATCTTTTTGTATAAATAACCGGAGTAGCAGTAGAAGTAAGAACTAGAGATGGCGGCGGAGAGTTCAATGGCGGCGTCGAGCAGTAGATCTGGCGGCGGCGGAGCATCGGCTGACTCGTACATCGGTAGCTTGATTAGTTTGACTTCCAAGAGTGAGATCAGGTACGAAGGCATACTCTACAACATCAACACTGAAGAGTCCAGCATCGGCTTACGTAACGGTGAGAACAATTGGAGAGACAGTTAGCTTTTTGGTGTTTATAGTCAAATTTGTCTTCGTATTTTTTTGGATTTTCTAGTTTTTTTTTAAATTTTAAATTTGGATTTTGTTTAATTTATTTGGCCCCTCATATTTAGGTTCGAATTCATGTTTTTTTGTGTGTTTTTAGTTATGTATCTTGTAGCTAGTATTTTGGTTAGGGTTCTACTTCCAGCGCATAATTTTCTTTTGCGGGGACTCGCATTATTCTTTCTATCTTTTGGTTGATGAATAATGGATTTGTTTATTTAGTTTCTCTCGTTATGGATATTTCTGGTGAATGTTTGCTGAAGGCGAGACCTTTTTTATGTATTTAAATTGGAGCTTTCTTTTTTCTTTTTTCCGGTTTTAACGAGTGTTCTATCCCATGATTGGTAACGCTCTAACAGAAATTAATTTTTTTGATGCAGTAACCAGTAATAACTATGAATTCTGCTTGTACTAATCGAATGCAGTTTGTATCAGTTTTACCTTTTTAGGCCTATTGGGAAGTTAATAATCCAAATGGTGACCTGGAATGGAAGGCCCTTTATCATAAGCTCTTAACAGCACTTGGATGTCGCATATTTTGCTGATTCATGATAATTTGAATGGAGAATGTGGGGCTTAATTTTGGATGGCTTAAATTACTTTTTGCCCATTGCATGATATCTGATTAGTTCCAGTTGTTCAGTCCAAACTGCCAGTTATGTCATGTTGAGTCAATTATAATACTGAGCATCATTTTATTGCCCCCTGAAATAAGACAAAGTAAACTTCAACTGCTATGGTTGTTTGCGATTTCCTTTAGCTGGTCTAGATATGTGAATGGTTGTTTTGTGATATTGAGCTATAAAATATTTGAATAATTTTGTTTTCTAGGGTAAATTACAGTTGGTAACTAATTGTTTGTGCTCAAAATATCTTGTGGCAGTGAGATCATTTGGAACAGAAGGACGAAAAAAGGATGGTCCACAAGTCCCACCTAGCGACAAAATATATGAGTACATACTGTTTAGAGGGAGTGATATCAAGGTATCTATTGGTGTTTGTGTTTTGTCTTGATTATTCCAGGTTTGCATTGGTGCTTGGTTGCCTGTGGAGTAAATCATCACTTTTTGCTTGTTGATTCTGAACTGGTTTCCCATCAGTACATTGTATTCACCAATGTTATTTACAACAGAGGCAAAGTCAGACCTAATGATTTAATTAAGCTTTAGCAATTTACCGTTGTACACATACAAGAGTTATAAAGTTGTCAGTTTTTTGTCCTCTTTGTCATCTTCAATTTCTTTTTTCTCTTTTCGTGGGCGAGTTGGGATGATGGCACAATGAGTGTAGTTTTCCATGTTGTGTGCATTGGCAATAGTGGCAAACTGGCCCGCCCACTTACCTGTTAGCCATACACGTCTGGCAGATTTTTATAATAACACCCATGCTTGATGTATATGACCTGTTCACTTTAAGCATGATCTCGGTGTTGTCCTTTAACTTATTCGAAGTGTGCTTTACACCATATGTTTCCAGTTATGTTAAACTTCCTCTAATTTTCTGTCTTCCACAGGATTTACAGGTGAAAGCTTCTCCACCAGTTCAGACTACACCACCCATAAACAGTGATCCTGCAATTATTCAGGCAAGTAGTACCACAACTGTAATAGTAATGTGATGCAGGAGGAGGAATTTACTAACGAATTTAAGTTTGGTGCAGTCTCACTATCCTCGCCCAACAACCCCACCCACAAGCTTGCCTGCAGCTCCTACTGGGTCTTTGGGGGAGCTTGGTAACCATTCTGCTCAAATGGGTCTGCCTGGGTCAGCTTTCCAAAGTGGTCTGCCGTTATATCAACCTGGAGGAAACTTGAATTCTTGGGGCCCTTCTCCACCAAATGCAAATGGTAGTGGCTTAGCCATGCCAATGTATTGGCAGGGATTCTATGGTACGCCTAATGGCCTTCCGCAACTGCCTCAACAATCCTTGCTCCGACCGCCTCCTGGCTTGTCGATTCCTCCTTCCATGCAACAGATGCAATTTTCTGGTTTCAATTCATCTTTACCAATGGGAGCACCAAGCCTTCCTAGTTCTAATTTGCCGGATTATAATTCTTCCTTGGTTCCCAGCAGCACAAGTTCTTCTACTTTAACCTCTACTTCTTTACCTGCTTCAACTTTGTCTTTGAATGTCCCCCCTCTGCAGCCTGCTTCACTGGTATCTGAAGCAATGATGCATCTGCTTCCAAACAAAGCTCCCATCTCCGCAATCCCTGCATCTACACCTAGCTCTAACTTGCCATCATTGGCTCCACTTTCTACTTCAGTTCCTGATACTGTAGGAATTCCTTCAGTTGCTACCAAACCCAGTGCAGCACCTAGTCCAGCAGCATTGGTGCAGCAGAATATATCTCAACCAGTAACTTCTGTCACGGGGACATCTGGTTCCATTCTTACAGAAACACCAACACCTTCACTCATAACCCCAGGGCAGCTGCTGCAGTCAGGACCATCTGCTCCTTCTGCACCTCACCTTTTACAAACAACACAGAAGGATGTGGAAGTAGTTCAAGTGTCACCAAAGCCATCACCAGAACCATCAGTTCCCTTGGTAACAGAAGCTCAGCCACCAATATTACCATTACCGCCAAATGCTCGAGTTCATAAGGTTTTCTTCTTTTCCTTATGCACAAGCCTATAATCTCAGACATATTGGTTTGTCCTTTAGCATGTTTTAAATTTGGTTGTTCTGTCTAAATACTATGAAGGAGTCAGCTAGAACTTGGGCCATTTCAGTAGCACTTCCAAGCTTTCATGAGTCTCATACAAAGTTTGGAACTAAAGTGAAAAAATAAGGTGACAGTGCACCTTTGGTGCATCAACCTGATGTGAAGAACTTCGAGTTTTTAACAATCTTCAAAGATTATTTTGGCTAGTTTTATACTGCCTGCATCTTGTTTGATTGAATAAGTTGACAGAAGCCATTGAATTTGCAATTTGTCATTTTCGAGTGAAATTCATGCAATTGATTTTTTTAATCTTTTTTCACAAATAATTATTCGTCTGAAACGCAGTCATTAATATTTTGTGAAAATTGTGCAATTTAAGTTTTACGGAGAATTTATGCAAAGCGAGCTAGTGATTATCAATTGATCTGTTGCCAGCCAATTTATCACCAATTGACAAAAATGCGGCGCCAGAAACCTTGTCTTGTGGACATATGATTTTCAGGAAATGAACTGTTTACATTGCATCTTCAAATTATTATTTGTCCAACAATATGATTGAATCATTGAAGTGTGATGTGTATACCTGTTGAACATGTGACTGTTTAAATGACTTGTGAGAAACTAAGGCATCCTTTAGACTGATGTTGGTGGGGCAACTTGCAGTTTAGATTTTCTGTCTCGTATCTTCGCTCTTTTCGTTTTGAATAATTATACAACAAATTAGCTTTAGGAGCTAATGATGTATATCTTCTTGTTCCTTTAGCCAAATGGAAGCGCTTATCACATGCGTAACAATTACAGAGGGCGTGGTGGAAGAGGATCTGGGGCGAGAACTTGCCTACTTTTTTTCATGTTATGGATTTCTCCAAGCCTTATCATTTATATGTCTATTCTTGATAAATAGATATCCTCGGTCTTAATACTATAAAACCATTTATGAGGTTCTTCTATTTCTTAGTCCACTTGGTATACCTCCAGATATCAGTAGTGCTTCTGCATTTAAGTAATGTTCTTTGCAATTCAGTAGATAATTAGAGAGAGTTTCAGTGTGACAGCTTGTCTGTCTGTTCAAGGCACCCAAGAAACGGACAGTCTGAGAATACAAGTTTTTCTTGTGCTGTTCTCAATGTTTAATATGGATTGATTACAGAATACGTTAAGCTTTCTGCTACCTGCTATGTAACACAGCATTCTCATCCCTGTCTAGCCATCACCAAGAATATGGACTTGTGCTCAATCTAATTCTAGTGTCGGTAGAGATATTTTAAATAAGATAAGTCCTTGCTATTAGTTGCTTACAATGAAGTGCTCAATGGCAAGATTTGCCTTGTTGAGAGAATTTCCACAAAACATGGATGTTCAGCTCCATTAATATGTCAAATTGTTTATTTATTTGAGTTCTTTTTCTCAAATGCTGTTGACCAATTTAACCATGGCGCACTGGTCCTTTGCCCTGCAGATTTCACGCCCTGTGACAGAATTCACTGAAGATTTTGATTTTACAGCAATGAATGAGAAATTCAAAAAGGATGAAGTTTGGGGTCATCTTGGTAAAAGTAATAGATCCCAGTCTAATGATAAAGAAGGAAATGGAGATGGCAGTGATGAAGAAGATCTACACGATGAGGATGAAACTGAATTGCCTAAGATTGAAATCAAGGTGATTGTTCAATCGAGAGCTAACTTGATATCTACATTTGTAGAGATTTAACATTAATATTAAAGTATACTTGTGCACTTTGCAGTCTGTTTATAATAAGGATGACTTCTTCGACTCCCTTTCTTGCAACGCCCTGGACAACAATCCTAATCATGGAAGGACGAGGTACTCAGAGCAAATGAAGCTTGATACAGAGGTATGCCCAATCTGTTGCTGATCTCCTAGGTTTTAGCTTTTGATATTGACCCATGTAATTTCATATACAGACATTTGGAGAATTTTCAAGGTACCGAGGTGGTCGTGGACCGGGACGAGGTGGTGGTCGCTTTCGTGGCTCTTACCATGGAAGAGGTTACCGTGGCTATGGCTATGTGAGCAGGGGCCGTGGCCGAGGTGTGCAGAACCGTGCTTCATAGTAAAACAGCAGATGTCTTTCTGATAAGAAGAGAGTAAAAACCTAAGGTTTCAGTGGGACAGAAATCGATTTAGGAATTTGATGTATGTTTGTGCATTTTATGTTGGTTGTCTGAGTAATAAAACTAGGATCTGGGTCAGGAATCTTTGATCTCCTCCCTGGTTGGATTTCTTTTTCCCATCCATTTGAGTTTGAAGCAAAAGTTTCCAATAGAGGCTTGCGAAGGAGATATCAGATGCTGGTTAAGTAGGGTGTTATTTTCTCAATACTTTTACAAAGATGCCTTTGAATCCAAAGAAAATGGATGAATTAGTAATATAATTAATTGGCAGTGCCAACTTTCTCGAATGTGGGCACCGGGGGATGTCTTGGCGGCCGCGGCCCTATTCTTTTTCATGATTTGCTTAATGATGTGTTGTGAGACCGTGAAATAGCCATTCCCCTCCTTGGAAAGTGCAAATTGGGTCTTTCCTTACGATATTATATGGTATTCACATTAAACTTAATATATAAGTCAATGTTAATAAAGTTGATTTCTTTTTCTTTTAATATATAATGAGGTGATTGTTACATATGCGTTGCATATATTAAATAGAATACTAGTAGTAATATAATTTTGCATTGAAAAATAACAGACTGATATAATGAAGGGAATCCATGTATAGGAGTGAAAATCATGAGTTGAGCCTAACCACTAGAATGTGCTCGAGTGTTTTTATCAATTTAAAATAAAATTGTTTTTAACCTTCATATGATAATGAAGTGATACATATCTATTTATCTAGATAGATTATGTACACAATTAATATATTTAGCCAAATTTGGTTGAGTTTAGAATCTTAGTAAATGAAAGAGATGTTGGACAACCATTCATTGTGCTTAACAAGTAGAACTCAAAACGGGTATTGAGCTATTAATAATAATATTAGATCATATCTAAATAACTTGATCTGTTATTCAGTTCTAACTCTGTTTATGTTTCACCTGATGGTACAACGGTGCATTTTCATATCTCGTCTCGTGGATGGGCTAGCATACCATGATGAGGAAACTGGATATCAAGACACGGCAGAGTTGCTACTACTTATTCATAGTGCTAAAACAGAGCTTGGTCCACATAGCAAATACTAATATGCCCTGCGAAGAGCTTATTTTGTATAACTTATTTCAGCAGTCCTGTTTGTGAGGCCATTTCATCTATTTGCATGTTGCAACCAACACCCTTCTGGGAGGAAGGGAAGGCCTTCTACCATGAAGCAAAGCATAATTATCCAAGAACAACACATCTCCCTTCTCCCACTTGAATTGGATGCTTTCTTCTTCAATTATCTCTTCACATCTCTTCACTACCTTCTCAGGTATTTCAGTTCCGTCCGCCATTGTGGCTGAACTCAGCTCCTTTCCGTGCATTCCCACCATGGTGTTGAACCACATTCTCCTCCCTTTTCTTCCATCAAACACTCTTGTCAAAGATCTTGGCCCCAGCATCGTTTTCACCCCTCCATTTGGTAGCCATTCCATGTCCATCCCTAACGCCTTAGCCCTGCAGTCGAATTTGTTGTTGGATTAAAGCTAGTTCAAACTCGACTGATATTGTGAATAAGCAAGAAAAACACAAGCCATGGAAATGTCAAATTGACTGGTTTATGCCCCATAATGTTTGGTGAAGAAGTTTTTTTACAAAGACTATGTATAGTAGGTTGTACTTGGTGCATATGGCTGATGTATTTAGACACAAGAATCTGCAAACCTTCTCTCTGCTTCTGCAGGATCTGATGTTCCAAAGGCATCTTCCCACCCTCGACCTCTCATGGAAGACTTATCGTCCTTGCTGAGAGCCGTGAAGGTGTATCTCAGTCCTTTTTGGTCCAACTCCTCCACAAACTTGGGGAACTCCTCCATCATTCTTTCAGTTACTCGGAAACTAGGCACGAAAGGTGTCTCTCCACCTTCTGGTGGTGGTACTTCACAGAAAAGTATCACTTTCTTTGGAAATTCCTTTATCTGCCAACACCAAGCAATATGATCATACATGCTCCATCTCATTATTACATCATAAAAACTGTACTCATATATATTGTGCATAAGCTACTGACCAAGACCATCTCATGATGATAGTATATGAACTCAGAGAGAGGTCCTTCATTAGCTGTCCAAACTCTCTTGTATATGTGCGTCCGGGGGGCAGGGCCCACGTACCGTATGTCCTCCCATCCGAAGACCTCGACGATATCGTTGAACTCCTGAGCATTCTTAACCTCAAAGCCCCTGAGTAGAACTGCACTATTCTTGATTATCATCTCCTCAAACCACTCCTTGTTTCTCCCTAGGGCTTCCAACAAAGACTCCGCGTCTCTTTTACCATGTGTTGGGGCTGCAGCACTAGTGGTATAGTTTCACCATGCACCAGTTTCTCACCCTCACATTTTCCCACCTTGAAGTCCTTGCAAGTGAACTCCATTTCTTCTTCTTTTCTCCCTTGATCTTTTTCTTCTAAGTATGTGGTGATTAAAGGCTTGCTGATGTTATGTTTACCTGCTGCAATTTATAGGAGTGGGATAGGCTGTGGCATTAGCAGTTAACTATGGGAATCAAAGTGGTTGGCTTGTTAATCGGCATGATCTATATTCCTTTTTGTCGTTTACTAAGTGTCTAAATATTAAGTAACAACGTTCGTGTTTTTTCCTAGTTCACATAACTTTGTCCTGTTATTTCTTGGTTACAACCGCTAGCAAAGTTTCTCTTTCATATTTTGTCTTTTGATGGTTTGTTTCAGCTATGGAACAACTTATTTTCAATAAGACACCTGGAGTCTTAAGACTATATAGAATAAAATTCATAGCCATTATCTTGATTTGGAGCTACTACACCCAAATTTAAGAAATGACAAAAAATAGTTCTAACAAGCGATGCCAAAACGGATGATACTCACCACATGCTCTTTGGATATTGGACTAATGCTGAATGCACTAGAAACTAATCTAAAAAGAATTTCACTCGGCCAATGATTAAGTAATACATAATGAATTATCAATGAATTACAGCCGAATGGCATCTGATACGACCTATGTTGCTTGGAATTGACCAAAATGGCAGGTCACAATCCTTGTCAATAACGAATCCTCTCGACTTTCATCAACTTCTTGACATGTTAACTCGAGATTATGTTAATGCATCTAAGTCCCTCATAAAATACTGCAACAGGCAACACTTTTAGGATAAGTCACTAAGGCAAAGGGCTGTCAATGCTGTTGTCCCCTGCCCTTAAGAACAAGAGTTCAGATTTTCCAGTAGTCCTGAAGAAACTGATCACTTTATCATTGAAGCTGATACTAGCCTGGAGAAATAGTTGGAGGACAGATTATTTTAAGTGAAATCTTCAAGGAAAATTATGTCTAGTCTTAAAATCTTGTAAACAATGAGCTAATCAAGTAATAAACAAGTTTAGCTACTTCTTAATAATTTTCACCATGAAATTTAGCTGCCAAGAACGCAAAAACTTGTGTAATGTCCAACAACGTCAAAACAGACAGGATAAAAGGCAAGATTATGTTAGTATGCTTGCTGAGTTCAAACGTTTGGCTTTAACTGATATGTCTTTTGGGTAGATTACAGATTCTTGGTTGCAGGTCAGCAAATTTTGAGTTTATATTGACAGGAATTCTTGCTCTGAATAAAGGGTCACAAAGGAAACAAGAAATACACTTAGGTGCCCAAAACAAAAAGAAAAAAAAAAAAAAGCACTTAGGCAAGTACCATGACTGTGTTATTTGAGTTATCATATATAGCAAGCAAGACACTGTAAAGCAGGTCGTGTCTATCATTATCTTGATAAATAATCAATCTTTATTAAGTGTAATTCATGCGGCTTAAATCGTAACACTGTATCTGTAGATGGCATTAAATGCTCCATTTGACTAATTACAACAGCATAATCCATATGACTATAAACTATTCCAAATAAAGAAGGTTACCAAGAAAAAATTCTAAATAACAATGTCAATTATTGTCCTACCCGAAAGTACAATTTCAATTAGTGTATCTTTTGTTATTGTGTCGGTAGCACACTGTTCCGCACTAACTATACTGAACTGAGACACTAAAAGTGAGAGTGTGCATTTGGAAGAGATCAGAGTGCTCTGAAGCTATGGCCATCTTGTTTTCACCATTTTCTGTTCTAATTTTTGCCAGATTTTCAGCTTGTGTAGTTGCAGTTCTCGTACTCATCTGGGCTCTTCACTTCAAGACTAGCTTTATTCCTCACTCCCCCTCTCAGGAAGACCACATATATGCTGTAATAACTTCGTTTGATTTCTTGATTTTGATCTTTATACAGTCTATAAACCCATGCATGTATGTGGTTTTGAGGAAAATTGTAAAAAATCCTCTCTTGTTTCTTGGGCAGGTGTTGCACCCTTTGCTAATGGTGATTGGTTTTATCCTGATCAGTGGAGAAGGTAGGAATTGACACTCCTGTGTGCCATACGCAAATTTGACAGCAGAAAATAAGCAGGCTCTGATTGATGATCCTTTTTTTTTTTTTTGAGTAATTTTTTCAGCCATTTTGGTGCACAGATGGCTGCCTGGTTCAAGAAATTTGAAGAAATTAGTACACCTGTGTCTCCAAGGCGTGGCTTTGGCTTGTGGGATTTTTGGGATTTGGACCAAATTCCACAGTCAGCATGGGATTTTCGCTAACTTTTACAGTTTGCATTCATGGATGGGTTTGATCTGTATCTCCATGTTTGGGGCTCAGGTCTGTTCTGATTGCTTTACAGACAATTATTTTTACCTTGATTTTATGAGAAAAATGGGGTTCTTTATTTTGCACCTGACTAATTATTGTCACATACATTACCCCTGCACACAGTAATTTGTGAAATCAAGAACGTCTATGGTAATGACACTGCTGCATTAGCCACATTTGATGCAAAATTAATGTCAATACATTCATAATGCCTTCACATTTGTTTTTGATTTTCACTATGAAGAGGGCCTGATACAGTGTTTCACATTACGGTGCAGTGGCTGTTTGGTTTTGTGAGCTTTTGGCACAGAGGCGAGGTACGAACGACAAGGCTAACGGTACTTCCTTGGCATGTCTTCCTTGGTCTATACACTTATGGCTTGGCTGTGGTGACTGCTGAGACAGGGCTTCTTGAAAAGTTAACTCTTTTGCAAATCAAAGGAAATGTACTAAAACGTTGCCCGGAATCAGCTGTTGTAAACGGTTTAGGACTTGGTCTGGCTCTGCTGAGCAGTGTTGTGATACTAACAGCAGTTTCACCTAAGTACCAAGCTTCAAAATCTAAGATCATATCAGATAGCAAGAACTCTTCTCTCTAAATGGAATGTATATTTTGTATATCTCCTTCATGTAGTAAATAGATTTTGAACTTGTTCATCTCTTTCTTCGGAATCAGTAATCTTTGGTTGTGAAACTCTCTCTCTCTGATCTATAACTGTTCTTGCATTCCGCGTCATGTATATGGATTTGGGCTTGTCAAAAGGAGGAGGGTCCACGCAATTTTGATAAATTGACATAAACTTTGTGAAATTCTTTGATCTTTTTCAGTAATAGGAACTTTCAGTATTGCAGTAATGGAATGTATTTATTGCACAGAAGGATGTCTTTTTTGTCCAGATGGAATTAGCTCTTTCATGTGAGGAGGCTACAACCAGACTTGATGGAACTGTTTCAAACTTTCAACATATATACCTTGTTAAGTTACACTGTGTTGTCTCTTTGTTGTAGTAAATTCCTGCAGTTGTCACAAGAACTATAAAAATCTGCCTGATTTTGAGTGGCCCATATCCACAAATCTGATGATAAGACTTTAGCTTCCTCTGTTGAATATGAACCCACGTAGTTGTGGACCAGACCGTCTTATATTCTTCTTCTTGCACATTATTTCTATTAATTTTTCTTGAATTCGATTCAACCAACCCAAATGATCCCTTGCCCAAATTGTACAACTCTTGACGGGTCAGGACCCGATAACCTGATGAAATACCTCATACGTGGCTGGTGGATTCCATGTTATATTCCTGTTGGATATGGGACCCGACAACCATGACCCGACCAAATGGCTAATTGTTGGTGGGTGGAGTTCAAATTGTCTTGAATTTGCCGGGTCACTTCTTGATGGACTTAGCATATGCTCATTTTTTCCCAATTGAATGGGCTTTTATTACCTTTCTTTACTTACCACCTAAAGGAATTATTGCAAGCAATAATCCTTTTTTGCTCAAATACTTGATGAATCTTTAAGCTTGGGCAGGCAAGAAATGCATTATTTTGTCTGGTTAGAAGCCAAACTTGACAGCTTCTCATCTTTTTGTCACCTACACTAACAACAATGACAAGCGCAGTCCAATAATGTTGGCAAATAGTCAAATAATCTACTACCATACATAAAGTTTGGCTAATTTGCCTTTTCTAGGTAACTTTATCCAGTACAAGCAAAAGCCAGGAATTAAATGTCAAATTTACCTTTCTCAACCTACTAAATCCTATCTACTCATTGCCCTGAACCAAAAAACATGAGATGCTATTTTTGCATCTGTCCCCTGAAATACAACTCATTTTTCTGCACTTAGGTTCCTACATTTGTAGCACAGGAAATATTTTCTTTCTTGGGGCCGTCCTGCTACACTTGAAACAATACTACAAAGTTCAAGATTACTATTCCTGGTTCTCACAGGTTTTTGTCTGGGAAATGAGTTTCTGTTGTGAGGAGATTGAGTGGACAGAATGCGGACATTTAGCAGGATAATATCCCACAGATTGGCTTATTTATGGCACTAAAGACGAGATAAAAATTTCTTTAACCTCATTTTCAGTTTGTTGGGACTAGGTAAAACTCAGGCAAGAATGCAGATAACTCGATTCTTGTATGCATTTACCTTTTACATGGTGTCTTTTTCGGTTTATATAGGTTGCAATTTTTACTGTTCATTCATCTGCAAAAGAAGTTAGCAGCTCAGACCCACATATTACAGAGTTTCAATCCTCTTGGACAAAAAACTGACCACTAGAAATTGGTGGCTCCTGTAGCTCTTACAGAAACTTTGTACACAAGCAAGTCTTTCCCTTTTCTCTATGAAGTGTCTGTAGAGCTCATGAGAAGATAATGCTGTTAATGTTGAGATGGAGAAAATTTATTAGTTTTTTCTTGACTTAGCAATATTGATAAGTCCTGTTTCTAGTACTGGCTTGTCCTGCTGTGTTTGTATGGAATCTTTGCCTGAAATATGAGGTATGGAGGTAAAGGGATATGGGGAAAGGCCTTGTTGAAACAGGGTTCGTATTGGTGTATGAGTGGAAACCTCGGTATTTTCCATCCATAATTCCTACATGATTGTCAGGTTAGGCTTTCTTGTTGCTGCTTCTATTGCAGCATATGCAGTTAAGCAGATTAATGTCAAAAGTCCGAGGTCGGACGAATCTCTAAGTAAGCCTTCAGATGCTTCATTTCTTTTATTTTATTTTATTTTTTTTTTCTTTTCCTTTTTCTGAAGGCATGTGATTTTGCATGTTAATATAAGAGTTACTTTCCTGTCATGGGTTTGTCTAGAAAGAAAATTTGAAGGCCCTAATGTTTTACTTTCAAAACTTGATTAAAAATCTCTGAGAATTTGTTTTGATTTAATTTGAACATCAGAAAATGATGAAGAATCATTTGAGAAGTTCGGGAATGAAGGGGAAGACAAGGAGCACGTTACGTATTCGGACAATGGCCTCAAAGAGGTGGTTGTTAGTACCTTTTTTCTGGAAAGTTTATTGCAATTTCTACAGTTATTTTTGTGTCCGGAGATCCTGTTGTTCTGTATCTAATTTTTTATAAGATGTTATGTGACAGACCGAAGAGGAAGAGGAGAAAGAAGAAGTGAAGTTAATCAACAGCATTATAAATCCTGCTTTGAGCAGCACATCTGATTTCGAAGACGAGCTTTTGCCAGAATTCGAAAGTCTTTGTCCGGAGAGATTGATTTTCCATTGCCAGTGACAAGTATGAGGCAGCAGCCAATATCAAAGCAGAGAAAGACAAGGTTTATGAAAGTGAGATGGCCAATAATGCTAGTGAACTGGAACGATTACGAAACCTGGTGAAAGAGTTGGAAGAAAGAGAGGTGAAGCTCGAAGGGGAGCTGCTAGAATATTATGGATTGAAGGAGCAAGAATCAAGTATTGCTGAGCTACAAAAGCAGCTCAAGATTAAGACGGTCGAAATCGATATGCTCAATATCACCATAAATTCTTTGCAGGCTGAGAGGAAAAAGCTTCAAGATGAGGTCTCTCAGGGAGTTGTTGCTAGGAAAGAACTTGAGACGGCGAGAAAGAAAATAAAGGAATTGCAGAGGCAAATTCAGCTTGAAGCGAGCCAGACGAAGGGTCAGCTCTTACTGCTAAAGCAACAAGTTAGTGGGCTGCAAGCTAAGGAAGAAGAAGCCTTGAAAAAAGATTCGGAGGTCGATAAGAAGCTTAGAGTTGTGAAAGAGTTGGAAGTGGAGGTCATGGAACTTAAGAGAAAGAACAAAGAACTCCAGCATGAAAAGAGGGAACTAATAGTTAAACTTGATGCTGCCGAAGCCAATGTAAAAACCCTTTCCAACATAACAGAGGTAAAAGTTGAAAAATTGCATCTGTACATCAGTTAATTTTGTTATACTTGCTACTTTGTTGCCCTTATTCATTTATCGAGTGCCATCTTGATTTCCTGCAGACCGAAATGGTGGCAAAGGTGAGAGAAGAGGTCAATGAATTACGGCATACAAATGAGGATCTCATTAAACAAGTGGAAGGACTTCAGATGAACAGATTCAGTGAAGTTGAAGAGCTAGTGTATCTTCGTTGGGTCAATGCATGTCTAAGATTTGAGCTCCGTAACTACCAAACACCTTCTGGAAAGATATCGGCCCGAGATCTAAGTAAAAGTCTGAGCCCGAGATCCCAGAGAAAAGCTAAACAGCTAATGTTAGAATATGCAGGATCAGAGCGTGGGGGAGGGGACACAGATATGGAAAGCAACTTTGATGCTACTTCTGTCGATAGTGAGGATTTTGATAATACTTCTATTGATAGTTCCACAAGCAGATTCAGCAGTCTCAGTAAAAAGCCTAGCTTGATGCAAAAGCTAAAGAGGTGGGGAAAAAGCAAAGACGATTCAAGTGCACTTTCTTCTCCAGCAAGATCACTGGCAGGAGGATCTCCTAGCAGGGCTAGCATGAGCCTCAGACCAAGGGGTCCCCTTGAAGCTCTGATGCTAAGAAATGTAGGAGACAGTGTGGCTATAACTTCATTCGGAACTGCAGAACAGGATGAGTTTAATTCACCTGAAACTCCAAAATTGCCTCCAACTCGAGTACAAGATTCTTCTCCAGATACACTTAACTCTGTTGCATCATCTTTCCATTTAATGAACAAATCAGTTGAAGGAGTTCTAGACGAAAAAGTATCCTGCGTATAAAGACCGGCATAAGCTTGCCTTAGAAAGAGAGAAACACATTAAGGAAAAAGCTCAGCAAGCAAGGGCAGTAAGGTTTGGTGACCCTTTAAAGGGAGACGTTAAATCTATATCTCTGCCCCCAAAACTGGCTCTTATTAAAGAGAAACCTATTGTCTCTGGGGACTCAACAGACCAGTCCAATGGTAACAGAGTTGAATCTCCAGTAGTGAGCAAAATGCAACTTGCACAAATCGAGAAACGAGCTCCGAGGGTCCCTCGACCACCTCCTAAATCATCAGGAGGGGCTCCTGCAGGTGCAAATACAAATGCTCCGAGTTCAGCACCAGGAGCTCCACCTGCCCCACCTCCCCCACCAGGTGCTCCCATGCCCCCACCCCCACCAGGTGGGCCTCCTCGACCACCTCCTCCCCCTGGGAGCCTCTCGAGAGCTGGTGGAGGTGCTGACAAAGTTCACCGAGCTCCTGAGCTAGTTGAATTTTACCAGTCATTGATGAAGCGTGAGGCAAAGAAGGATACTTCATCTTTAATATCTACATCATCAAATGCTTCAGATGCAAGGAGCAACATGATTGGGGAGATTGAGAACAGATCATCATTCCTATTGGCTGTATGTTAACTTTTTCTTTCCTTTAACTTTTTGTTATAATTCTATCACTTAGCTGTTACTCAATGCTAACAATGAGAAGCTATGAATCTTGAATCAGGTTAAAGCCGATGTGGAGACTCAAGGTGATTTTGTCCAGTCGTTGGCGACTGAAGTCCGAGCTTCTTTTACTAACATAGAGGATTTGGTGGCATTTGTGAACTGGCTAGATGAGGAACTCTCATCTTAGTATGTACCTCATCCATGATTGAATTTAGTATCGGTTAGGGCAGTCTCAATTTAATCCCCAAGACAGCCTCCCAGGATTCTTACTTTTGTGAGAACTAAGAAATAAAAGAAACGATGCATGCTGATAGAATTACTGCTTAACGGCCATTTGCTTACAAGTTATCCATTCAATGATCCCTGCTAGGTTGACGAACGAGCCGTTCTCAAGCACTTTGATTGGCCAGAGGGTAAAGCAGATGCTTTAAGAGAGGCGGCCTTTGAGTATCAAGATCTGATGAAATTGGAGAAGCAAGTGTCATCATTCAACGATGACCCAAATCTTCCTTGTGAAGCTGCTCTGAAGAAGATGTATAAATTGCTCGAAAAGTAAGTGCTCTCATGCAAAGTAATGTGAGTTGGAGGAGTCTGCTATGCTTATAGTTTGGATGAAAGTAATGGAGATAACAAATAAGTTGAAAAATGACAGTCTCATGTTGAGTTCGTTTTCTTGTTTTTTTTTTGAAATTTTTGCATTTTGTTCTTTTTTGCCTGAAAAAACTATTGGCATACTTAGATTTCCCTTCTTCACAGGGTGGAGCAAAGTGTATATGCGCTGTTACGCACACGCGATATGGCAGTTTCTCGCTACAAGGAGTTTGGCATTCCAGTTGACTGGCTACTCGATTCTGGAGTAGTTGGCAAGGTAATTCTTTCAATTATGGTACTCATGTGGAAGTATAATTGGATCATGTTTATTAATGCACAAAGTAAATGATCATCTATGTGTAAACGGCTTATCTTATTGCAGATCAAGCTTTCATCAGTACAACTTGCCCGGAAATACATGAAGCGTGTGGCATCAGAGCTTGATGCAATGACTGAACCTGAAAAGGAACCGAACAAAGAATTCTTGATCTTACAAGGTGTCCGCTTTGCTTTTCGCGTGCATCAGGTACACAACCCTTCATGTCCTTAGTGAATAGGAACAGAAGCTAAGCGTTTAACAGCTAACAAGAATTGAAACTTGTGTCAGTTTGTGGGAGGCTTTGATGCCGAAAGCATGAAGGCTTTTGAAGAGCTAAGAAGCCGAGCTCATGCGCAGACTACAGAAGAGAATAAAGCAGAAGCATCATGAGAAATTGTCTCTGGTTTGTTTTGAGTTTTGGCTGTACATTTCACCATCATCTCTGAGCAGAGGAGAAACCATATGTGTAATGGTGTTTGTAGGATCAACAGTTGAACTAAGGAGACATATATGTAACAGACAACATAGTTATACTGAGATCAGTCAAGGAGAGCAGAGCAATAAGAAAATGAATCACCCAACAGAAACTGTGTACATGTCTGTTTGCATTATTGAAGAGATTAATTGTTGTTATCCTTTTCTTATTTGAATTGATAGAGTTGCAGCTTCTCTTCATCAAATTGGTCGATGTTACTGATCACTAATTTTCAGGGATAAGAAATGATTCTTCAGCTGGTTGGAAGGATAAAACTTTCCATCTTCAAAAATTAAGACTTTGGATTTGAACTAGGAATCTGGAAAAATGATTTCAAATAGCTCATATTAAATGAATTTGAATTCCATCACAATATTATTAAAAATAGCTCAAAATAACAAGTAAAGGATTTCAAATCCTTGAAACATAAAATTTTCCAAACAAATATAGGGTATTATATTTATTAATTTGAAATCCGTAACCAAACATCAATAGAAATACTAACATAAAAGAATAGTGTGAATTAGTGGAAATGGTTTCCTTCTGAGTTTTAAGACTCAAATTTTAACTGCATATGAGGTCCAAATCTCATTTGTATTCACAATTATGTGTATACATATATTGGATAATTATATCAGTATATTAACAAACAAAATACACTTTTTATTAAGAATTATCAAATCGCAAATATATATAATACTGAATTTATATAATTTGAGATAAATATCCATATATGTTATAGGGCTAAAGCACATGAAAGCGTACAGACTGAGAGATTGGGACCTCTTCATATGCTTTTTTACATGAAAAGACGTGACCACTAATCGAATAAATAAATAAAATATTATGTAAAGCAAAATACTCATTCTTTCTATTTTTCAAGTTAGGTTGGCTAAACCTAATCTTGAATTGACCACATTCGTTTAAATCCCACTAGTCAACCTAATTTCACTTGAACAATTATTACTTTGTTGGTATGTAAATTGAGCAATTTGGACAGTTCAAAACCATATATCATGATTGCTAAATTAGTAGATGCCCTTTGTCTCTTAATTTTTGAACTTTGATACCAAAGTCTTGTAAGAAAAATGATACTAATGTAGCCTCTAAAAAAATGATAACCACAAAACAACAAACAAAAGAATGATGAAAATACACTATGATAGCACTTTATTCATTTCTCTAGAAATAGATCATGGTCCCATAAAAAAAGAAAAAATAGAGACTAGAAAAGAACCATAAAGAAATTAAAAAGAAAAATTCTAGACCAAAATTTTGATTATTTCCAAAAAGAAGAGTTCCATGTGCGTACATGAGTAGGCAGAATTCTCATTTTGCTGCAGCAAAACTTTTCAAAGGGGCCATGGAGGTTGCTCTAGGCGACTTGGGCATCTCCGGAATCCTATTCCCGGAATAATCATAATATATTACCCCTGAGAACTCCGGCGGCTGGCATCTCTCCCCCATCAATATCGCCTTCTGCCACAATCCATCCTCCTGCTGATCATTCCGGCCGGCTCCCGACTCCGACGATTTCTTGGCATGAATCATGGCCTTGTTGCTTAGAGTTGTGATCAGCTGCTTAGGCGACGGCAATGGCGACTTGGCCCCGTTTGGATGATCACATGTCTTGGAGTTGGAGGCGTACTTTCTATGGACTTGCCTTGAATGTTTCGCACACAGGGCGACAAGAAGAGACACGGAAACAAACAGGCCTAATGCTAGAGGGATTGGGGAGAAGCCTTCACTTACATGGACCATCGATATGGGGCGGACCATTTTCGTTCTTTCTTCCTTTGTAGATCAAAGGGACTGAATTCTTGAAGACGGAGATGAAGATGCGGTGGAAGTGTCAACTACGTGGGAATGGAAAGGAATCGTGTCCGAAAATGAAAAATATGTACTACTTTTATATGTGGGATTGTTTGTTGTTACGATGGAAGGTGGGATATTGAGACAGATTCAACTTAGATTACTTGTGGTTATGGTGCTAACAAATGATCGATGTGTAGTGGGTTTAAGATGTGCAGCTTTACGGGTCATTTCATGGTTGGGCAAAGGCCATTTCATTAATAAACTATGCAAAAACAATTAAGTGCGACTTTGATGTGAAATGATCATCGACCATTAATTAATGATATACATTATCAAATTCTTGAAAGGTTGACTTTGTAAATGTTTTAAAATTTTGAATGGTTCGTATTGAATGGTACATATATATCTTTTATGTATCATACTTAATTATGATATAGTCAAATCACCAAAAGTGTACTAATTGAAACCATATCGCTCTTTAGTATAACGATTAGAATGGACATCAAGAATCGTGAATTGCTACGTAAATTTGAGAGGAGAGGGCATGCAACTAGGTAGGTGACCAAAGTGTCAACCAGAATCCAAATTGATCAGATGAGGGTTGGGTGAACTGCACATTAGTTGCCATAGACCAAGTCTATTGAAATATATTATGTCATACCTGCGACTACTTGTCCGGATGAAAATCTAATCATGACTTGAGGTTTTCAGTTGATATATACCTATCTTATATTGCAATTTGGCTTAATTTCAATATCGCTTTTCCAGGCTACCTAATATTAGGTGCACTACGCTTCAAATAAATAAATAGTATTAGGTGCATAAGGTTTTCTGTTTTACGTTTCTATTGCACCTTTTGTTTCGTTTAATGTACATTCTTCAATAATATATATATATATATATATATATATATATATTAAACAATAGATAGAGTATAAGATATAGTACGATTTTAATTTGGAATATAAAATTCAATTTGTACATCAGGCATGCTGGTTTTTCAAATTGGGTCCTTCTAAACTGTGTTCCAAAACATATTAAAAAGTTAATTTGCTCCAAAATATGATATGAAATTTAAGTAAGAATTCAATAAATGTTGTTGGCGGGATAAGTTAAGAGTATTATGATTTTATAGCTTAAAAATATCAAGAAAAATGATATATTATTACGTATGTATATTATAATTTGAAAAATGATATGGAGATGCACGCGTATTTAATTTGGTGACTGATTAAGTGTTGTTAGTTATTAATTATTTCTTCGTCTTCATTAGCAAGAATTTAGTATTATAAAAAAAGTGAAATAATTGAGCTTCAATAGTTACCACTTCTTTTGAACAAATGAAAACGTTGACGACCTGGAATTTTAATATATTTGCAGGCTACACACACACGCACACATATCGTGCATCCATGATACTACATATATATACTTATATCCGTGTTAATTAGCTCTATTTTTCTTTGCAATCTTTTTACATAAAATGTGTGCCTCCACGTTTTAGATGACAGATGATCATCTTTTGAATTGAGGATGTGAAAAATGACATAAAATGGGACACAAATTGATATAATTTTCCATGGATAAAATTTATTTATGTTGATATAAGTCGAATTCTTAGGTAAAAGTACCAAAAGAAAACCTTGAAATAAAATTTTGATATTTATTTTATTATATCAATATTTTAATAAGTTGAACAACATTAGTTCAATTAATAAATTAATATAACTACAATTAATAAAATAAATTACAAAATTCACATAAAACAAATAAATATCCACATATCTTATACAATTCAAATTCATAATCTTGAATTTGTTCACATACTTCAATAGAAGAAAACACCACTAATAATTCTTTTATAAATTAAAGAGCCCAAAACAATTAATTTTCAACTTAAGATAACTCATTTCACGAAGTTTTGATTCTAACAGGTCCAACTGCTACTTTTCGTTTGGATCACTAAAATTTGTTAACTTTAGGACTAAGTTGTCTTCGGGTGGACCAAATTAATGAGCTTGGTTTCTCGCATGGAGAACTCTTTTCTTTGGGTTGTCAAATGGAAATGGGAAGATGCTGCTAAAACCCAAATTGATAGCAGTCTGCAGAATGAAGGGTGTAATCTAAATTCTTGAAGCCCACCTTTTATATAACACCTTATTTATTGGACTGACCTTCTATCACATTTTCATATTATACATTAATATTACATTTATACATATAATATATATTACTGTTCAACTTTTAAGTTGAAGTATTACAATTATAAATGAAGAGAACGAAACATCTAAATAAGTTTAGCACTTGGGATTTTTTGTTAATTTTGTCAAAATATGTGGCACATTAATGGGGGGAAATTTTAACTCAAATCGGTTTGATCAGACCTGAATTAATTATACAACAAGTACAATACATTTGTTATATGATTGGTGTACAGTTCAGAAAGATTGATTAATCACATAACAAGTAAATTACACTTGCTCTATGATTGATTTAATTCGATCGATCCTGATTTGAATAAAAAAAATTCACTAATTGGGATTATGGGTTGTAGCCAACAACATGAACCAATTAAACCTTTTGTGTTATGGTATACAAATAGGAAAGTGGTACCTAAGTTTCATTACATGCGTATTTTCCAGTTTTTCAACAATTTATGATCACTAAATAAATGAGTTAAAATTCATTTTGCTCCCCTATAATATCAAAAAAATCTCCTGTAAAAATTTAAATATAAAAAATCACCTTTATATTATGAACAATATAACTCATATAGCCCCCTGATCAACCTCAACTCAGGGGTTTTCTTGAAAAAAAAAAATTATATCACAAAAGGTGTAATTGATATTTTATTTTTCTTAATTTTTTTTTTTTTTGTAACATTTTCAATATCACACGAGAATTTCTAAATATTTGTCCTCTACGTATATAAATCGACTCCAAAATCATCCCTCGATCGCACTTTCCAAGATTGCATCACAAATATTGCAGTAATTAGAGATCTCAACAAAGTCATAAGAATATATACATCCTGCAGGGCATATATGTGATGGAGTGTGTGAAACTTATTGCACATGCATGGTGGCGAAAATTTCACGGAAAATTAATAGAGTAGGGCAGACGGTGTATGTCTGAAATATGATAGCAAACCGTGTCTGAAACTGAGCGAGTATGAAATGTATACCTCCCGCATGTTTCGTCGACTACGAACACATTTCCACTACGGATTTGAATATTATATATGCGTGGCCCCGCCGCATCACCGTCAGGGCGTCAACCACGCCACCTATTTTATATTTTATATTTATAAATAGCCCCTTTGAATTCGTACGTGGGTGCCAAAAGATATATGAAAAGTGTAGAGCATTTAGGCCTTTCTCGATTCGCCATAATTGCATTCTAACCCTAATCGATTGTCCATCATTCCTCTCTTTCAATTTCCAATACTGGCCTTAGGTTTGATGAAAATTACATTTAATGCGGATTTAAAATAATGAAAAATTGGGAAAATAGTCAAAGACGAACGCATTTTCTTTGCCGTCTAGAAATCCCATATGATATAATTATAAACTTGATTTAGAAATGTTATCTTCATATTGATGTAGACTATGTGAAAATTACGTATATATGAATGGGTACTGATATATAATTTAATAATTACAGTCAATTATTATTATTTAGAAAAAATTATAATTTAGTCCGTAACTTAAAAGTAATGATATTTTTAAATCTGCAAAGAATAATTTTTATAATTTAATCCTCTAATTTTATAATTTTGGCAATTTAATCTTTTTCTGACTATATTGACTGGAAAAAATGAAAATTGTCAAAATTTTAAGGTTATATAAATAATTAAATTGCAAAAAATCAATTCGTGCGGGTTAAAAATATCACCCCTTATATATTAAAAAACTAAAATTATATTTTTTTCTAAATTACTTATATCTATATGTATGTATGGACATACAAAATATTCAAGAAATTGATGTGCAGAGTTGGAGTTTAGAAGAAGGCGGCATTGACCAAGTATGTATATATAGATGAAATCATGATGATGTGTTAGAGAGTAGCAAGAATTTAAGGATGGATTAGTCCATATGGGGGCAGCAGGAGACATGGGGGCTGGTTTGGCTCAGCCCGAACTAGAAGCCAGCTCATCACGTGCACTGCACACTCCCTAATATAAGTTGTATTATTTCAAAAGTAATAATTATTAATCAACCCCTCCTATTTGACCAACCATATTAATTAATATGATTATGTCGTTTACAAAGTTTCCATTTCCCCCCCTATTTTTCCCTGCGTGCCGTCACAGCTACTCATCTTTTTCAAACATAATACCAATTATTCATATTTATATTAAGCATGATTATTAGTCATAATGAAAAGTGGAGAAAGAGAGGAAAAGAAAGAATCAATCATTCATATGATATCTATTATGAATTCTACAATACTCTCATCATACAATTTACAATAGTTAAAACGCAACTATATCATCTCCAAAAACAAATGAAAATATTGAGAAATAAACAATATTGGGATCATTCACATCATCATTTCACTAACCCTTTCATTTCTTGGCAAGTATATCTATATAAATATATATGATGAATATGTAGAAGTGTAGTTTCCATGCCCGCTGCCCTCTAAAGCTTTCAACTATTAATGGTGCAAAGGGTTTGGACCGCTTGGGACGAGGCGCTTCTCAACACCATAACGAGGATCAATCTCGCTTCCGCCTGGCGGCCCCGGCTGCGTGTGGACGTCGGGTGGTAGCTCTGTAGGGCGGTGGCGGTGGCGGTGGCGGAGGTGGCGGCGCGTGAGGAATGGGCTGAAATCAAACTTGCTGGGAATTGGTCTTTTGTAGTGATGATGGGGGTGCACGGCGGCATTGGTGGTTTGGAGGTGGTGGAATTGGAACTGATCATGAAAGAGTAGGATGAGGAGGAGGAGAAAGAGGGAAAGGAGTGGGTAGAGTAGGAGAGGGATTTTCATGATCATGGGCATGGGGAGAGTAGTAATGGTGAGTTAGGAGAAGGGTTTGAAGGGGAAGCATGGAGCAATGAAATAAGGAGAAATAAAGGGCAGATTTTTGTAGTGGGGAAAATTTGCAAGGGTTGACAGCTTGAGTCTAATAGGCCAAATATAAGATATGGAGAGGAGGGTTGAATTGCTTGCTTCCATGTGAGGCTTGTGAGCTAATTTATATGTAATTTAATGAAGGAGGGGGATGGGTGGGGGGGGGGGGGGGGTGCAGTTTCCAATAAATGTTCCTTAGAAATCAAGAAACAAAAAGGGTCATTATGTGGATTGTCAAACCCTGAATTATATATACTTTGATTATGTTTGCTCAATGTTACTATTTATATATCGAAAGTTGTGTCCAAGAGTCCAATTCTCGGGAAGAACATTAAATTTTTGCTCATCACCCTGCTTTCCTTTTAATTTTTAATTAGTTATTAAGTGTAATAATATTTGTTCTATAGTTAATTATTTGTACTAATTATAAAGTAACTTAATTTACTAAATTATCATACATAATAATTTATTTTAGGGGTTAATTATATTAGACCCTTCAAAATGCTAAACTATACTTTCTCCCTAAAAGATTTTGAAATTATATTTACACTCTTTTTTAAATTTCGTTAGAATTTGAACGAAAAATAATATAGTAACTAAACAAACCTCTATATAAATTTTTAATTTTGTCCCTCACTGAATATTTTCATGTATATATATATGTATGTATTTATACTTATAAAGAAATAAATGCAATATATATATGTATGAAAATTAAATAAGAGGTCAAATTAAAAATATATGCAATTTTTTTTTGTCGACGTCGACCTTTTTCGTTCAAATTCCAACAGAAAAGGATCAAAAGTATAAACAGTGAATTTTTGGAGGGGTGTAAGTATAATTTCAATTTTTTTTATAAAAAAAAGTGTAATTTGCATTTTTCAGAGAGAATTTGATTGTAATTAATCCTTTATTTTAATCTTCACTAAAATTTAGATCGTTTTTGGAGTAAGAGTGATCTACATATACACTATACTTAGGAAAATGTGATGATATTGGTAGCACTTATGGCAGAGAAAAGGTGAAGATTGAAGAAGAAGAAGAACAACAGGAGTGTTAATTGCTGTAGTAGGACAGTGTTCAGCTCTGCCTCCTAATAATGCACAATCATGAAAGTGCACTGGAAATTTGCGAAAAGTTCAGTATTGATTTTGGGCACTTGATTGACCCTTTCAATTCCCAGCAATACACAGTTCCCCTCACTTTGTACGTACGTGGATTATGATGTGTATAATCTATATATGCTGTATAATTTATTTTGGCAATTGAGATGCTTGAAAATTATATGTACGAGCATACGTGGTGGTATACTCAATGTGTGTGCATAAATAATTTATTTTTTTTAAAAAAAATATTATTGTTCTACAAATATATTAATTAAATTAAAGAAATATTAAAAAGAATAAAAAATAAAAAAAAAGAGAAGAAAAAGAGACGTGGAAGTTGAAAAACGAGAAAATGGGAAGTTTAGAAAAGAGAGAAAAATGAAAAGTTGAGAAAAGAAAAAAAAATAAAAAAATAAAAAATAAAAATTAACGTACCAATAAATTGACAACGCGATTATGGTGTTGTTCAATTATATAAAGGTGTAGGTCAATGATGCCTAATTCAATTGGTTGAGGTCCCATGATCATAGATGTCATGGGTTCGATCCCCTCCAAGTGCTTGGGATGTTATCTGCTGTATAACAAGAGTTTATCTATTGTAATAGTATGTGTTATTGAACACGATATGATTATTATAATAATCTTTATTAAATATTGATGTCGATAGGAATAATTATACTTATAATAACCTTTTATGTGTTTATACTTTACGACTACCTTATTCTATAATTCAATTCGAAAAATTAAAAATATGCTGTCATAGCGTTGGCACAAATATTTTATAAGACAAAACATATGCACAAAGTTTATTACAAGTATACTTCAACTGGATGTATAATTTTCTCCTCTTGAAGTTCAGGTATTTGTTCACAATTTTTTTTAATGAATTAATTACATGAACTTTAAATTTTAATAAATAATACATGTTTAATTATTAATATAAAATTTATATAACAGACTGATAAATGCTATTATGATAAATTAATTATTATTACTAAAATAAATTAATACACATATAATAGTGGAATTTGAACTCATAACCTCTTAAATACAAATTCATGAAAAAGTGATGTCTTAAGGAATACGTAGAATGCCAGACAATTTATTACCTGAGAATCGTATTGGGCTTTTACCATTAGGCCCATGTGGTGTCGGCCCATTTATACAATCCATAACCCACTTGGGCCACACAATCAACTAGCAGAGACGACGTCGTTCAACACTTTTAATCCCCCTAGATATATATATGTACATACAAACAGAAATAAAATAAACGGAACGAAGGAAAGCAGCATATGTTTGCAGAATTGATTCAGAACTCGATTGGAATCAACAGCTCAAGAGGTTTCATCGAATTTCGTCGGCGAAGATAACCGAATTGCAAGATGGTATTTTATTTTTATCTATTGCTTTTGTTAAAGCTTTATTGAGGGTTCGGAGTTATAATTTTATGGTTAGTTCATGAATTTAATTGATGATATCCTCTGGGAACTGAGAAACCTTTTGTTTAAGCTATATCAAGCTAAGATTCTTATAATTCTGGAAAAAATTCGATTTTTGTTGTGACATCAGTTGCTGTTCTTAATCGTTTTTTCAATTGTTCAGTTAGGGTTTGAGATCGTTGGGGTTTCTGACTCTGTGACATCAATTCATTGGATGCTTAGGGGGAAAACATGATTTATCTTCTTTTTTGTTTTTTTTTTTTTTTAAATTCGAAAGTGTTGTTCAAAAGAATTTTTGAAGGTTAATGAGAATGGTATTTGGAATTGTTTGAGGGTCAAGAAGCTTGATTTCTATGCAAAGCATCGTTTATTCTTCGTACTTACTACAACTTTGGTTTTTTGTTTTAACTTTAGATTTATGCTTTGTCAATCAAATAATCATTTCTTAAGTTAATGAATGTACTTGTTTGGTGTCTGCAGTCGTCTCTTGCAGCTGCGAGGGCAGATAATTTCTACTACCCACCTGAATGGGACCCAAAGAAGGTATGCTTCTGTTGTAACTCTACAATGCGCCATGGTTACATGAATGTGTTTGAAAGTCTTACATTACTTTGGTTTTCAGGGTGGGTTGAACAAGTTTCATGGTCAACATGCTTTGAGGGAGAGAGCAAGAAAAATAGATCAAGGCATCTTGATCATAAGGTACTGCACCAAGGGAGTTTAATTATTATGGAAACACTAATTTTGTATCTTGAGATTTCATGCTAATCTATGTTTATTGTTTATTTCCTTCAAATGTTACAGGTTTGAGATGCCTTTTAATATTTGGTGTGGTGGATGTGAGTCCATGATTGCAAAGGGTGTAAGGTTTAATGCAGAGAAAAAGCAAGTGGGAAATTATTATTCTACAAAGGTATTCTGTTGTTTAGGATGAATGCTGAATTTATTCACATCTTACGATTACTGCTTGACCCAATTTTTCCCCCTTTTCCCCAGATATGGAGCTTTACAATGAAGTCTGCATGCTGCAAGCATGAGATTGTTATTCAAACAGATCCACAGAATTGTGAGTATGTGATCATTAGTGGAGCCAGAAGAAAGATTGAGGAATATGATGCTGAAGATGCTGAAACTTTGGTGCTTCCAGTTGATGATGGTTAGTATTCTTTTGCAGTCATTATTTTAGTATGTTTTTGCAGATGTACAGAACTTTGCCCTCTGTTCTTTGATTAATATCCAAATTACACTTGAACTTGTTCTAAGCAGAGTCTTCTTCCTTCATGTAGATAGAAGTAAGGTGGCAGATCCTTTTAAACGGCTTGAACACCAGGAGGGAGACATGAAGAAAAAGAAAGAAGCAGAGCCAGTACTGGTGCGTCTGCAACGAGTTTCCGATGCCAGGCATTTGGATGATTATGCCTTGAACAATCTCTTCGTGCAAGGCTTAGGGATCAGAAGAAAAGAGTAGCTGAAGAAGAGGCTAATTCCAGAAAAGCAGGACTTGGGATAAGACTTCTCCCATCCTCTGCAGAGGATGCTGCTGCTGCTTCACGCGTTAAATTTGCTGGAAAATTTGAGAGGAACAGAAAAGACAAGAGGGCACTGATTCATGCAAGCTCAATTTTTTCTGGATCATCCACTTCTTCTGTTCCTGATAAAAGACATATGGAGCTTGAAGCTAAGAGGAGAAAAATAAATGCTGCCACTGCGTCGAGGTTACTAGTTGGTGGAGTTAAGCCATCATCATGGACGCGGGCTTCTGATCCGACTCGAAAATTTAACAGGGTTTAATGTGGCTGGGTATAACATCTCTATTAACCGTGTACTTGGTTATCATGGATCATAGAGAGGACTAGGATTGGCAGAAATAGTTGGTTATCGCAGTTGCTTGAATCTTATATTTCCGCAAATATTCTGTTTGAGTTTGTGTGTACATATTCTGTATTGAAGCCCCGAGTTGCTGGCCTTGATCTCTCCTCTGCTCCTTTTCCACTGTCTTTTTTAATTGTTTTCCTGATTATATTGGCTTGATTGTACGAGAGCATGCATTTATAAAAGGTCTGTTATGAGAGCTATTGAATACGAGTAGCCTATCCTAGCTTTTTCCTACTGGTAATGACTAATGAACAATTCCATGTGATTTGAGGAGTACCTAGAGATGTTAATGGAAGAGCGTATATTGCTGTAATTCTTGTTGTTGCCCAAAATTACAGTCACAGCGGGTCGTGGACACAAACATACGTTGGGCTCTTTATGCATTGGCAATGGATTTTATATAGGATTTGAAGCCTATACGGAATTGTCTGGTATAGCTACTACTTATATAGTTTTTTCCAGAAGGTTATACTTATAAACTGACGAAAAGGACGGAAGCAAGATGAAATATATTATCAACGTAAATTGAAATACTTTATGACGGTCATGCATGGAGGTCATGAAAGCTCAAATTTTATCTCCAATAAGTCAGCAAGAAAAATCGTAAATAAGGCTTGAAATGAAGAACAGAATGGAAAAATTGTCACCAGATTACAGTTTGCGCATCTGACAAAAGCGAAAATGTGCCCCAAAATGGGAATTATGCAAGAGTGAGATGCATTGCATAAAGCCGCTCGTTTACTTTCCTGATTTGGACGGTGTCTTTTTTAAGCTTACAAATTTAAAAGGCTGAAAGAGAAGAAGAAAAATTGCACTGCCCTTGTAACTCAAAGAATAGACAGAAGGAGCAAGAGCGATTATGAGATGATCAGGGGAAAGTCTTTATCTAGCAGACAAATTAAGCGTATTCGTAAACCATATCTTTCTTTGATTCTTCAAAGACTCCTCTCTAACCGTACAAAGTCTACCTTTTTGGTACTGCAAATATGGAGACGAGATAGATCAAAAGATATGCCCAACCACAACCAAATTTCTAAAGGCACCTAACACTTCAATTCCCTTTTCACCACTCTACACCCCATACTTTCAACCCCTATAAAACTGGGACACCAGGACACAACATATTCACACCCTATATCGAGTTAAAGGTCCACCCTTTTAATTTGCTAAGCGTTAATTACGTCGTTTGTCCTCGGAGTTCGACTTTGTATCAAGAACTTAGAGGGATTTATCGGATTAGAATTTTAATAAGGTTTCTCATGATTTTCTTGTATGATTTATTCATGTGAACAACAGTACTGGATTAAATAAGACAAGGAACAAACAATTTGCAATGTCATTGTTAGAGCAACAGTATGTACGGCGCTCTTTATCTCCTAAACCTGCACGCGCATGCTGTGTGTCTCTGTGTATATTTGACAAAATCGCTAAATATAAGGATTTGTACTTCCAATTTTTACCTTTCTGATCACCCCTATATATCTATATCTACACGACTCCATCTCTTTATACATGCATGTACATGTCTTGTTTATGCAACAACTGCCTACATATACATTCCATCTTCATATTTAATATCAAATGCCGGGCGGGCCCCCCGCCTTTTTACGGATAAACTGCTATATATGAAACACCATATATTAAATGCTGTTGGGAAGAGTATAAACTATAAATCAAATTCGTGAACTTTGTGTTGCAACATTCATTCTTTCCAAATAAGGGAGATCATTCCAACTACGCAGGTAACTAATATATATCTCTTATAATTCACAGGTATAAATAAGATACTTATTACATTAATTCCTTTGCATTTCATGTAAGTGAAAAAACATAAATTTTTTCTTTGGTTGCATGTTTCATGGAAGAATTGCTTGCCATGGCCTTACATTTATTCATCAATCTTGTCGGCAGTCCGAATATATGGTTTTCTCCTCCTTTTACCTAGTTCAACTTTGGATCAGATTTTCAGGGTTAAGAGGTGGTAATGGTATATATATGACTTTAAGGGAAAGATGTTAAACCTAGAACATGGGCCTTTAAGGCCATTGAGTTTCTTCTTCTTCTTCTTCTTCTTTTTTTTTTTTTTTTTTTTCTCTGTGTGTGTGTGTGTGGGGTGGGGGTTGGAGGGGTGGTGTATCGGGTTGGAGGGGGTGGGGTGGGGGTGGGTATAGGTGTTGGCCTGCAAGATTATCTCTTTTGCTATAATTTCTATTTTCCTCTTCAAAGAAAAACTTGTAATTTGACAAAGAAAGAAAAACAAAGTATGAACTCAACTATTGTAATACCTGTTTATTGCATCTAATTTGATCTATCTTTCCAAATTCTCCACCTTTTTAAGCATGTAATTAATTTCTGTCGACTGTTTTTTGGAACTTAAATGAATTATGCTAGCTATACATAACATATATATATGGGACATGGGATTGAAGAAAAAACTGTGATGGCCGTTGCCCTATGTATTTGATCATGTTTAGCTTTCTTGTGGGCTGGATGATCTTAAAGTTTTGTCTTTTTGCAAATTGGTCCCTGGTAGCATCTTTATTCTTCTGCCAATTCCAATGCCCTACATTTTCAAAAGTTATTTAGGGAGGGCTCCTGTCAACATCTAGTGGTCCATTGATCAAAATTCCAAATTCAAGGGACATGCATGTATATATCTTCTGATGAGAAATCATCACTTGTCCTCGTACTGTCATCAACAGTATGAGTTAATTAGTGGTATCACAATATAAACATTTGTGTAATTTGAATCTTTTAAGTAATAAATCTATGGTGAATCACTAATTACTTGAGATTAGAAATGTATATATAGAAGATTTATAAATTGTTATTGTCCAGGAATAAGGACATAGTACTTCATTACACTAATCTCAATTAGGCCACAAATCCAATTGAGAAAAAAGAAACATGTAATGAACCTCAGGCACTGATTTAGTTTGATTAGTTTCCACTAATTATACATTAATCCAATAGAAATATATATAATTAGCAAGAAGTGGAATTAATACTCAGACATCCACAACCACCAGCTTCTCTTGTGGACCATTTGCTGTCTTTCTGGCAATTTGCTTAATGCCTGACGACGGCTGAGTATCATTCAAATCTGTACTGAAATACAGTAAAAAATCATGATGGGACTCAGAAAGCATAATACAGTACCACTTGATAGAGAGTAAGAGCCTTTAGCATTGCATTCAGTTCTCGGCCGGCCGGCATGCCCTCTTCATCCCAACATTATTTATATATGTTCCATCATTTGAATGTTCATCATTTTTCATATATATGCCAATCAATTATGCAGAGACACTGTAGCTGATATATAATATGTGATATTGAAGTCCTTTGGTGCCGATTGATGCATCCTTTTTTTTTCTTTCTTGTCCAATTAATGCATGAAATAATACTATTAATTTCTCATGGATTTTATTATGTATATATATATATATATATCATAAAGTCAAATTGCTTGTGAGATTATATAAAAAAAAGATTTGATTTCGATCCCATTCAACCATTATTTTCCTGACATTTGTAAACAATTATCTTTAACGGGTGAGGTCGCGTGTCAAGAAATGGGAGGCTTTAAGTGATTTTGAAGTTGGAAGGAAATTCAAGGAAAGTAATAAATGATCCATTCTGGGCCTAACATATGAAATCTTATAACGTTTTTATTTATTTATATATGTTATAGCAAGCTTAAAATTAAGGATATTTCTTGCAATATCTCCTGATTATAAATATGGAACCCCATAATTATACACTTAATTTATACTTATTTATTGCTACAAATTAGTATTGATACTAAAAGCTGAACTTTAATTTCTCAATTTCCAGTTTTATGAGTATAATTCCTGTAGTTTGCAATTGGCCCTTGTCCAGATAATCAAACTTATATTTGCTTTACAGCAGAGTGCAGACAAATTGAAGTCGGGTTTTGCAGATCTGGATTTGCCGCCTTCGCATTTACTCAGCCACCACCATTTATTTAAGAGAACATATGTATATCAGGTATCAAAAATCATTGCAGCACAACAAACTTTGTCTGATGATAACTAATAGTTGTAGTCTTGCCAGCAAATGTGTTTTATTTTTCTGTTTTGTTTTCTCCTTTGGGAGTATTTATGTTGGCATTATTTGTCTTTTATTGACTACATTTATTACAAATCAAACTATATCGTAGTGTCGTTTTATGTCCGGTCATAAGGGTTTCTGCATGCTTTCATATGGTCTGAAACAGTCTTTATCAACATATAAACTTAAAAAGGATGGCAACAATTTGGTAAAAGATGAGAGAATTTTATCTGAACTATATCAAGGTAATTAAGACTAACGAAATTAGTGCATAAGTGGAGGACTGTTAGCTTTATTAATTATAGTAAGTGAAAACCCTCATTGGATGATTTCAAGAAATTTTGAAAACCCTCCTTGAATTTGAGTTTACATATAGATGTAGTTGAGAAATTAAACCTGAAAATTAAGAACCCTCATTGAATTTGATATATCTACTTATATATGTATAGTTGAAAAATTAATCTTGAGTGGAGTACTCTTTGATGATTAAATTCTTGACCGTCATTTCATAATAACATCAAGATACAATGTGCGGGTCTCTTTGAAGTATTTATTCACTCATTTCTATGTATATATACTTAATTAGAAAGGTTATTAGATTCGCATTGATATTAAAATCTACCGATTATTTATTACTACGTACTAGTGCAGTTCCTCATGATGATCATACTTGCTCTATAATGCTTCCAATTACCGAACAGTTCAAAAATTTATTAGTGGTAGCTAAGTATCAATATATGTGGAAAAGAAGGCAACTAATGCACCAACTCATGATTTACTGCTATTTATACATTTAGGTATACTCAGCAGATTGTGATTTAAATGGAGTATATCTAGCTATCAGCATTTCATATATATGTAGTTATACCAAGAGACTTTATGTTCCATATATACAGGTGGTTGATTAGAAGTATTAATTCTTTGTTAATTCTCATTATGTCTTATCTAGTTTTGGTTCTTCGCATACGACTCTTTAATTTTGTATCCAGAAACGAATCAAATCTATTGATCAAAGAATGACGAAGAAGGTAAAAAATCCAGTATATAAGAAACAAGCTTACTTCTACAACATAGATTGAGTTAACTATCACATGGATTTGACAAGAAAATATCAACTCGATCCCATTAATTCATCAAAAAATTAAACACGCACACACAGCTTGGAAGTTAAGATCACATTACTATGTGAAGGTAATCATGCATACATCATATATATTAATTAATTGGTCTATATATATATGTGTATATATACAATAGTAATGTTCTTTCAACTCAAATTCTTAAATTAACATACCTAATTAGTGAATGTTATGCCATGCTAATTTTGATCCCCATATATAGTATAAAGGTTCTTCAGAAATTCTGGATTTAATATTCATTTTCAAAGAGGTTGAGATAATAAGTTACAAGGAGACATGAATGGCATAATGAAATCCAGTACTATAATATGAATTCTTGCATGTTGCATCCATTTTCATTCATTTTTATTTGAACTGTTTTGCAGCTACCAACAAAACATACATCTAATGCATGTGCAACCAATATATATAGCAATATCTAGATAATAATAATGTTTCTATTGAATAAGAGTAGTAGTTAATTTACTTATTCACTGCATTTAACCGTTAGTACACACGTAATTATATATATAGTATGATAGAACTTTCTAAGAATTAGGTTTTCTCACATAAAGGGGATCACAAAATGATAGGAAGGATGGATATATAGCCTCCTGGCGCAAAAACATATATGTTTCAAAGTTTTACTACGGCATTCGCTTCAAAGAATAAGCTTCATTAAGGTACTTCTAATTTCAAAGCTTAATTTTTTTTTCTTAAAGTTGATTAATACTTTTAATTCTACTATATCTCACATATTTTTTCAAAGTTTCATATCCTGATATTTATATATTTGAAGGTGCTTCTACCCTGATATTATATGTTTGATTTATATAAATGCCAGAAATTGACGATTTACTTTCCCAGAGGAATGACAACCATGATTTGCAGCACAGTAAATACTAAATGTGAAGGATTAATTTGGTCAGTCCTAGCAAGAAATTATATATATAATCAAGATGAACACTTCATAACCTTACAAATTATGTAATTAAACATGAGAATTGTAGATCACACAGAACAACTAGTACGTTCCTGCATATCATGATTAAAATCCTTCACCAGAACAGCTCATCTCCCAAAAACAAATAAAATTACATATGCACTTCACACATTCTATGATACTAGTTAGTATATTATGGTTAGATATTAATTCAAGAAGTTCTTGGTCATTGAAACAACAATCAGGTTTTGAAGAACACCAGTACAATATATAGAATAATAATGTTTATTTAAAATACTAGCCCTATTGATACAGATAATAATACATGAAAGCTAGCTAGGGATTCCAAGTTCTGAAATTGATCAAATCCATGAATAATTTACACATACCTGAAATATCTTGCAAGATAACGTACGATGGGATTCTTCATTGATGAAAGAACGGAAAATTTGTCATGGTGGCTGATGAGTAAACTGATGAGTTGAGGTTATCTGCCAGTGAAACTTGAGTGGTGAGATTGGAGTTTGGTCTGTCATTGCTCATCAACAGGTCCCAATTTCCAAAAAATCCCATGAAACTGCTGTTGGGATCTATGCAACAGGAAACAGCAGCAGAGCAATAGTGATAATCAGAGATGGGGCGGTCAGATGTTGATGCTGAACTTGAAAAATTCCCCAGCAATTTCTCTATTGTGCCCACATCAGCCACTTCAAGAGAGGGGTGATTGTCATCAGCACCGCATGGAGAAACCCTTTCTTGCTGACTATTATTTTGGGGACCTGATTCTTGATCAGCCCCTTCAAATGGGCTATTTGAAGACCCTAATTTCTCACGATCAGGGCTTGGTTTACACCATTTGATCATCATTTTCTCCCTTGTTCTGCACCTAGCCCTCGCTCTTGCCTTCTCCCTCGACTCTCTCGTGTTAGGTTTACTTATGCCAGCAGTTTTCTCGGTTTTTTTCTTTCTTTCTCACAGGTTTTGACACTTACATTCTTGAACTCAGTGTTTGAGTTTTCCTCAGTTCCTGATACCACTTCACATTCAGACAGAAAAGATTCACTCTTTGCATCACTGGTATTGCAAATGTTATGATTTCCTTGTGTAATACTTTCTTTAGTCAGCTCCTTGATCGCCTTCTTCGATTTATTAAAGAGCCACTCAATCGTCTTGCTTGCTTTATCATAGCCTAACATGTCCTGAAGATCGAAGAATTTTCGAGCAACCTGTAGGGACAACCTCATTCTCCTGTCTCTAACCCCCTGAGCAGTGCAAATCTTGCTGTGCTGCTTCTTCCCAGTTCTCCTCGCCCAACGCCTAGAGTTCTCCTTTTCACGGGCCCAACAACCCCGTTAGAGACAGGTTGATCATCTGCTTTTCCTTTCAACTTCATATTCCTGCTGCATTTTGCTGGCTGCTTATTGGTAGGATTATGCTCAGTATTTTCCTCATGAGGCTGATCTGGTGCAGGCATGGGCAGATTGTGAGACAACATCTGGTTCAAGGCAGTTCATGTTCATCAAAGAATGGTGAAGGGAAGTTGGAGTAAAATGAAGGGTAATGATGATGATCTTGTTTGGAGATAATGGGGTTTTGATCACAGAACTGAAAAGGTGGCCTTTTGAACAAGGAGTCAAGGGGGTTATCGCTATTGCTTGAAGGAAACATGTCTACAAGGGACCTTGTAAATGCAGCAGTTATATTTGTTTTTCTTCTTTTAAGCAACTTTATGTGAGAGCTTTTAAACAGAGATTTGAATTAAAAAGAAAAAAAAAATCCTCTAAGGTGGAAACTGGAACATGATAATGAGGAGTGCAAATCGTGAAAGAAAATTGTGGAGAGAGAGAGAGAAGGTGGAGATTGTACTAGTTGATTGGTAGTAAAAGCTAGGGCAAGAGCGTGGCTAAAATGTTCAAATTACAAAGGCCTAGAAAAGGATGGCAACAGTGGTGATGGTGATGGTGATGGAGGGAAAAGGCCGGGGGTTGATGGAAGGTGGGTGCGTGGGTGGGGTGGGAGGGGATGGCATTGTATGGATTTTAACAAAGAAAGTGATGCCTATATATATATATATATATATATATGTATATAATTAGTGTATGTATAGACTATCAAATACTACTATAGAGCTTTATCTCTTCATCAACAATGAGAGAGAGAGAGAGAGAGAGAGAGAGAGAGCCAATGCGACAGGCCTATATTGTGGAAACTCACGTGGGAGCTGGTGAGGATAGGGCGAGCCAGACCTATTAGCCAGGGAGGAACCCTAATTTTTGAAATCTTTTTATTCAAATAAAAAATGTTGAATCAAATTAATCAGTATATATATTTATAATATAGTCAGTTATTTTTTAAAATTGTACACTAATCATACAACACATGTATTACATTTATTATACAATTTGTTTAAATTCAATCAAACTCAATTTGAATTAAAATTTCTTTCAATTTTGATGTATTTTTGCAATTTCAATTTTATTTCTCATGATCATGTAATTGCAAGTAAATATTATTGGAGTTTTTTTTTTTTTTTTTAAACTTGAGCATCATATGAGTCTTTATTTTATGAGGGGTCACTTGGTTTCCTAATTCGAATAAGACATTAGCAATTTCATGTTGTCTGACTAGTTCTCAAAAATTGACAAATTTGAGGTCGGATCTTAGATGTAAGTAGGGTTATATGTACATTGAATATTCAGTTTTGTAAGTCCAAAATTCATATGTCTAACATTAATAGGTTTTGAATAATATTTAAACTGTGCGTACTATACATGTTTATGTGCGCGAGTGTTTAAAACAAGTTTTGACAATATTCAAGATGAAGATATTAGGAAGTAAATGAATAATTTGAGATAATCTGACAATTACAACCTAACATTGTCTGATTATTACTCCATTTATATATATATATATATATATATATATATATGCATCCCAAGAGAAAGATTCTATTATGACGGTTGAGAAATTAGTTGATTTGACTCTTTATAATTATTTTAATACAGTGCTACATGATTTTTAATCAATTTTTAAAGATAATATACTTACATAATATAATTAAAATGTTAATTATTAAGATAATAAAGTTTATAAAATGTCAAAATTCTCACAAAATCAATACGGCCATACATAAATTAAAAAAGTACACTTTGTACTATAACAAATGGAGTAATTTTCACATGCCAATAAGGGAGTATAATTAAGCGCACTGAAAGTGATCATTATTATATATAAAAAAAGAGGAAAAAAAAGCAAAAGTTATGTTGATATTAAAATTGTTATTATTGCAATTATGTATGCATGCCGTTAACATGATCCTGACCGACTCTTGAATTTGAATCTTATTGGAATATAACTTAAAGAACTTGATCGCGCGAGTCAGTCTGTTTTATATTTTTCAAATTAATCAAAACTTTAATATTGCAAACAAAATTATTATTCAAACTCTTTAAAAACATGCAAATTAAAGATTAGAAGTATATTGAACTTTTTTTCATATATATATATATATATATATATTATTTATGTATGTGATATATGTATTAATATCTTTGTTAGATATTTAAATAGATGGAAAGTTTGAAGTGAAATGAAATTTAGTGGAATGAAATGAATTATAGTATGTATTAGTGTGATAGAGAGGAAAAAGAAGTTGGGATAGGAGTCCCCCCAATGAGGTAGGGGGTGTAGGGTCTAAGGGGTAGGACAATTATTTGAACCAGTATTAAAACCTTGCTTTATTTCCATTGAAGGCCATGTTTCTTTGACTGTAAGATTATATGTCCCTTTCAGTACTAAAAGTTGATCTGAAACCCTAGCTACCCCCCCACCTCTTATATATGCATCTCATGCTATATATATATATATATATATTCCTATTTGATTTTTTTTTCTGTTTTTTCCAATTATATTAGTTGATTCATCCAATTAATTAATTAATTAAATTACCTGCAGAAATAATTAAGATTTAAACGTTCAGTAATGCTAGATTGCTAGCTGCTGGGTTATATATATATATATATATATTAAAGAATCAAAATTAGTTGATGATATTATCTTATGTCAAGAAACTAAAGAGTTTGATTTTTTAGTGTAATTAATAAATATATGATTTAGGAGGGCTTCAACTTCAAACTAGCTATTTAACATGTTGATTACCATATCTTTTTCTAGTGTTATATATGATGATTAATCACTCATAAATTAAAGATGCTACTTGATAGTGGACACTATTATTTACAAGACCAGGATTTTGGATCTTATATATATATTAACCCCAAGTGTTATTTGGGGAATAACATTTTTGGTCCTCTGGAAAAAGGAATTGGCAATTAATTAGGACACTAATTATTTAAAAAAATGCATATTGAGGACAAATTTGTCATTTATTGATTTTAAATTCGGAAATTCTGGGTTTTCCGGCCAGATATATGTTAATGTGGACTTTTAAATATTAGGAATAATTATATTTATCTCTGACCTATGGTCTATTTATACAAAATCATCCCTATCTTTTGCATAATTATAAAAACTACCATTGACAATTAAAAATATGGGTAGTTTGTGTAATGATGCTAATATTTTTAAGGGGTGTGTTTGTAATTATTTAAAAAAAATGGATGGTTTTATGTAAGTGATATTGACATTTGGTGGGTGTATGTATAATTATTTAAAAGTTTAGAGCTGATTTGTATAAACAGATTATAAATTAAAGGGTGTAAATATAATTATCCCTAAATAGTAAAGATGTAAGACTTCATGCCTATATATGTAGAATCTAAGTTAGCCAAAACATCAAATTGTCCTATTTTGAATTTTCAAAAAGGCGGATCAGTATTTTTTATCGTAAAAAAGATTAAAAAAATCCCACATCCAGAATTGAATTCTGATGAAATTTGTCCCATATATAAATATATATATATATATATATATATATATATATATATAGTAACTTATGTAAATTATTGATCTTGATTGTCCATCCCTATTTTTACTGGACAAAAATGCTAACATATAGTTAAAAAGACCTAATTAAATTGCAATAATTACAAATTAACCCTGGACTAACTTAATTAAGGTTTATCATCTTCAATGATATTTTAATTCATGATTAGTCTGAAATATTTTGGATCCTTGACAATATTGATCAAGTGTCAGCATATATCTGTGTGTATATATATAGCAAGCAGAAATTAAGAATCTTTGATTGCATTGACTCGATGTTGGCTGATGAAAATGTCCTGCAATTGCTTTGCTTCAGTGAATTTAACGTTTTGAAAGAATTTCGAAGTCCCCATCTGAAAATGAAAGGACCAATCTATCATGTCCGCAAAATATCATGCAGCTAGGTTTAGATATATAATAGGTCCAGTTATTTGATCAAACTTTACAAAATACAAATCATATTATATACTATCCTTTCATTAATCTTTAATTTAATTAGTGTCGGCTTAATTAATTTGGTTCATTTAGCAAATTAAATAAGATTAGCTAATCATTGGTATTATATATATCATCTCGGGACAAAATATTTATTTTAGTCCCGTACATGGCATGTGAAGCTTTTAGTTCTCTAAAATTCAAAATCACGTTTTTTTAGTTCAAAACCACAACAAACGTGACTTTTTAAGATTAAACATGTGTGAATATAAGTTTTACGAGACTAAAAGCGACACACTAGAAAAAAATATAATTTTTCGCTACGGCTAATTACTATAGCCAAAAGAAAAAAATTGTGGCAAATACAAATAAAGGGGAAATAGCATTTTTGGTCCCATAAGTTAGACCATTTTCACTTTTGGTCCCATTCGTTACGAAATTAGCACTTTTGGTCCCGTAACTTAGAAAAATTAGCAATTTTGGTCCACCGTCACTTTTCTGCTAACTTTTTAACGGAGACAGCCACGTGCCGAGCACGTGGCCGTTAATTTTTTTTTTTCTGGAGGGAAAAATGGCGCCATTTATTGCTTAGTATCATTTTGGGGGGAATATAACCACAATTGAGGGCCAAAAACACAAATTGAAGAAAATTAGGGCAAAGAATTGTGATTTCTCTCCTCTTTCACAAAAAATACTCCCCACCTTCCCAATTGTTGAAATCAAAAGTGAAATAGAAATGTGATTTCTCTCCTCTGTCACAAAACTAGTGTGGTTTGATTTAATGGGAAAAAAATTTGAGAAAAATTTGTTGATATTAACAAAAAAATTTGAGAAAAATTTATATTAATCTCTTCTAATATAAATTTTTCTCAAAACCATGATAAATATTGATTAATCGTGGTAAATTTTTATTTTTTTGCTTTGGTCTTGTTTAACCATGATTAATAGTATTTGATAGCGTAACAAAAACTCATGTTTTTTGTAGTGGTACACCTGCCATAATTGTGGTACCAAAATAAATCATACTTTTATTTTATGGGACTAAAAAAATATTTTGCCCAATTATCCAACTAGATATTAAACAAGAAAATTTCGTTATTATTTCCTCTATCTTAGAATTGCGACTCCCTTGAGTAGCTTTTTATCTATTTATATATTCATTCAGATAATTAATTTAATTAAGATGAATTGGCAAAAATTTAAATAGTATTCTCCAGCAAGATATTCTGCAGGATTTTTAAATAGTGAGTGGGCACGTACGTACCCACGTATTTAAATATGACTCTTCCATTAAATAAATTAAATGGCTTTAAACTATACATATACCTGATATCTCTCTATTAAATTTCTGTACATGTTCCTGAAATTATGTATACAATATACATATTTATTTATTATAGGAACCTTACAATTTTAACAAAAGTGAATCAAAGTTGAATCTGAAAGAAACTAGATATATATGGTACAGAAAAAGTTGAAACATTAACAATTAGATTCGCAAATTATAAGATACAATAGCCAATATTTAATGAACAGAAACAATTAAAGTGATATTTTTGTTATATTATTTAAATTTAATAACCTCTGAGACCTTTTCTTCTTGTAGCCTGTTCTAGAGGAATCGAACCGGAGAAGCATAGTGGGAGCATCTGACAGAGCATTTTGTGATCCATGGATTTCATAATTGGGAGCAACAAGAGCATGTGTATTTGCTTGTGGAGGTTTGGTTGAAAGATCAATATCTTACAAAAATATTAAAAAAGTGTAATTGGAATGTTAGAAACTTGAAATGTAGGAATTGAATTTAAAATAGAATCAAGGTTAAAATTGGTTTCACTTCAAAAACACAAACTTAAAGGGCCAACTATACCCTTAATATAACTAATTCTTATTTATTATTGAAGAGAATATTTAACTACAATTTTTTTTCACAATAGAATAAACACTTAAAAATATTTCACTTTTATATATCTATTTATAATCATATTTTCACTTATTAATATTATTTTATCTATAGTGTATTATGCTAAAAAATAAAAGTATGTAAAAATATAATCTAAAAATATTTATTTAATATTAATATTAAAATGAAATTAAGGGAATTTTTTTTAGTCCATTAACTTGGCTCTCCTTCAATTTTAATCCACTAGCTATGATAATTATTACATTTTATACATATTTTGAAAAATGCTTTAATTAGGTCCAATTTTGAGTTTTGGTGTCAGTTTTCTAGCCAGAAGAATGAAAATTGATGACGTGTTAGTTAATTGCTTACTTGTCCAGTGAAATGAGCCATGTCATTGTCTGACGTGACTAATAAGTACACTGAGCATCCTACAACATGGCATAATTGTGTATAAAATATACATAATTATAAAATAAAAGTATATATTTAATTTTTTTTTTAAAATAAAAGAAATCCCTACCCTCCAACACCCACTCCCAGTTCTCTGTCCACCTCCGTCGTTGCCCAAACGCACAACCGGGCAACAATAGTCACCCAAATGGGCGCCATTGGGCGTTGTCGCCCAACATCTGGATAACTGTCATTGCCCAGTTGTGCGGCCCAGTCACCTAGTGGTGGCGAGTCGCCCCCCTCTGTTGGGGGCAGCATCGCCATATTCTGGGCGGGGAGGGTTGGGAAGGGGGACAGTGGGAGGGCGGAGTTTGGGGATTGTTTTTTTATATTTATATAAATAACAATTTTTAGTTTTAAAATTTTATGTATTATATGATATGAAATAAGAATTTTATTTTTTTATAATTTTTATGTATTTATAAAATAAGTATTTATAATTACCTATAATTTTGTATATTTTTAATAAATTAAAGTTTTACGTATGTTTATCTATAATTTTATAATTAAATAAAATAATTATCTATGATAAATTATTATATTTATCTATAAGTTATGTATTTTTTATCTATATAATCTATAATTATTTATAAATAATAATTACTTTTATAATCTATAAGTATTTATAAAATAATTATTATAATTATCTATTTTTATGGGTTTTATATTTTAATTTTTGTGCTGATAATATTTTGTTTTGAAGTGATACATGAGTTATATATTTTATTCTCATTTATAATACATTTAAAGTGTGTAAGATTATTTATTATATGCATGGATAGACAACGTGTCAAGGAAGCTAGTAGAAAATATAAACTCAAAGCTTGTTTTTTTTGCAATTTGACATTTTCTTTTTTATTTATTTATTTAAGTGTTTATGTGGGAAAGAAGAGGTAAATATAATATAATATATATATATATTAACTTCAAGTGTCAAGGTATTTTTTAGTGCCACATGGGACAAATTAAATCATGAACAAAATTAGTGGACTAAAAATTGTAATTACTCAAGAAAATAAGTCCACCTTATTTGCCACATCATACTTTAATGCCACGTGGAATAATTTTTTTTTAAATTGAAGCAATTTGAGCGAAAATTAAAAAATCAGCCACTAAAGTATCTAATTGAAGCATTTTTCTAATATAGTATATAAAATATAATAATTATCATAGTTAGCGGATTAAAATTGAACGAGAGTCATATTAATGAACTAAATTTTTCCCCAAAAAATTAAATGGTTATAAGATACTCATTTTATTTTTTTTCAAAGCACTTCTAATTTAATAAAATTGATGATTTTTACTTAAATTTAATGATACTTATTTTTTTTAATTTTTTGAAGTTTTAATTAGTATTTTATATATTATTCAGACGCTATTTATTTTATATTTTATTGTGCCTTAGTAAATTAACTTTTTAAAATTATTTAAAAATCTCTTCTTGCAGATTAATCTCGATCGTAGAAATATTATTTACGTATTTATTAATTTTAATTAAATATATTTATCATTATCTGAGTAGTTTAGAGGTATTAGAACTGCAACTAAACAGTCTTTTCTTTATTAAATTTTATTCTTTTATGATTAATTTTAATTTATTATTAAATAAATTATTTTAATAAAGATATGAGTGTCTTTCCACAATAGAGAACAAACAGTTTAAGATTCATATTTTTATATATAAGTACAAATATAGACATAGGGTTTAATGCAATTTACCCCTATAATATTGCAAATGAGTAAATTACCACATTATAAAAAATGACAATTTATTCCCCTATATTTTTTTTAAAAATGAAGCAATTTATCTTCTAAACAGAGGATAAATTGTATCATTTTATAAAACACAGGAAGGTAAATTGTTGTATTTCAAAAAAATACAATATAATACTTTATTTTTATAAAAAAAATAATTTACTTATTCATAATATTATAAAAGGATTATTTACATTTTTATTTTTCCCAACAGATATATATGGTGCGCAGACGTACATATGTCTACCTCAGTACAAGTCCACATGATTTGATCAATGATATGCCATGCACATATCAATATTGATGTCTACTTGACAAAATTTATGGATATATATATATATATACACACACTACAATATTTGTTTCAAGTCTTGACACACCACCTACACTGTTGTAGAATCCAGACCACATAGTGAGTAGGTCCTTCATAATTATGTTATTTTTGTTCATGAAAACCACGAAATTTCTATTTAATTCGTGACCCACCACAATTAAATATTCACTTAATGTAACTTGTCCCACAGTACTCAAAGAAACAATGTAGTATATAATAAAGATTGAAACTTTCATTAATGTTTTTCATATTCAGTGCGATTAATACATTACAACACATGTGAGTTTTTGTTATAATTAATTAATTATTATGATTTAAAACAAAAAAAATTATGATAAATACCAATTAATTATAGATGCGCAATATTACTTGTTGTTTTTGTAAGTCGTGCCAAAATATTAGCAACTATTAAAAATTATGACAAATGTTTCACCGATAAAGTAATTAAATCATGACAAATATTGATCAGTTGCAGTCAAAACTTATGTTTTCTGCAGTGATTTTATTTTATTGTATTAAATATTATTGATTTGTCATGATTTTTAAACATTTACAATGTAGGAAACTACTTTTTTTTTTAGTGATATAATTTTTAACTGGGATGTGAAATTCCTCAAATTAAATTAAATTTATCTCGAGGACGAATTAACTTGTGCTATTAATTAGCAAAATAAATCGTTATTTTCTCTTTGCCTTTTTGTAAAAAGTTTTGCTTTAAACTCTTACAAGTTGTTCAATAAAGAAGACAATAATTGCAATAAATGTGAAGGTCAATCAAGTTCGAGTCAGATGTCGATAATGAATCTATATATTCAACTATATATACATATATATTCATGGAGTATTAAATGCGACTTCGTACGATTTTCATACGAGTGAATAGCAATTTATCCTTTTATGTTATTAAAAATAAGTAAATTATTTCTTTATAAAAAAAAATATAGCAATTTTCCTTCTGTACTTTTAGAAATGAAGCAATTTCCCTATCTGAGGACATAAATTGCTTCATTTTTAAAAATATAGGAGATATATTGTTGTATTTTAAAAAATATGAGGTAAATTGCTATTTGTTTTTTTATAGCGGATAATTTATTCATTTGCAATACTATAGGAGGGTTGCTTGCATTTTTTTTCATTTTTATACTATATCAAAAATTTTAAAAGTCGGAAAAATAAAATTAAAAAAAAAAAAAACCCCAAGTTTCTGACCAAGATCGTCATCCGAAAATACCCTTTTAGCATAATGACAACGTCGTCAATTTGAAGTTCAAGAACAATTTTTTACCCTCTTGGTGCCTTAAATTGGATGGATTGTGCATACTGTCCAATCTTTCATTAATTGTGGAGTTTACAAAATAAATTGGCGTTAGAACTACAAGATCTTAGTTATAACTTTCTAATATTTAAGTCAAGTAGATAATGAAGTGCTTAAAAAATACTGGCATTCAAAAGTTGTACTTAAAGTATAGGGACGACTATTTATAAATTTTCTAATTATACAATTTCAAGCTAACTACAGAAATAAAAAATGATCGTATGGTCATGGTGAGTCCAGTGGCGAAGCCAGAAACTTAGCTTATCGCTATCAAAATTTAATAATCATTACAAATTCATAAAAAAAAAAATTAAATTAATATAATTCATCATTATAAATTAAATACATATCATACATAAATACAACTAATTCTTATAACTATTATTCCGACAAGAAGTGGTGACGTGAAATTTATGAGTCTGCATGCTTTGAAATATTGCAAAAACAATTCATCATTGGTATCAACAAAATATCTCTCATTCAATATAACAAATTATCAAGTTATTTAATCATTCATTACATATCTTATTTCGCAATTCGATTTTGACGATATACACTGCTGAAAAAGCTCTCTCTGTAGATTTTGTTGCCATAGATAATATCAACGCCAGTTCAATAAGACGCCATATGAATGAAAATTCACTCAATAATCTTGACAGGAAGACTTGAAAAATCATGACAACCTGAAAACTCAGAACTTCACCTCATATTGAAAATATATATATTTTGAATTAGTCTTTTAATAAAACAGTATTATGAAATGAGATATCATTAGAATGAATCTTAGCAACACCCATATAAAAGTTTCGTGGTCTCTTAGTAACTACTTTACCCATTCCCTTAAAATTAAAATCTTCATTTATATAATCATAAATTTCACAATCAATTTTTATATTTAAGTTTGTCTATTTGTCCACTTGAATAAAATATTTGAAAAAACAAATATTTTATTTTTTCTAATAAATAAAAAAATTACAAAACTAACAAAAGAACAAGTTGGTCGAAAATAAAAAATGTAAACTACAAAAAAACTAAAAATTTGGAAGAAGTATTTTTTATGTTGACAGTTGAGAAAAATGTGAGATAGCAATTTTTTTTTTAATTAAGTGGAAATTATGTGGTTCTAACTAGTGGGGATTGAATATCTAAAAATGAGGAGATGAGAGAAAATACTTTTTCCACAAGAAAATATAAATTTTAATTTTATTTTAATTTTTATAAATCTTCTGCCTCCTTGATCCTTGAGTTCTCATTCCTTCTTGTGCTTTCTCGTCAATTTCTCTAATATGTCAAGTTATTGGCTTATAATATATATATATATATATATATATATATATTATATATATATATATATATATATATATATATATATATAAATAGGCATTGGGCCAACGCATTCAACCAAAAATCTTGCAATTCCACTCAAATCTGAAATCACACAAGAAAAAAAAGATAATCATGGCCTAATAGCCCTTTGTCTTCGGCCCAGCCCTATCGTCCGCATAGGCTTGACATGGCTTGGCACCGTCTCTAAGTGAGTCCACGTATATTAAAATTTTGGATATATCAATACTTATTATATAAACTTAAAATTATTAAAACGAATTCAAAATTTATCAGAATATCATATATATATATATATATATATATATATATATATATATATATATGTTATGGGAAAGTTCTGATTGTGACATTCACAAAATGTACCCACATCAAATAATTTAAGTTATGATAGATGAACTTTTCGGGATAGGATTTATTTTTTGAATTAAAACTTGTCAAATCTTGCTATATATACGTTTTTCAAATCAAATCTAGGCCCTTCAATTGGTTATTTATTAAAATGATCTTCTAATAAATGTGAAGCTGAAGAAATTAAACTTGGTAATCTACGTGCATTAATTTTGTGAAGATCGTATCATGTGGCAATATCAGCATAATTTATTACAACCTCTTTACAACACAAAATATATAGTTGAATCATCGTCATCACTCGTTTGTAGTAATACGTATTAATACACTCTAACACATACGTACGTGTATAATTGAAAATCGCCTTCGGTGTCTCTTTCTTATTTTTTAATAAATTATTTCAAAAGTTTTTTTTTTCTTTTTCTCAAACCTCCAATTGTCTCTCGCTCGCAATTCCCACGTTCAATAACTATTCATAACTTTTATTATTTTACTATTTTTTTTATTATTTAACTTATAACATATATATTTGAGAAGGTAACAATTATATTATTTAAATTTAAATTAATTGCATATATATTTGGGTGTGTCACATACATTGGTACATATATTAGCTGTTGTGGCAAACTGTCCCTGCATGCGTATAATAAATATTTTTTTATATTTTTAAAAATATACTATAAATAGAATAAGATATATATATTATATATATATATATATCAATAAATTATATTTTAAATAAAAAAAGAAAAGAAAAGTAACCACAATGGCATATTTGTCACAGAAGTATAATTGTCATATTTAAAATTAGTGCAACAGTGACACTAATTATCGTTTTGTTGGTGTAGAAAGCATTTTTATAAATTTGTATTTGTGCATGCACACCCAAATGTGTGTGCAATTGTTATATATCCTTTGAGGACCTGAAAGGCAACCAGTTGACATAAGTTGAATTCTTCGAAACTATCATGATAAAAGAGAAAATGTGTCATTCTTGAATACACGTAGTTTGATTAGAAAAAAATTATTTAATTTATAATAAATTAATAATAAATCAATCGTAAATAAATATAAATTTTGTGTTAATATCAATAAATTATCCCTAAAGAAATGATCTATTTATTGGATGAAAAATCGAAATAAATATTAATAGTATTAAATGTAATTTTTTAAACTACATAAACTCTAAATATAATTATACCAAACCTCATAAAAAGGTGATGCAATTATCCCTAAAATTAATTGAGAAAACCATAAAAGATTGAACTTAATCTATCCCTTTCTTTCATACATAAAAAAGAAAAGAAATGGAAAAATAGAAGTAGGAAACATAAGTCTATTGTTTTGGGTGTAAGAAATGTATCCAGAACAAGTATGTGTGTATGGATATTGCCCTAATTGCTCATTTGTCTATCAATGGCCTACGTCCATGTTTCTTATACCTTAGCCCATTTACCCACACTGTATTCTATTGCTATGCCCCCCTCTCTCTCTCTCTCTCACACACACACACACACACACGTACACATACACTTACACATAGTTCGATTTACAATAAGTTAGTTTTAAGTCAATTAAAAATATATATAAATTTTTATTTTATTTTTTTGTTACTATCAGTAAGTTCGATAAATTTTGATTAACGAATGAACAAATTTGTTAGATGACATTAGACTTCAAGAATTTTAATATTTTTTAAATTATAAGGGGTGTACGTATAATTATACCAAGTTTCAGCAAAAGAGAATGTAACTATCCCTTTATTTATTTGTTCAATATTTTTAATTGTATTTTTCTATGAATTCTAAAGAGCAAGGTTAGTAAAGTGATGGGCTTATTTCGTATCCGACGCCAAAAACATCAACGGACCTCATATAAAACCCATTCGACTCCGACTGGGTTGGGCCCATCTAGGAATTGGGTCTTTAAACGGGTCAATTCCTCTAACATACGATCGTGCATTTACGGATTTATTAATAAAATACATAGAATATATTTTCTAAATACTTAGTTATCGTGACAAGCCGTCTTTATATGTGTATAATTATTTTTTTATTTTAAAATAAAATATATATAAATCAATAAATCACATTTCAAAAAAGAAAATCAAATTAAGGTATTATAGACACAACCAAAAAATTGTTGTTCTAGTGTTAAAAAGACATGGAAGACACTTTTATATTAAAAAAATATAAATGAATTATAATTAATTCTTAAAATTTATAATTAATAAAAATAAAAGATATAATTGTCATATTTAAAAATTAATATGATAATATTACTATTTGTCGTTTGAGTGGAAAACTTTTATTTTTTATAATATAAAAAGTATAGATCATGGATCAAATTCACAATTACAAGGACACGTTTTGAGTGATCATTAACAGGTGGAATTTCAACTTAGCTATTCAATCTCATTTCTTCTTTCGATTTTTCCATTCGACGAACAAAAATCTCGATCACTCGACGTATGTTGCGTCCTTATTCTTGATATTGATATTATATATTAAGAGAGAGTACCTTTTTTATATCTCTTTTTTTTTATCCCTCTTTTTTAATATGTAAATTAATTTCTTTAATTATTCACTAAAGTTACAGGACTAAATTTCAAAACTCAATTCGTAAAGAACAAAAAATGTCACTCCCTTTAAATTATAGGACGAAGATAATGTTTGTCTAATTTTTTATATTGATATTTGTATATATATATATATATATATATATATATATATATATATATATAAATTATTCAAAAGATAAGCATATTTTTTGTAAACCAACTATTAATTAGGGATATATATATATATATAAATATCCCTACATACAAATTTATTCACAATTATTCATGTTGTCATGAATTTGGTCAAAGAATGATTAACTCTCGGTACCGTTAAATGTAATGTTGTCTGAGGACATTATTAAAATCCAGGACTGCTTTCGGCAGTGCATGCATTTATGATACAGATACAATAAAGACATGTTTGGATCATATGATTAAAGCAAAAAAATACATAATTATATATGTCCACATTTGTTCTAATTATATATATCTAACAACTGTGCATTCACATTAACATAGCACATATGTAAAGACCGTTCTTGTATGAAAGATTTATGTGCCTTTAAATTGACTAGTCCACAACTTTTCTGGAATTGCAGCTTAACCCTAATTAGATCCTTGATTGAGACAAGTGATTCTATGTTTGACACTTTAGTCAGTGCACTTTACCCGACTTTCGGATTTTATTGTGATTTAAATTTACAAAAAAAATATATATATATATTCATCCCGTGTATTAGGGTCTATATCCCACATTAATGATATATAAGAATTTATAGTACTTTCATCAAATTTTATTAATATTTAAACAAAAAAAATATCACGTGTGTAGTAGCTAGGTATATTTCCGCAACTTTACTATTATTATTTTTAAAAAAAAAAGCGGTTTGTGTCTAGACGGGATTTGGCATAGACCCCTACTCGTTTATTAATTCATAAAATTTCAATAATTCCTGTACAATGTAAAAGCACGTAAATGAGGAATACTTACCCCTTTACATTTTCGCAACTTAATTATGTGTAAAGATGAGGTTGTAATGAGGGTTTTTCTTGGTTGGAGCCGATTTGGAAAATGGATGAACTCCACTAAGCGTAAGCAGATTATAACTATACCCACTGGTGGGATGAATTGTATTGATGGATGGACCACTTCTTGCACCCATTATTAATAATTCCATGAATGTGGATGCATCGCGTTGCAATTTGCATGCTGTTCTTTGCATCTTAGGGCAATTAATGATATGTATCATTAACACTTAAGTTTGTAATCATTGAATCAAACTAACCCTTCATGCACTTGAGGTAGAAACCAATAAGATAAATAAATAAAAGAGCAACTGAAAATTGAATTTTAGTATTTATAATCTTTTTGAAATCAAATAAACTTTCATATATTTAAGGATTAAAACGATAATTTATCGGACTTCTCTATATTTTATATCAGCTAGGAAAGTATTTTCTTTAACATAATATTATATAACTTATTGAGTGGATGGGAACATAGGACTGAAGTCTCGTATATCTTTTTAAATTTAAAATTCGATAATAATAATTCATTGAAAAGAAATATTCAATAAATGCATTTAAATTTTTTGATCGAAACTTATATGATTCTTATCTATTTTAATGGGGGTGGAATAAGTTATAACAAATTCAGACCGTATTATTTAAAATAAGGATAAAACGGGCAACTAATTGTCCAATGTCATGAAGTAATACGATGTTTACATAAGCATACATGTAAATACGTATGTTATTCTTTTTTATGTTGAAGACAATTGTCAATAATTAGTTGATAAGAAAAATCAAACACAAACACATCTTTTCTTTTTCCCCAACTCTGCATGTGACAGGCACTATACAAAAATACCAAAAAATAATCAACAAAACCTAATGACATACATTAAAAAATAAAACTATATATATATATACTTAATATAAAACAATTAAATATTAAAACCAAACAAGGGAAACTAAAGTAGTAGTAAACTTGGGCGCCGTACCCTCACTCCGGACACACTAAACATAAAAAATTGGGAGATTAAATAAAGATGAAAAGGTGATGAAGGGGTTATTAATTATGATTAGTGCCATGAGCTGGGAAGTTAATTATTTACATAATTAGCGCACTATATATGTTATATGTATGCTTTGTGGGGAGGGAACATACGTCATGAAAGCGTGAGACTGATGTCATCATAAACCCCACAAGCGTAGGACTTTCTCGTGCCCTATTCTACTAGTGGGGGTTGCAGCTATCATCAAATCTTTGAAACCTAATAACTCTTTTTTTTTTTTTTTTTTTAATTTTTGGGGAGATTATTAAAATAAAGAAATTATGATACGAACAAAATAACAATTATTAATATTGCAGAAGGGAAAAAAGGTGGGGGGTGGGGGGGGGGGTAGAAAAGGTTATGGAAAATGGGGACCAAAGCAGCCATGCGTGTGACCATTTAGCTGCACAAGTGTGTCGTCTCTTCTCTTTCCATTGCCCAAAGTGAGCAAAATAGTCTTGTACTTGTTCATGTTTCTGCCCTTTGAATGACCTGACTTTCTCATTGACGTAAATCCGTACGAATTATGGTTGATCCATGACTGTTTGATATTCTTATATTTATACTCCACAAATTTAAAGGGTTTAAGATTTAATTCATTTATGTTTTTACATATATATATATCAACTACGAATAATGAGATCGATCATTAATAAGTTGGTAAAAGTAAGATTATTTTTTTTTGTTAGGTTATTGTTTGAATATAAATATATATATATATATATGTGTGTGTGTGTGTTGAGATGGAAATAATTTAGAAGAAGGGTATGATATGATCAAGATATATAAGTGTGCAAGGGCATGCAGAATAATTATCATTAATTATTGTCTTGCTCTGAATGCTATATATAATTACAAGGTAGAAATTTCTGCAACGTTCTCTCTTCCCAACAACAAATTATATTGAGAGATACAAGCACAGTAAATTCAGTTATTGTGCTTAAAAAAGGGAATAAAAAGTTTAGTAGGGTTAATCATAAATTTCCTCCACTTTTGTCGGCTGCCAAATGCTTCTTATTACCTGTGTAATTACTCAGACATTGTTATTTCCTCGGGAAGACATTTCATTAATGAAACCTCACTTTTTCTTGGTTAAGTATCGATATAAGAAAAATGTCTCAATATAAGTAAAATTATTATTAAATTCATTGAAAATATATGTCGTTTTGATTAGCCCTATTTCTTGTAATGTTGTTAGCTACCTGCGCCACTTAAATATTAATCTTTGTCCAGCTTATTTATGTATTAATATATTTGGATTTTGAATAATGAGAAAAGGAAAAGAAATAGAAAATACCAAAATAATAATAATAAGTACAAAGTACAATGATTTGCAGCAAGAAAATAGTTATCCTCATCAGTAAAATTACCTAAAAACCAGAATTCAAAAATCATTTTTCGTCTTTGTATTAGTACATGAATCAGAACGCTAGCAACTTTGAATATTCACAAAACAACATAAATAGTGACAAAATCAGATTTTCGATCATATATATATGTATAAAAATTTGAAACAAGTACAGTAGAGTAGTGTAGAATAGTTGCTCGCAAATTACAAGTTGAGATGCAACCTAGTATTCAAAAATCCAAATCCTAACACCCCTATCAGGACAGCAAAAACTGCATTTTAGTATACTGTTGGCGAAGAAAAAGGCGGCAATACATACAGTTTGGTATTTGTATTTTTGTTTCCTGGTTTCCAAGAAAGAATAAAAATTGCAACTATTATTATAGGATGATTTTGATCACTGTATATCAGGAACCAGTAACTGTGATTACATACGTGGCAAGAGATATATAATTATAAGAAGCAACATTTGTTTTTCCTAAGTATGATCCTGATTTATATATATAGATGATGAGTAATAAATGTAGCTAGATAGTTCCATAAAAACAAGAGGGATGGAGATGGATATTACAGTAGTTATAGTTGTGATTGCTTTTAAATTCCAAAAGGACATGTAATAGGGAGCAAGTGGTAAGTGTCATGAATACATGCAACTGAAACCGAGGAAACTATCGCCTATAGAGACAGAAACTGTATGCAGGAATAAAGAGAACCTGGAGTGGGGGGGTAGGGGTGGAGGAGTGTGTTCCAAGACACAATGATTACATGGGTCTTGGGGAAGCAGAAAGTTTTGGCGTGGAAATAGCTATAGAGAAAGAGCATAAGATGGAAGAACGTGGGACGCTTGACCACGGTACCAAACCCATACAAATACATACCCCTATATATATAGAGAGAGAGAGATCATTATCCTTCTTTTTTTTTTTATCATCACACACACAACACACACTAACTATGCTTTATTATTTGTCTTTGGTCGGTCGACAATCTGTGTTTTATATTCACTGTGTTGTGCTTGTGTTTCCCCCTTCCATATATATCTCTCTCTCCCTCTCATCAAAAATTCTTTCTTTCTGCGGCAGCAGCACTCATCAGAGAGAGTGTCATTATGAGGGCTTTGAACCAATCACTAAGCAACATGCCATATTATTATATGTTGTACATATGTATGTATGAGTGAGTGTGTGTGTATGTATATATCCCTATAATGTATGTGCCTCAGAAAGGGCTCACTGCTCTGATAGCTACGGAAATGGATATGTAATGAGAGATAGAGAAAAAAGAGAGTGCCGTAAGAAGAAAGGAAAGAAGATTAACAGTACTTCCATACCTCTATATATGTTAGGAGAGGGGCCAACGCAAATTACAAATAAACCAAAAAGATACCAACAACCCCAATACCAAAGGAAAGGTGTTTTGATGGTAGGATAAAAAGGGAGGCTTTCTTTCTTTACTCTTCACACCCCTCACAAAAACTCACCACCTCCACATAAAGGCTGTGCCAGAGACCAACAAGAAGAAGAAGGAGGAGGAGAAGAAAGAAAAAAAAACACAAGTCTCTTTTTATTATTATTATTATTATTATTATTATTTTAAAAAAGAGAAGAATAAAAACAAAGGTCTGTCTTTTAGTTCTTTACCCCTTTTTTATTTTCTTTCTTTTGTTTTCTGTTTTCTTCCCTTGAAAATATCCCCTTTTGCCCCCTAGAGGAAGTAGAATCCAAGTTCTTGATCCTTTCCTTTCACATATTCTCTCTTTTCATCTTTATGTGAAAGAAAGATGGCATGATTATTAAACAACCCTAAAGTTGGTTTGATCTCAAGCCTGTTTTTCTAGTTTCTGGACTTCCATAATCAAGCACACATACATACACTACCCCTTTTCTTTCTTCCCACATATATATATGCATCTTCCCACACATATAAATTGAGGCAGGTCAGGGTTTGTTGGGGTTGAGGGCTTTGATATATTATTATTATGTGTGACAACAACAACAACAAAGAGAATCAAGAAAATATTTTACATGTTTTAACTGATAATATTGAGGGTTTTCAAATTCAGGATCAGTCTCTTATCCCACAGATGCAGCAACAGAATACTAGTGCTGATGCGTATATTGGAGTAGGAGGAGGAGGAGGAGGTGGTGGAGGTGGAGGTGGAGGAGGAGGAGGGGGATCAACTCTAACTTTCCCTGAGGTATCGCAAATCCTTCCATGGACTCTCCCATCAGTCCAACACTTCAACCCCGTCCACGACCCGTTTCTCCTCCCCCCTCCAGCACCACCCTCCTATGGAGGTTTGTTCAACAGGAGGCCATCCGGGTTGCAGTTCGGATACGATGGCGGGTCGTCGGACCACCACTTGAGACTCATTTCGGAGTCTTTGGGCCAGGTTGTGCATCCCAGCTCCGCCCCTTTTGGGCTGCACGCCGAGCTGCAGAAGATGACGGCTCAAGAAATTATGGATGCTAAGGCTCTTGCTGCTTCCAAAAGCCACAGTGAAGCTGAGAGGAGACGCAGAGAAAGAATTAACAACCATCTGGCTAAGCTCAGAAGCTTACTCCCAAGTACCACCAAAGTAAGCATTTTTACGCCACTTCAATGTCCAACTACTGAATTTTATTATAATCATCATTACCTTATTATTTTCATGTGTACTTATAAGATGTAAATAATTATATATACCATCAGCCACAAACATTCCCTTCACATGATGTGTTAAGTAGATTTACGCCAACCTTAAAGTTAGATTTTTTGTTTGGTAGAAAGATTGATTTTGATATCCCAATTAAGATCCTACTTAGATAATTCAAGAATTGGATTTAGTATGATGAGTGGAGGTTTAGGTGGAGGAAAATGCCACAAAGAGGTTCTTATTTTATGAACCAAATCAGTTATCTGTACTGATCATATTCTATTGATCATGTGTGCTGAAGAGAAACTTTTGTTTATTATCTTTTCTTCTTTTTTGTTTTGGGAATTCGATTCCTAAGTGGTGGTTCCGAGGAGAAAAAAATTGGGGCGGGGGAAAAAGGGAAGCAAGCGTTAATATCGCTCAGTTTGATATGATAAAGAGAAACCATGTAGCAGTTGAAAAGCTTCCATGGAAAATTCTTGCCGGATTCGCAGTAAAAAATTTTAAGTATGAAGAGATCTCAAAAGAGAAACTCTTGAAAAGACAGACAAAGAAGCATTCTTGTCAGTCATTGGGCTCATTTTCACACATTGTTATACCCATGCCTACTACATATCTCAAATCCCAGTACAATTTGTATTCAACACCAAACAACTCAAACTAATTAAATTAGCTTTATGTTTTCCTTGGTTCAGACTATATGCTAGCCATTCACCAAATTCCATATCTTCTTTTCACTAAAAGAAAAAAAAGAAGGCAAAGCTTTCGCATTCTGCCACCCTCTTAGTTTCTTGCAAAATCTGTCTTAATTTTTGGCTAGAAAGTTCTAGCTACATATCTATATATCCTTTTCCCTTTCTAAATATTGGCACTAGTCTTGGAATTATATTCTCAACTTGGTGTTGTCATTTTTGATCGGCGAATGTTGTGTCATGAATCCCAGACAGACAAAGCTTCATTGCTAGCAGAAGTAATCCAGCATGTGAAGGAGCTAAAGCGCCAAACTTCTCTAATAGCAGAAACCAGCCTGGTCCCAACCGAGATTGATGAACTAACTGTCGATAATGCATCGGATGAAGACGGTAAACCAGTGATCAAAGCCTCAATTTGCTGCGAAGACAGGTCAGATCTCTTGCCTGACCTGATCAAGACCCTAAAGGCTTTGCGGCTGAGAACACTGAAAGCCGAAATTACGACACTTGGAGGAAGAGTTAAGAATGTGTTGTTCATCACTGGAGAGGAAGACTCAAACAGTAGCGGAAATGGTGATCAAGGGGAGCAGCAGCAGTACTCTATAAGCTCAGTACAAGAAGCCCTTAAAGCAGTCATGGAGAAATCCAATGGGGATGAGTCTGGTTCAGGGAGTGTTAAGAGGCAAAGAACCAATATCAATATCCTTGAACACAGGTCCCTTTAGTTTGAAGAATTACTAATTGCTATAACAAGCCTACCATATTTTATTTCTCTTCTTCTTTTTTTTCTCTATCTTGTGTGGTTTTTGGGTTGTGCTTTTTTTACCATATGGGGTGTGCTATAAGTAAATCATATATGTTGGGGTAACTTATTGAAAAGGGAGTGTGAAATGGCAAAGTCCTGAGAGAAAAGAAAGTGAAAACAGACAGCTGACGAGAGTGGATTGTGGTTGGTGAGATCAGTTCCATTTATATATGTTGCAGCTTCATTTTCTTGAACATGATTCTCCACACACACACATGGTGAGAATGTGGGGAAAAAAACAGTGGGGGATCTTTTTCGTGAGGAGGGAAACCTTAGATCAAAACCTAACTTAGAAATATTGGACTTTGAGAGGCTTTCTTGATCTGGTTTAGGCTGAAAACTTGCAGCCTGCAGCTGTTTTATATCCCTCTATAGGTCGGACAATATTGGCAATAGGTTATTATGGGAAAGGTGACATATTGTTTCTTGTCAAGGATATGCTACAACTACAAGCTCCCCACCACCACCACCACCACCACCACCACCACCGCCTCCGCGGCTTCAGCTACGGTGTCCTAAAATCATTAGTGATGAAGGACGAAATTAGTTCTCTTTAATTAGAGCTGTGATATATGGAGTTATGGTGGGATGTATATAGATTAAGGGCATTGGTATATTTCGTTTTCTCCCTTTATTATGCAAGGTTTTAATTAGTGGTCATCAAATATATGTATATGTTGGCCCAGGGTGAGGTTTGCTGTATCAAAGTGCAAGATTTTTAGTTGCACTACTTGTAGTAAAAAGACCATGAATTTATCTTTTTTGAGTGTTTCATCTAATTTCTAAGCTTTTACGATTTTTCTGGAATATATAAGTTTAGGTTTACGATAAATACGCTTTTTACCCTAAAGTATATCTATAGTTGCATGATTCCTAAATATTATAAATATATACAATTTTAAATAACATAAAATTATATTTTCTATAAAATTACATGCATGATACATATATAGGAAAAAATGCAATTTTAATCTTGTAACTTATGGGAGGTGGCATTTTTTGTCCTGTATGAATTGATTTTCGTAATTTAATCCTGTAACTTTAAAATTTTGGCAATTTTCATCATTTTCCAGTATTTTAATTAGTCCTGTAATTTTGGGGGCATTGTCATTTTTAGTCCTAGGAGAGTTGACATTTTTTGTCCTAGATGAATTTATTTGCAGGACTAAAATTGCAATAGCAAAAAAAGATTAAAATTGCTAAAATTATAAAGTTACAAGACTAAATTGCTAAAATAAATTCGTACAGAACTAAAAATACCACCACCCTTAAATTACATGACTAAAATTATAATTATATATATATATATATATAATATGTGGTTACATCACGATTCATACATATTGTATATGTGTACTTTTATTTGCTTTGTAAAATGAGAATCTAAATATTAATTGTTACATTATAATTTATAAAAAATGATATATTTAATTATTAATTTTCAAACCAAAGTTTTATAAAAATTTTAAATCACTAAATAGTGTTCATGAGGAAATTTTGTACTAAATATATTTTAGGGAGGTAAATAAAAAGATTTTCGAAAGTACTTAGGAAGGATAATTTATCTTGTTAATGTCAAATTATTTTCTTAGGAATTTTTTTATTACTTTTCATATTTTAGGAGTGAAAATATTCCACAAACTTGAATTTTCCCCCAAAAAATTTAGGGTAATGACTAAGTGTATTCATGTTAATAGGTGGATGGTGCAAGTATGAGAAAGTATTAACCAAAATGATATAGTACATATGGTGAAAGAGTGATGACATCAATCATCACCTATGTCATAAACAATTGCAATACATACACACAAATTAAACAGTATTTTATATTAACGAGCATTTGTGGCACAATTAGAAAAATTATAATTTATATTCCACAATTTACATTATTTGTGATTTTGGTCTCATTGTTTTACTCGTCATCACATTTAATTCTATAAGTGTCAAAAAATTATAATTTAAGTCCTACTCACATTTTTCGTTAGATTCTTGATGGAAGAGCTTAACCAACGTTTGACTATAATAGTACGAAAAATTACAATTTACATCCCACAGCTTACACCATTTGAGACAAAATCGCAAACGGTATAAATTGTGGGATGTAAATTATATTTTTTATTATATATTGTAGTCAAAACGTTGGTTAAGTTAACGAAGCATGTATTTTTTCCTGTCAAAAATCTAATAAAAAATGTGAGTGGGACAAAACTTGCAATTTTTTTGTCATTTATGGACTAAATATGGTAGGTAAAATAATGGGACTAAAATCACAAAAAATGTAAGTTGAGGACGTAAATTGTAATTTTTCCTCACACACCCACATGTGTGTGGATAATCAATTAAAATTTTTAAAAAATTAATATTATTTTAAAGATATATTAATTAGATTAATGAAATATTAAAAAGTATAAAGAATGAGAAAATAAAAAAAATGAGAAGAAAAAGAGATGTGGAAGTTGATAAAGAGAAAATGAAAAGTAAGAAGATTGAGAAAAATGTAAAGTTGAGATTGAAAATTAAATTACATATTAAAAAAGTAAAAATTAATATACCAAAATTAAGTGAGACACCAAAAGAATGCTCTCATTTTATAATACTAGCAGTCGTGACAATTCATTTTTACATGCATATAATAAATAATATTTAATACATTAAAATATATTACGCAAACAAATAAAGCAATACATTATATTAAAAAAAAGAAAAGAAAAACTAATTTACCAGTTAATTTAAAATTTAAAAAATTAAATAAGTTAGTCATCTCATCAGTTGAAGGGCATTTTTGGCATCACAAAAATATAGCGCCGTCGTGTCATTAATCGACATTTGTGAGTGTGAATGATTTTCTTTTTTATATAGTACTAGCCATCATGACACGTCATCCCTGCGTGCATATAATAAATAATATTTTATATATTTATAATATATATAATATTATATATATAATATATAATATATATATATATATATATATAACTAATACATCATATTCTAAAAATATATATATTACGAATAAGAAAATACATATACAAACCAATCCATCATAATCCTAAAGAAGAAAAAAGAAAGAACGAAAGAAAACCAACTTAGGGGTATTATTGGTATAAGAATAGAATTGGTATTTCGGTGTCATAACCGCTAGTTGTGAGAGAAAAAAAGTTTTTTCTTATATAGTACTAGCCGTCGTGGCATGTTGTTCCTGCGTGCATATAATAAATAATATAAGAAAAAATATATTCAAACCAATACATCATATTTTTTTTAAAAAAAGAAAGAAAACTAACTTAGGGGTACTATTGGTATAACAATAAATTGTTGTTGCGGTGTCATAACCGCTATTTGTGAGAGAAAAAAATATCTTTTCTTTTATATAGTATAGATAGAATAGATATAGATTAAGATATAATTATTATATTTTTAAATTATATATTTTAGTTAAATAAATAAAAAATATTGAAAATATAAAGTTTGTGAGTAGTTATTTAAAAAAAAAAAGTGAGGAATGAAAAACATGAAAGCTGAGAGGGAGAAAAAATAATGGAGGTTGAGAGGGAAAAAAACTATTGAAATAATTAAAAAAAATAAAAAGAATGACAAACCAAAAAGGGGTGAGACGGAAATTAGGTGAGATCCTTTATTATAAAAGTATAGATAGATAGATCGATGGATTGATTTCAATCAACTTAAATTTAAATATCAACATTAATTTAATTAAGATTGAGTTTACGATCAAGATGTGGACTGCACTTAATTTCCTTCAAACTGAGTGCTCCCACAATGAAAATTTCTAATGAAATTGTATGAGAAATCACTTCCAAAACACAATTTTCTTTAAGTACGTGAAAAACAATTTAAACAATACTCTTAAAGAACAGACAAAAAACTAAAATTTTCAGGAATAAATTCTGTCATTTTGATACTTAATTCATTTAAGAAGCATTGAAATATTTGAATTATTAAATAGTGATTTTCAATTAATTGTTGCAATGCTTCATATCATCATGCACCAATTAATTAAAAAAAAAAAAAAACACATTCTACAGTCAAATCTCTTAAAATGTTAATTTTAAAAGTAATTCCAAAAATTAGTAGTAATAGTTAGATGTTGGAGGTGTAAGAGAAAGTAAACGCCCTCAGCATCAAATTATGTTTCCGACTGTAGGGGGGTAATATGGGAAATCCATTGGGTGTACACAAAAACATAGAACAGGTGTCACCATTTTTAGCACCTGGCCCATGCAGGTCTCGAACCTGCGACCTTCGCGTTATTAGCACGACGCTCTAACCAACTGAGCTAATAGGCCATTGAACAAAATTCCAAATATGAGTAAAAGAGTCTAATTATAACTTCATTCCATTAAAATAGGAAAAGTCAAAACATTGTGATCGTAAGTTGGTGTCATCAATTAATGTTGATTCTTAAAATATAAAGATAAGACAGAATAGTGAGTGTCAGGGTAAAGGTGTAATTGCAAGTCCTTCTGCCCAAAATACGTGAAGGACTGTTAAGCTGATTTTTCTTACTATCAACTTTATTGAATTAGTCTGTATTAAATAATAATATAGACTAGTTTAATATTTTTTACTTTATTAAAACTCATTATGCTCGCTACTATTTTTATGACTCTTAATACAATCACTCTTTTATTACATTCAAATAAATAAAATTAAATCATATCATATATAAAATCTCACTGTACTCATATTTATACATGTTGAAAAATGAATAAGTGTATTTATAATATTTATCTATCATAATATGTACAGTTATATAACCTTTTCTTTGTTTCTTTCAAATTATATATAGGAGGCTTGCCATTTAATATTTTTATTTAACATCTTACAATTATACCCTTAATTCTAACTTTTTATATAGATATTAGAAAATAAGAGTAATATCAATAATGTTTTAATTTAGTAATTAAGACTGAAATCCTGTGAATAACTTTGAGTTTATGGGTTCAAATCTCACGTGTATTTATTTAATATAATATGAGTATTGTAATAAGTATTTGTGTCACTTACTGTGAGTTCATTGAAATATTAATTTATAGCAAAATAACATTCTTGGTTCTATAATTTATTCTATTTACACATTTAGTCTTTTTTTTTTTTTTTTTGACAAATTTAGTCCTGAATGTATAACACTTGGTTATTTTTCTTTTTGAGAAATTTAGTCTTGTGTTCAATTTTGGTTGCTTTCACACTGTAATAGCTTTTATTTTTTGTTCTTTAACTATGAGTCGTTAGAACCAAATTTATCTATACAGGATTAAATTTGTAAAAAAAAGACCAAATATGAGCTGTTCAGGACTGAATTCGTTAAAAAAAAAAATTAAATGTATAAATAAAGTAAGTTTACAAAACCAAAAATGAGAATGACTTTAAAATTATAGGAACAAATATAATTTGATCAAATGAATATATTTTATTAATTGATTGATAGTGATGTAATAATATAATGATCGTTTCTATAAAAAAAGAAAGAAAGATATAATAAGAGAACTGGTAAAGTGCAAATTTAGGTTTAACATTAATAGCATTTCTTTAGTAGCAAGTGAGAATATATTCCCTCCCAAATTCCCAATCCCATATAAAGAAGAATCGGTAAAGTATGAGACGCCGAAGACTTGGCGGATGGCTCCCACCATCACATTCTCAAAGGACATAAATACTCCTCACTCGCCCCTCTCTCTGGCAAAAGATAATGGACAAATTCGACATTGTCAAGAAACCTCAATCAACCAATTACCAACCGTGGTATAAACAATAGCGACATTGGCGTGAAATCCACAGGCGCAGCGATTAACGTTGTTGTCTGAAAGATTTTTCTTTTTGTTTCTCTTTTTGTCCCTCTAAACCTCCGTTGAATATCTCCATGTCTCTGCAGTTTCGTGTTTAGCTTTTCTTTTTTTCTCAATCAATCAGTGAGAGTGTGTGTGTTTCTTGGGTGCAATCCAAGCTATCTGGGCAGATAGAGATATCAGGATTAAGGGGGGAGCGATGAGTTGGAGGAGAGTTTTCAAGTCTCTCCAAGTAGTGCTGGCTCATGGGTTGCTTTTCTCTTTCACTCTTATTCTCTCCCTCAAGCTTCATCACGCCCTTAGCTATTCTTGGTGGTTGGTATCTCTTTTTCTCTTTTTTCTTTACCTTTTTGGGTTTTTTGTTAATTTTTTTTTCTTTTTTAATTTGGATGTGAAGACACGAGATTTTTCTGTAGCAGAGGGCTTTAAGTTTAATTTGATGATTAGAGGAATTTGATTTTTGTTCGGACAGAGCTGAAAAGGTGTGGTCTTTTTTTGGTTTTTATTTTCAATTTTTTGTGGATTTTGTTTGTTTGATCGTACGTGAATTGTTGACTGTATATATAGAAATTGAATTGTAGTTTGGGTATGTGCTTCCCCCATAGATTGGCTAATTTTGATATTCTTTCGTGGTCTTTTGTTGTTTTCTTGAAATAATTAGCGCTGAGGTTGTTATTGAGTAGAATGTCATTATGCTTGGGTACAGCTTTGTGCTGGATCTGTCTCTGTATTTGACTATTCTCTTGCTAGAGTTGGAAGTATTGAAAATCTCAGGGCACTGGCTAATTTACGCTGGAAAAAAGGTGATTTCTATTGGTGATCAAGTTATTCATATAAGAGTTTTGTAACAACATGCCAAAGGCGATTTACAGCTCAAGGATATGACAAGTTAGCATGATGATGGGTTCGCCTATATGTGCTATATTACTTTATTGATCCCAATTTTTAATATGTCTGGTGACTTATGCCTGTTGAAAGTGGGGAGGATGGGTTTTTTTAATGTGAAGGGATGTAATGTAGATCCAGTTTGCTTGATGTGAGTGTTTTGGGAAAAAAAACTAGAGGCCTCTAGAAGGGCTGAGAACCCTTTGAGTGGATTCAGAAGCTTCTTGTTTATTGCTTTTTCTTCTTTTTTATGTGAAAGTGATGCTGTGAAACTGTGGATAGATCTTTATTCACTGTTAGTTATGACTAGTGATTCAACTATTCTTCATTGCTGGTAATGGGCATTGGATGTGGAAAAGTTAAGAAGTTAGGACTTTGTATAATATCAAAGGTAGGAAAAATGGTTATTCTTTTTTATCATTTTCAGGTACTGATTATCTGGTTGCATTATGGTTCGATTTTTTAGTCTGAGTCTGTTTTTCAACAATTTTACTTAGCCTAAGTGCACAAAGCCTTCCATGTTTTTCATTTTAACTGGATTCTGTTTCTATAAAAAAATTTGTAGGTTAATATTTTCTCTCTGGTTATTTCATGCGGTCGTGGCAAGAGGCAGATTCTCCTTACCCG
>JACGWL010000001.1:9835536-10109674 GCA_034509725.1 Sesamum angolense | reverse complement strand
GTAGTAATACAGTACAGTTTTGCGTATGATTACTGATGTATATGTGGTTGTCTGATATAGTTTTAGTGCGGGAGATTTTTTTAGATCTTTTTTTCGATTGTCAGGATGGCTTTCTGTGCGGAGCCAAAGGCAGTCATGGACTGCGAGGCGGAGAATTAGGTTCTCTGGGCAATGAATGAACTTGTTTTTTGGGTTCAATCTGTCAGATAATTATTGATACAACTTGGTGTGTGGATTTCAATTTGGGATGAGAGAGATGAGAGGATTGTGTTTGGGGGCATCATGGCAAGTTGAACTTCTATTTCAGAATTGTCAGGGCTATTTTGAGATCTGATGGGAATGGGGGGGTTTGGTTTCTAGGAAAGTGATGAGGATCTTCCCTGGAACGCATCACAGCTTTCAGCTGGTTTTCTGCTATGTGATAAAGTTCTGCTCCAACTTTGAACATGATGCACTAAGTGACAAAATAAGAGCTCTGGATGAATTGGCTTCATATTGCATTTTTGGCTCAAACTCGGAAGTTTCCAAGAAATTCTCGGAGATGGTTGCTTCAGTCATGCCAGATGTTCAGAAGTTCTTCGTGGTTCCGAAGTTTTCAGATAGCAGTCTCCAGGGAAATGAACTTGTGATCAGCTTTCAACTTCCTCCTTCAAATACTAGATTGTAAAACTGATCCTAGTATTGCAGGTGATCTGATTGGCTCTTCGGCAGGAGCTGAAATTTCTGGTCACCATTCTTGGTGATACGCCGATGCTCAGCTCTGACCTTGAGGAAGTCAATAATCTCTTGAAAGAATTTGAGCTGTGGCTGATGAAGCTGGAAATGTCGTTTCTTCCACTTTTTTTGCCGTGGATCGAGTTATAGCCAGCTGCACGAATGCAGGCCTCCAGGTTTTGTTGGGAAGAATTGAGCTCTTGAATGCTGAGATTAAAGAGCACTGCGTCAAATTCTCAAAGCTGGCGAGTTGCATAACTCCGCAGACTGCTGTGAATTCTCTCTTCATTGTTGATTCTCTACTTGATGATATGAAGCAAGTGATGGATGCCAAAGCTGACTTAATTGATGACCTGAAGGATCATATTAGAATCCTCCACGAGGATTTTATGTTCTTCAGATCTTTCATCAAGGATATAAAAGAGCAGAATCCCGAAAAGGTTGAAGAATCGACAGATGCTGTGAAGCAAGTCGGGGATTTGGCTTATGAAGCCGAATATCTCATTAGCGTTCAAAGCTGGAGATCTTCCTGTATGGTATCTCACCCTCAGGCTCCCTGATGTTGTCAAGAACATTAACCTTATCAGGGCTGGATTTGGAGAAACAAAGAAGAATTGTGACGTTGAAGTGTTTAAAGTTGCTGAAGATTTTAGCGCAACAGTATCATTACAAGACACAAGTAGTCCTATGGATGATAGCACTGTGGTGGGATTTGAGAAGGATGCAGAAGAAATTCTGGATCAACTAATAGGACAATCGGACAACCTTCAAATTATTACAATCTGCGGCATGCCTGGACTTGGTAAGAACAACTCTAGCAAAAAAATTGTACAATGATCTTGACAAGCACTTTGACAAATGTGCGTGGTGTGTTGTTTCTCAAACATATCAGAGGAGAAATCTGTTGACTGGCATTCTGAGTTCACTAAGAGAGGTTGATAGGGAAACAGCCTCGAGCATGGACGATGCAAAATTGGGGGAACGGTTGCACAAAACTTTAAAGAACAGGAGGTACCTAGTTGTCTTGGATGACATATGGGATCCAATTGTTTGGGATGATTTGATGAGATATTTCCCAGATGATGGAAATGGAAGCAGAATAATGTTCACCAGTCAGATTAAAGATGTGGCTCCGCCTGATAGCGTTATTCACCCGCTTCGTCTCTTGTCACATGATGAATCTTGGGAGTTGTTACAGCTGAAGGCATTTAGAGGAAAGCCTTGTCCTCATAATCTGATGGACGTCGGTAAGAGAATTGCTGAGCTTTGCAATGGACTACCACTTATAGTAGTCGTTATAGCTGGAGTTCTCGCGAATAAGGAAGAAACCGAGTGGAAAAAGGGAAAGTTTAGGCTCCTACATCTTTGCTGATCCAGAGGATCGCATGAAGAAACTGGAACTCAGTTACAATCTTCCGGATCACTTAAAACATGCTTCCTTTATTTTGGAGCGTTCCCTGAAGACTCAGAGATCTCGACTTGGAAGTTGATCTCATTATGGATTGCTGAAGGATTTATAAGGAGAAGAAGGGAGAAGATCCTAGAGACAACAGCAGAAGAATACTTGCTGGACCTGATCGACAGAAGCCTGGTGATAATTGCCAAACGTAAATCCAGTAACGGAGTCAAAGCTTGCAGCATCCATGATCTACTGCGTGAATTGTGCATGAGAAAAGCTCAAGAAGAAAACTTCCGGCAATTGGCTAAAGTTAAAGAGTAAGTATTCCGACTAATCCCTTTGTTTTCACCGATGATGAGAAATTACTTGACACTTAATTCCTCTCCTGATTGTTGCTCTGGTTATGCTTTTCATAATTATGGTTCTTGATTCTTTTTCTTTAGTGACAAATGGATCTACGATAAGCACCGTAGCAGCCCTTCTTCATATCCATCTCTGTCAAGACCTTTCGGCCTACACCTTGATGAATTTCTAGGCCATCTTTTGGATCCATCCTGTTTACCAAGCATGAAACTCGTTAGAGTCGTGGATGTATCTGCCAGAATGCTGAACAAATACGAAGAGGAAAAAATTCCATTGCTTCGTGACTTGAGGTACTTGGGAGTTGATCGCATACCATCATCCATAAGCAGGTTTTGGAAACTGGAATTTCTTCATATTTCAAGCGGATCGGTGGTCACTATACCCTGTGACCTCCTGGAATTTGTAAGGTTGAGATATGTTCACATTGAAGCCCAAGCAAAGTTTGACAAAGATTGCCGAATCTCAAAAACAAACAACCTGCACACACTTTCCTTGGTTCGGATCTATAAGCTCGAAGATGAAGATATCTTAAGATATTCTCCCAATCTCCGCAAGCTCAAATGCATATGCCAACCATTATTGGTCCACAGGACGGCTGGAGCCTACCGCTATCCTGATCTCAGCTTCCTTGGCCAGCTTGAATCACTCAAATGGAGTTCCAGAGTAGTTTCAGAAGTGAATACACGGAGATCAACTTCCCACAAGGATCAAAAAGCTTAATCTATCTAAAATCGCTCTGCCTTGGGAAAAAATGTCGGTGATAGGCGAACTGCCAAACCTTGAGGTGCTCAAATTAGTATCCGATGCCTTTGAGGGACAACGGTGGAGGACGAGAAACGGTGAGTTTCAGAATCTTAGGTTCTTGAAACTGGATAGGATGAAGTTCTCGCGATGGAACGTTGCTTCTAGCAGGCATTTCCCTAGACTTGAGAGATTGGTACTGCATAAATGCTACAATCTGCTGAAGATCCCTTCTCAGATCGGCAACATTCCGACTCTGCAGATGATTGAGGCTCATTCTTGCGGCGTTTACGTGAGGAACTCTGCTCTGAGAATCAAAGAAGAGCAAGAGGAATACGGAAATGAAGAGCTCAAGGTGGTCATTACCGGTGATATGTGGTAAAAGAGTATGCGTGCCTTGAGTTGTTCTTTGCATGTTCCAAGAGTTGATTCTTGAAAACCTGTATTATTAGGATGTTCTTCTCCTGTTGTCTTTGTTGTGCTATTTCAGTACTCATTGTTAGTTTGAATTCTGTTAAAAATAAAGTTGGAATTGTCTAGGTTGCAGTAAATAATTAATAATTATTTGAGTTTCTAAAGATTTTGGGGAAAAATCTGATTATAGTACCCAATATAAATATTGCAAAATAAAACATAATAAAAGAGGAGCCATATTTCATTTAAAGTTTCAAAGGTGGAAAACCTTATCAATAATTATTGTCTTATTAAATAGGGTTAATTACACTTTTTCCCAAATAAATTTTGAAATTACAATTATATCTCTCCATAAATTCTTTCTTTACACCTAACACCTTCCATGAGGGCGTGGACGGAAATATTAAAGCTAACAAGAAAAATTGCATAACTTTTTTCCTTCATTTAACATTTTTATGTAAATTTTGTACTTATAGAGGGAAATGTAATATATAATATATATATATATATATTATATATATATATATATATATGTGTGTGTGTGTGTGTGTGTGTGTGTGGATTTTGGAGTGAGGTTAATATCATTATAATTTTTTTCTTATAAGTACACAATTATTACATGATATTGTTAAATGAGGGGTAAGCTTAAAATTTTATGTAATTTTTTTTTGGTTAACTTTAGTATTTTCATTCAAATCTTAACGAAAGGAGGTCGTGTGTAAATATTAAATTTTTTGAGGAAGTATAGGTGTAATTTGGAACTTCTTTGAGGAAATTATAATTTCACATTTTTATAAGGGGTCTAAGTATAATTAACCCTATTAAAGAACTTAATTAATAATTATTCTAATTGTCTATATTATAGCCTTATTAAATAACTTATTGTGCTTCTACTAATTAATTATAAAGCATATAAAAAAAATTATGACATGAGATGGAGAAAAAAAATTATGATAAGAAAAAAAACATAAAAATTCATGAGAATAAAGAAACGTGAGTTGAGATAATAGAAAAATAATAGGAAAAAATGCATGCTACCCCCCTGTAATATGAGTTATGTGCAAAATATCCACCTGTGAGAAAAAAAATATCAAATTACCTCCCTATATTTTCAAATTAAAGCAATTTCTCCCTTAGAGGGGTGTGTGTATTCACCCTCTTAAGAGTGTGCATGATTTTTTCTCAAAAAAAAATAAAATATTTTTGTATAATATATTATTTTATAATATATACAAATATTTATTAAGAAATAAATATACTATTTTATATATAATATATAATATTTTTAATAATATATATTTATTTAAAAAAAATAAAAAAACCTACCTCGACCCATCCACCACCCACCTGTAAAACCACTCGCCACCCACCTGCAAAACCACCCACGCCCCACTCCCTATGCTCATTTCGTGTAACACAGGGGGTAATTTGCATTTAACCCAAAGATAATATTTTATAATTGAAAGTTTATTAAAATATAAAAATTATAATCCTATGGACGTTCTTAGGGTTGTTTATTGATTAAGGAATTAGTTAACGGACGTTCCTTGGCTGACAACAAGGTAAGGAAAGGTAAGGTCGTTAGGTCGTATCAATGACCATAATTGATCTATTTATTTTAACGATTGTCATATTTACATCAATGATCGACTAATGGAATCAAGCATGAACTAGACTTTAACCGAAAAAGCTCCTTCTCATATTAATCCACTCTATTTATTTCTATGTTTTTTTTTTTTTGTTTGATATAATCAAAACGCCCCCCACTTTTTATTTTATTTTTCAAATAAAAAGACTTAAAACCCAGTCCCTGAGGATTTGACCCTACTCGCCACTCCTACAAGAGTGCCAGTAGGAATTTATTATTTTTGGTGGTCACGACACCCATCAGCCAACATTGCACTTACTGTATTTTTTTATTTTTTTTAAAAAATTAAAATCTTATAAAAATATTGAACAGATGGATGGAATTTTTTAAAAATTAAAAAAAAAACTATTCACCTAGTCCAAAAATTTATTTTTTTAAGAAAATAAATAACTATAATTTTTAATTCACAAGGATTTGGTCAGTTCATCATAAAAAATGGATGGATTGAGCTAATTGTTAGAAGGTTGTTAAAATCAGGAGAGTATTTATAATTTTTCAAACAACGAGGGAATATTCATAATTATATCAAACATCAGGGGAGGTCGTTGTAATTTACCCAAACTAAAATTTATAAAACTGATAAACATTGCAATAATGACCTATATACGGTAAGAACATTTCGTAAAAAAATATAAACAAAACTTAATAATTGTTGCTATATCAAAAGACATAAAATGATTATACATATATTAGTAATTAACAAAGAATTATTATTTATTATTGTATTTTTTTTGAACAATACATATTGTTTAACATGTTTACAATTTTATGAATATCTTTATTAAATTTTATATATTTTAAAAATAATATAACCGTTAATTATTGGCGGGCAATGCTCGTGCACTTTTCTATAAGTATTTTGGTGGGAAAATATATCCACTGATAAACATGAAGTTTACTTTCTGTTATTTATGTGGTAAGTGTAATTTATGTTATTTAGTAGTAGTAGTAGTATAATTATCTTGGTATATTAATTTGATACGTATTAAATAATAATTGTTGGAAAGTTTTGGCTCAGGACCAATATTGGTAGGCCCAACCCACAGCTACTCAAGTCCACACCTTTGAAGGCTTAACCCGCCCCGACCCAAGACCACTGACCCCGACCCAAGTCCATACTTTGGCTCTCCCTCGATTTCTTCGATTCTTCTATTTCTCTCCCTTGAGTTCTTCTTCAGACGATTCCTCTTCACCCTCGGAAACTTTCACCGTCGTTTGTTTCTCCCTCCATCTTAAATGCTACACTCCTTAAAGATTCCATTTCATTCTATCAAATGTAGAGAGTGAACAAAATCGATTCTTGTGTGCCTTTGTAGCTGAGACGTGCCTTTGATGGCGGTGTCAAGTCTTAGTGGCTGGTGTGCCTTGGTGGTGGTTTTAAGCAACCGTTGTGGTTGAGGCCTTTGTAGCCGCAGGTTTGTCCCGGATTTGGCTCCCTGAGCCTTTTTTATTTCGATATTTAGCTGTTGTTTTTATTCTTATTGATGTAATTGCTATTAATATTGTATAAGATTTTTGTAACCATTAACACTGTTATGTTGTTCTGTTTGTGTTCAAGTTTGGGCTCATCGCTTGAAGGTGTAAAATCCCAACATAATAGTTATAATAGTGAAATAAATGCTGGAAAATAGGAGAAAGTGGCTGCCTCGATCACTATAAAAAATTGAATTTTCCCTATAATATAAATGCCCATGGTTTAAAAATCGTGGTTCATCAATACTATCATCCACGGTTAAACAAAACAAAAGCAAATATTTTAATTTTTACCATGATTAATCAATATTCGTCATGGTTTTTAGTAATAGTTTTATTAGTTATGGCTAATGTTTTGGTTACACTTGCAAAAACAATACCTAATGACTATTGGGAAGTCGTGGTTGATTTGTATTTGCTAAAATTTTTCCTTTAACTATAATAATTAACCGTAGAGCAAAATATTTTTTTTGCAGTAGATCTTGATACAAACAAAGAACAGAACGAATGATGAATTGTGCAATAAATAACATAATAAGGTCAAAAGTTGGCAACACAAATGTTTGAAACTTGTCAGAGAATCTTACCAATGAAACAATGTAAGAAATTCAGGAAATAAACCGAACACAGAAACTCTTTTTCTTCTTTTATTGTCAAGAAACAATCAGAAAAGGATAAGAGAAGCCTTAACTTGCATGCAGACAATCAAAAATGCTGCTGTTTTTACCGGCAAAAACCGGAAATGTTCACCTTAAGCTTATCATTTCCATCTTCCTCTTGTTTCTTCTGAACTTGCAAAGCTGAATCTGCCATAGACTTGCTGCAAGAATCTATGTCGATGATTTGCAGCGTCGGGATATCCCCCAAGCTAGAAGGAAACTTCTTCAGTTTCCTGCACCGCTGCACGACCAGGTGTTGAAGCTTGGGGAAATGATAGCTTGATGTGTTCCAACGGTGGAGTTTTAGTCCACTCAGCTTCAAGAATTTGAGCTCCCCAAACTCATCACGGTTAGTCTTCCATTCTTTTCCATCGAACACGATGTACATCAATTTCAGAACCTCAAGCTTTAGTAATCCCCCAATCATTGACATCTCTTTCCAGGACAACTTGAACTTTTGCAAAGTCAGCTTCTTGATGGCAGTAGGAACGTATATCATGTCTGAAAACTTGAACTCACTCCTAAGTAGGTTATATTGAGAGATTCAAGCAGAGGAAGGTAGTCTAGCACAAGATATCGATGGTTCTTGTCTGATGAGTCCCACAAACGGCCTAGTTGCACATTTCAGCCTACGGAGACAGGGAAAGCATCTCAAGATTTGCTCGTCGTTCTCATCTATAATCCACAGATCTGAAACGATTTCCAATCTATTCATTTGGAAGTCCTTTTTTCACAACGGCTCGCCTGTGGCAAGATTCACTGAATGTAGCGTGGTCTCTGACCTGCAGATGTCTCAACTTCATCAAATCCAGGAGGGCCTCTGGTATTTCTATACTTCTGGGAGCATCGAGAAGAAGGAATTCCAGGTTCTGAAGGCAGCCTATTGATGGTGGTATATGGTCTGCGGTGACTCTAGCAGCCAAGTACCTCAAGTGAACCAGCTGCTTGGTTTCGGTCAGATCAAGATCATCTGTCGGTGGTGACTCTTTGGCTTCTATTGACAAGTCCAAGACCTTAGGAGTTTCAGCCTTGAATAAATGAATGAGATATCTGACCAGCAGCCAGCCAAGAGCGGATGTGTAGGCCAAAAGGTCTTGATTTGATGTTAATGGATTCAAGGGGGATACATAGGCGATGGTGTTTCTCGTACACTGGAATTGGCTGTAGAACAACAGATCATTAACGCAGATCAGCCAATGAGAATTATCATCAGTATGCTAAAACGAGAACGGAAATAAGAGGGGGAAAGAGAAGATATTTATATGAAGGAAATAGAGAAAGAGATTCAACTTACTCTTTGATTAAGTTCAGAAAGTTCTTTCTTTAGCTTTTCTCAAGCACAATTCACGCAACAGATCATGGATAGTACAAGCTTTAACACTTCCTTCGGATCGTCTCTTGGCTACTATCACCAGGCTCCGATTGATCAGGTCCATGAGATATTCCTCTCCACATTTCTCAAGCTCTTCCCATCTTCTTGTATAAACCTTCAGCGGCCCAAAGGGATATCAGCTTGCACACTGAAATTTTCGCTATCTTCTGGAAAAGCTCCAAAATACAGAAAACACGGTTTCAAATGAACTGGTAAATGCTTATAACTGAGTTCCAGTATGTTCATACACTTGTTAGAATCTTCAAAAATCTGTGAAACTTAGACTTCTTGCAACCTCATTCCATAAGCTCTTCTTCTCTTCCATGTTTGCAAGAACTGCAGCTATAAGGACCACGCAAGTGGTAGTCCTTGGCAATGTGCTGCAATTTGCTTTCCAATGCCTACTAATCCTTGAGGGCAGTCTTGGTTCTGGAACACCTTTTGCTTCAGTAAATCCCAGCACTGATCCTCTGAAAGAAAAGGGAGATCAAGAGGGATATTATCTGGTGGAGCCACTTCTTTAATTCGACTAGTGATCAATATTCTGCTCCCATTTCCATCGTCTGGGAGAAATCGTCCGATATCATCCCATACGAATGGTTCCCATACATCATCCATCACAATAAGGTATCGTCGCTTTAAACTCTGTGCAGCTGTACGCCTAAACTCTCAGCATCCATACTCAAGATTTTGTCTCGATCAAGGTCACTTACTGACTCCAAAATATTGGCCAACAAACTTCTTCTCTGATACGTTTCAGAGACAACAACCCATGCAAATCTGTCAAACCAGTGGTATCCTGCCTGATTGTTATACAATTTCTTCGCCAAAGTTGTCTTGCCAAGTCCAGGCATCCCGAAGATGGAAATAACCTGGCGCTGTTTTGATCCATCTGTAAGCTGTTCAACAATTATTCTTTGCTCATCCTCGAATCCACAAAGATATCAATGGTCGTTTTCTTGGCTTGTGCTGCCATTCTTCATTAGGATCTTTCTGGGGTTCTTTACTCTTGATTTCTTCAAGTGCAGTACCAGTAACAGTAACATTCTCAAGGAAATCAGGAGCCTTGAGTTTGAGATACCATACAGGAATGTCACCAACAATAAATGAGCTGATAAGATACTTGACATCATTGTAATTCTTTCTGATTTTTTCAAGTCCAATCCCAATAAGCTTAATCTCTGGATCACATGTGGGAACCTGAGGGCGAGATACCAGACCGGCACATCTCCAGCCACGAATGATTTGATGATATATTCAGCTTCATATGCCACTTCCTTAGTTGACAGCACAAACGCAGCAAGCTGCTGATCTTTGAAAACTTCAAGGAATGATATCAAGACCATTAGCTCCTCTTGCAGAGCCTCGACCTCTTCCAACATCAGCAATCAAATCGTCATCCCGGTTCAGTAGATCTTTGAGATCATTAAGTAAGGAATTGACTATGAAGAGTGAATCTCAGTAGTGCTTACCACAAAACTTGGCCTCTTGAGACCATGAGGCAATGCCTCCTGACCTTCATTTCCATGCTTAAACTGTCTCAGCAATTTCGGGAGCTGAAGCTTGATTGGACTCTGCTTGCCTTCATCTGTGAAGAAATATAGATGCAAGAAGCTTCCTGCCTCTTTGGCCAGATCTCCCAAATCTTTGAAGAAATTCTTGGTTTCCTCAATCTCAGGGCAACGGAACAGTGCATCCCCAAGAACGAAGATCAGAAACTTGAGCTCCTTCTGCAGAATCTCAATTTGATCCTCTACGGTATGAATCAAATTTGCATGAGATTTCACTACTTCTTCAACAATATCCAGGAGAAAGTCCAGAAAGCTGGCCAAGAGTTCATTAGTCCTGTAATTGGACGACGAATCCACTATTGGACCACTGAAGAAGAAGCCCTCAACTTCCAAGTGAACGAAAGAACTTACTTGGAAAGCGGGACGTGTTTCTTGAAGCCTCAAGGTCCTCTAGTAGATCAACAGAGCTGCCATCCATGGAGAACGATCTCCTCAAATAGCGAATGACAGCACTCATATGGCTCCCGTTCCATATAAAAGTATCGAATTTCTTGAAGTCTTTGGTGTTAAGACGTCGCAACATATGAGGGAGTCTCGGATTTTCAAGCAGATCCATTGTTCCCAACACTTTCCGAGTTTGAATAAGTGCTAGGATTGTGCTCAAGGTAAAAGCTTACATAAGAAACTGAGCTGACAATGCACGTCTTTCTACTTATTAAACACTCCCATGTCACAGTTTTTGAATCTACCTTCAATTCAGATAGATCACATGATTTCAGCTACCAAAATGTGCTCCTAAAACATGCAATGATCATCAGTTTTGTTATAAGAACAGTTCTCACCTGATCCAGATAACAATGAGCTACAGATGTGAAGTTCCATGACATTAAAGAGAATTAGTGGGACAAGTTGGAATATTAAAATTATATCTGTTCACTTCATCTGAATAAACACCAGTAGATGTGGCTTGCTTCTGTTGACTTGCAATAGGTGAGAATAAGTCAATGGCTGGAAATTCAAGTTCAATTTGGTTTGGTCAAATTTAAATTAATTATACAAGTATAGTATATCGTTCAACAGAATAAATGTGTTACAGTTGCTGTGTGAATGATTAGGTTCGACTAAACCTAATCTAGTTAAGAATTTTATGTGCTGCGGACATACCATGGTATTTAGTCTAATAATTAATTTTCAGGATTAGTTATTTGATTTTGTTTCTTGTTTAATTTTGTACATGATAAGATAGATGAACCTCTTGAACTTAGTACAAAACATCAAATATGATTCTACGATTACAAAAGACAGCAACTCTTATTATGCAATACAACATACAACATCCCACGCACCTGAAGGAGTTCAAACCCATGACCTTTAAGATCATGGGGCCTCAGTTTCGCCAACTGAATTAGGTCTCATTAGCATCAAACATGATCCTGCCCCGGTGAAAATAAAGGCTAATTTTTAAGATACTTCACATAAGTTTGCTAACTTTTTACTAAACTAAATTTATCCCTAAAATAATATTATTTTGTAATGGACAATGACGTAAGCTAACATCTTATTAATTAATCTCGATTTAATAACCCTAAATTAATAATACATTTTCGGTAAATTTCATTTTAGCCCTCTACTCTAACTTTATCTCACTTTGGATCTCTCAATTGTATCCTTAACCCCTTGCACTCCTGTAAATGCTTTAATCGCACATGTATTTCAAAAAGAATAATTTTGGAAAGTTCAGCAATATGGTTTAATGAATTTTATAAAATAAAATATTTTATGATGATATTTTTTGGTAAAAAAAAACATAGTCCTACGTTAAAATTTAATAATTTAAATAGTAAATTTTTTTTTAAAACTAAAAAATATCTAGATAGATTTGGCAATCATGTTTTTTATTTTCAAAAGTTTACAAAAAAAAATAATATAAAAGATTATGCAAATTATTCTTACACTAGTCTGCATTCCACGCCAAGACACAAAAGTATTATGTATTTGTTTTGAAAATAAATAAATAAATCTTATAAATTATTTAAATTTTAATATATAGATATATCTAGAGCTAAGTAATCAGTGAATTACTAAATTTTTTATATATACTGATGATTACATTGAAAGGAATTATTATATGTTCGAATATGAATATATATATATATATATTTATACAAAAATATAGGAAAAAATGCAATTTATCCCTCTGTGTTATAAGAAATGAGCAATTTACCCCTGTGAAAAATAACAATTTACCCTTTTATATTATAAAATAGAGCAAAACACCCCCCTAAGCCGAGAGTGTATCACACTCTCCCCTCTTGCAACTGGGCATAATTTTTAATAAAAAAATATATTTTTATATATATATTTTTAAAATATTATGTGTATATATATATATTATATATATAGTATTTATAAAATATATATAATATATAGAATAATATATATTAATATATAGTAGTATACACAAATATATATATATAGAATAATAATATATATATATAGTGTTATACAATAATATATATATATATATATATATATATATATATATTCTTTTCTTAATCCTCGCCGGAGCGCCGCCGCCTCGCTCCCCCCAAATCCACCAAATCCGTCCTCATTCCGTCCGCTTCCTCCTCCTCCTCCTCCTCCTCCCCTTCTCCCGAGATCCGCCTGCGCCTCCCGTCCGCCGCCTCCGCCTCCTCCTCTCTCCTCCTTCCTTCTCCTCCTTCTCCCGCCCCCCGATCTGCCCTCCGCTTCTCCCTCTCTCCTCCCTCGCTTCCTCTTCTCCATCTGCCCAGATCCGCAGCGCCCTCCGTCCGCCGCCTCTCTCCCTCTTCGCCGACATCTCTCTCTCTCTCTCTCTCTCTCTATATATATATATATCATATATATACATATATATATTATTTAATTATATAATATATATATATTTAAATTTAATTATTTATAATATATTATTTTTATTTTTATTTACTTAAATTTAAATCGTTGATTTGAATTAGATAAAATCTACATTGTTGATTTATTAGTTAAATTTGGACCTTAGATTGATCAAGATCCAACGGTTATTAAATAAATATATAATATTATTTTAAATTTTAAATTAAAAAATAAATAAAAAATGCGCATGTGATACACGAAACGCGTCAGGGGGGGTATTTGCTCTATTTTTAATACTATAAGGGGGTAAATTGCTACTTTATTTTTTACAGAGGGGTAAATTGTTCATTTTTACTTAATACAAGGGGGCAAATTGCATTTAACCCCAAAAATATATATTTCTTTTGGTGATTAAATCAATCCTTTGAATTATATGAAATTTAGAGGATTGTAAGTGTATTTTTTGGCAGACCAAAGTTAACTCACATGTAAATGAAGGCAAAATATTGTTTTTAGTCCTTTTTTTGGAAAAATATATTTAATCCTTAAAATATATTGAAGTTAACAAATTTAGTTTCGTAACTATGTTGTGAACGAAATGAGTCATGGAATTAAATATAGACAACACATTTACTTCTATAATTTTTTTAAAGTATTTAGTTCTAAACTGGATGACAACTAAATGAATTTGGCCAGAAACATATTAGCATATCTTACATGCGTGGTTGAAGGTGAGATATGAATAAAATCCGAGAAAAATTCATTTTTTGTCCTATAACTAGAGGCGATGAACTTTTAGTCATATTTCTTTTGAAAAACTCATTTAATTCTTTAAGTTTAATATTTTTGACGCATTTTATCCCGTAACTTACCTAGTGAACAAATTCAATTTTATATTTAGTTATGTAAAATAAATTTAGTCCTTTAATTTTTTAACTTGACACTTTTAGTCATAAAGTTGGCTGACGATTTAAGATGCTGCCTAGAAAAAAAAAAAAAAAAAAAGAGCTTGTTCTTCACGCATGAATGAGACGGGTGAGATGTGGATAAAATAGTTAATACACATGAAATATCATTCATAATCCCTGATTCCTCAAATTCCCATCTTTCTGTCAAGTCCTAATTTTTCAACCAAATCTTTGGAAGAGCTAATTTCTCTTCGTAAATCATCTATTCAGGCCTATTTTGTCTTATTTATTCGGAGTAATTGCACTTTCGGTCTGACAGGATAGACCCTTTTTCACTTTTGGTCCAGTGCTTTACGGGGATGACACTTTAGACCTTAAAACTCAAATTTTTCGACACTTTTAGTCCCACGCCTTTAAAAATTGACATTGCATTGGTTTTATTGCAACAGTTAACATATTGAAAAGAAAGAACTTCATCGAGTATAACGACGTTAAATAATTGCACTTGCTAGGAGGCAATCCAACCTTTTATTTGCTTTTTTTTTAGGATTTAACTTTTTCAATTCCACAGATCTAAGCTTCACACAGGGCGTGAGCACGCTCTGTGTTGAGCCGAAATCAGCTTTAACCCTCTTGTCCCAAAATATTACATTGATTGATAAGGCATGATCACGCCTTGTCTCTCGTTTTGTTCTATTTGCACCATTCTCCAACACCACGCCTCTCGCCGTCTAATCATGCACCACCATCCACTGTTGTTATTCTTCATCCATCTAACCGGCTTAACACCACTCCGCATTTCAGGGACGTTTTTTATTTCCTTTACTGTGTGTAGTGTTTTATACATACATTGATGACAATGTATATACTTGGTGTGGGGGAGTCTTGTTGTGTTATAATTAATTTTAGGGATTATTTCACTTTTCATACCCCTTTTTCAGTTTTAGTACCCCAAGTTTCTAAGTCATCAGACTTAATACTCAAAGTTTTCAATTTTCATCTACCTGATTACCCTCCGTTAAGTTAACCATTAAAACTAACAGTCAATTCAATTTTAGAGAAAAAATTAGGTGGAATCTTGTATATATCAAGGCATGCTTGGGTGCTATTTTATTTAACACACCAAAATTTTTTATTTTACTTAATTTTATAATTGAGGACAATAATGTTAAAAAAAATCAAATTTCTATTAAAAAATACTAATTCAAATCGTTGTAGAAATACCAATTCAAATATTTTCTCCCAATTAAAATCATTATAAATGTGGAGTAATGTAAGTAATCGCCTGGGTTGAAAACTAAAAATTTTGGGTAATAAGTCTGATGACTTGGAAACCTGGGTTGCTAAAACTGAAAAAGAGGTATACTTTGGGTATGAAAAGTGAAATAATTCCATTAATTTTATTAGTCGGAGACATGCTTTTGCGCTTAATTATTTTGAAAATTGTGTGTTAATGGAAGTTTTGAGTATACTGATGTGGAGGGAAGTTTTTCTTTTTGGTTTCATTGTGGAGAAAATGTTTGAGCTATGGTAGGGGGTTGAAAATCTTTTAAAAACACTGAAAATTGTGCTTGAAATTAGTTTTTGTTGAAACAAAATGTGTGTATTATCCCTATGACTTGAACTGGATTTTTTGAATGTTGTCTTGTGATGTCCCTAGAATTGATAGGAATTTGTGATTTAAGTGGAGATTAGTAGGAGCAACTAACACTAGTATCATATAAAATATTGTGTGAAGTGTGTCCCATTGATTGCATTAAACTGTCAATGTTCAAAAATCAACACTAAAGCCTAAGTGTGAGCTTTTTGAGCCAAAACACTTTCATTTAATAGTGCCCATACATTTCTTTTGACTGAGGGCATCAAACTTAGTGTATGCATTCTAGATTTTGGTTTTGTAATGCATTTTGAGACCACATTCTTGTGAATTGGTGTATGAATGTGATAAGGGCATTTAGGAATAACCAAATTAACCTTGAAAAAGAACCTACCGCAATTCAACATTAGGAAACTCTTTAGAGTCTTGGCCATTCTTTTCTTGGTTAAAACCACATTACAAGCTAAATTATCTTTTATTGGTTATTTCTTAAAGAGATTTTTTAAACCCATTCAAGAGGAAACTGTCGCTTCAATTGATTGTAAGATGATATAGAAATAAGAGAAAATGAAATGACTCAAGTTGCATACAGGGGACTCATTGGTAACCTCAAGAAAAGGTGGAAAGAAGGAAATGAGAAAAAAAATGGAAGGAAGGAGAAAAATGATGAAACACAAAAAGAAAAGGAAAATAGATGAGGGAGAAAAGAAAGGGACAAATTCAAAAAAAAAATAAATGAAGTAAAAAAATGGAATTATTTCAAGCACTTGAGTCAAGTTGAAAAAAAAAATGAGTTGAGCAAAGCAAGCAACGAGGTTGACATCATCCTTTTGATTTCATAAGCCACAATTTGACCTCTTCTTGTCATACCCTTTCCTAAGCCCCATTACAACCATATTAAGACCCTTTTTATGGACTGATTCCCATTTTATAGTGGTGGAGATTTGATTCACAAGCAAGCATATGGTAATGACACTCTATTGTTTTGATTCTAGTGCGACCTAGTTCCTTAAACACTTTTCGAGTGACTAGAGTGATATCCTTGTGAGAGTATTGAGAGTTGCTTCATGTGAGTTTGATATAGTCAATGGGATACTTGTGTCTAGAATGTGTGCTACTAGTGTTTATTCTCGATATTAGTATCTCCTCTTAAACTGTGAAGACAAAACTGTGAAGACATATTGGTTAAGGAACATACTTGATTTACATGAAGAGAAGTTCAGGATTGATCACTTGAATAATTTGTATATTTTGAATCGAGACATGCTTGAGGATAATCGTGGGTTTGGTGTGGGAGAATTCGATAGGATGTGTTTTTATCAGTCAAATGCATACTTAATTCAAGTGTGTTAGAATGAATTTATTTCATTGATAATTGAATTATGCATCTTTTAGGTGAAAGATTGATATTTACCCCATTTTGAAGAAAAGAAAGCCAAAAAGTCCTAAATGAAGCCAAAACATGATCAAGGAAGAAGAGAAGAAACAAAATTGAGCATCTGATAGGGCGTGCCCTATTCATTGCAATTTTTTTCCTTTCACAAAAATGGGCGAATTTGGAAAGATTGTTACTGTGATTTATTTCCTTTTCCAGATGACAAGTTGAAAGACAAGAGAGAGGATGATTTTTCTGCTATAAAAAAGGGTGTGAAGATTGAAGATGATGTATCCAATTTCATAATTTATTACTCTCTTAGTTTAGATAATCTCTTCTCTTTTTTCTATAGGATTTTAGGAAAAATTTCTACGCACATGCTTGTAGTTAATTCTATTTTCTAATTCAAGGAAAACATTGACCCAATTGTAAATGTTTTTAGATTTTGGCTTTTATCTAATTTCATTGAGTATTTTTCTTGTCTTGATTTATATTTTATGGAATAATTATTATTGATAGATCTAACAATTCGATTAAATATCAATTGTTTTAGTGCTATGCATGAGTTCAGTGATCCGTAATTGTCATGAATAAGTGGTATAAGTAGCAGACAAATTAACTGTGTGTTTTGCACGATTTATTTGTAGGGACAAGAAAACTAGGTTAAATAATTGTAGCTGTCTCAATTGTTTGATCTAGATTCAACTGTTTTCACTGATGCAAATGCTATTATTGAATTGATATGGAACGCTATCGTGCCCATTCATGAAATACTAAGTTTTGATTTAGATGTTTGAGTCAGTCAACTATAAAAGAAAAATAAAAATTCATTATGGCCATTCTAATAGATTTCAAAGTTGAATGCTTGGTTGTGAAATTAATCTTGCGTTATCAATGATTAACATAATGATTGGGTGATACACTCACTTGGGTCAGAATTCTTCTCTACTAACATCTTCATTGTAATTTATTTCTGCTTTCTATTTAGTTTCTATAATTGTAGAATCGATAATTAATTTTGACGGCCTCGACCACGGGACAAACCTTTATTTTGAGGTCATTTAAGTTGGTTGTATCCTCTTTCGATATGCCTTGTCTTTTAAGTTGAACCTCTCTTTGAGGTCATCTTATTTTCCTTTAGATCCACCCTTTGAGGTTGCGCGTGAAGGTCATATCCACTTTGTATACACCTTGTTTGCTTGCTAGGTCCTTTCTTCCAGGACGATTGAGATGATCGCCTCCTCTTTTGATTTGCCTTAATTTCCCTTTAGATCCTCTTTTCAAGCTCGTTTATTATTGTTGTATCTTCTTTCATTACACCTTGTTTTCTTTTCTTCGAAGCCATTTGAGTTGGTCATATCTTTCTTGAATACTCATTTTCTTTATTGTTTAAAATCTCTTTGAGATCACTTGATTAGGTTGTATCCTATTCAGGTAGGCGTTGGTTTTACTGTTGAATCTCACTTTGACGTCACTTAAGTAGGTCGTATCCTTTTCGAATACGCCTTACTTTTAAAGTTGAACCTCTCTTGGAGGTATTTTTGAATGGGTCATACCCTCTATCGGTACCACCATTATTTTATTACTAAATCATTCTTCAAGGTCATTTTAAGTTGGTCGTATTGTCTTTAGACACGTTTTGTTTTATTGTTGAAACTCTCTTCAAGTTCACTTGAGTGGGTCGTATCATCTTCGGATATTCCTTGCTTGTATTTTTCAACCTCACTTTGAGGTAAGTGGAGTGGGTCATACCCTCTTTAGGTATGCCTTGCTTTTATTTTTGAACCTTCGTTCGAGGTTATATCCTCTTTAGATTTGCCTTGTGTTTAATGTTGAACCTCTATTCGAGATCATTTGAGTTGGCCGTATCCTCTTTGGATATGCTTTGTCTTTATTGTTGAAAACCTTTTTGAGGCCACTTAAGTGGGTTGTATACTACTTGGATATGCTTGCTCTTAATGTTGAACTTCCCTTTGACGTCACTTAAGTAGGTTGTATCATCTTGGAAATGCTTTGTCTTTACTATTGTACCTCCCTTTGAGGTCACTTAAGTTGGTCGTATCATTTTCAGATACACCTTGCTTTTATTATCGAACTTCTCTTTGTGGTCACTTGAGTGGGTCGTATCCAAATCTTCAAGGTCCTTTGACTTGGTCGTATCCTCTTCGGATACGCTTTGCTTTATTGTTGAAACTCTCTTCAAGGTCCTTTGAGTGGATTGTATCCTCTTCGGATATGCTTTACTTTTATTGTTGAAACTTCCTTCAAGGTTATTCTAGTTGGTTATATCCTTTTTAGATACGTTTTGTCTTTATAGTTGAATCCCTCTTTGAGGTTATTTGAGTTGGTTGTATCCTCTTTAGATACCCATTATCTTTATTTTGAAGCCCTCTTCAAGGTCAGTTGACTGGGTCATACCCTATTCAGATATGCCTTGCGTTTATTATTGAAATCTCACTGAGGTAGGTTAAATTGGTCGTATGTTCTTCGGATATGCCTTGTCTTTCATGCAAAACCTCTGTTCAAGGTCACTTTGGTTGGACGTATCCACTTCAAATACCCCTTGCTTTTATTGTGAAATTCCCCTTCTTGGTGTTTGAATAGGTTGTACCCTCTTCTGGTATGCATTATTTTTATTGTTGAGTCTCTCTTCGAGTCATTTAAGTTGGTAGTACCCTCTTCAAATATGCTTTGTATTTATTGTAGAAGTTCTCTTTTAGGACATTTGAGTTGCTCATATTCTATTTGGGAATGCCTTGATTTAATTGTTGAACTTTCTTTGACTGAGTTCGACATATCCTCTTCTGATACTCGTTCTCTATATCGTTGAACATCTCTTCGCGGTCACTTTAGTTGGTCATATCTTCTTTTGATAGGATTTGCTTTTATTGTTGATCTTCTATTCGAGGTCATTTGATTGGTTCATACCCTCGTCAAACATGCCTTGTATTTATTATTGAACCTCTCTTTGATGTCACTTTAGTTGGTTGTATCCTCTTCAGATACGCCTTGCTTTATCATTCAAATTCTCTTTGAGGTGAATTAAAAAGGTCGTACCTCATCAGAAACGCCTTCCCTATATTGTTGAATCTCTCTTCGAGATCATTTTAGTTGGTCGTATCCTCATCGGATATGCCTTGCTTTTATTATTGAACTTCTCTTTGAGGTCACTTGAGTGGATTGTACCCTGTTTTGGTGCGCCTTGATTTTATTGTTGAACTTGTTCGAGGTCTTTTGAGTTGGTCTTATCCTCTTTGGATACGCCTTACTTTTATTATTGACCTCTCTTCAAAGTCATTTAAGTGGGTTGTACCCTCTTTGGGTACGCCTTATTTTATTATTGAACCTCTCATTGATATAGGTTGAGTTGGCTGTGTCCACTTCAAATACGTCTTCGAACCTCTCTTTGAGGTCACTTAAGTTGGTTATATCCTTTTCTGATGCCCCTTGATTTTATTTTTGAACCTCTTTTCGAGGTCATTTGAGCTGGTCGTATTCTTTTTGTATATTCCTTGCTTTTATTGTAAACCTCTTTTCGAGGTCATTTGAGTTTGTCATATCCTCTTTGGGTGCAACTTTTTTTTTTTTTAATTTTATTATTGAACCTCTCTTTGACGACTGTGTAGGGATATGTTAAAGTTGTTAATCTTAGCCAGTTTGTTTTATCAACCGCCTACGCTGTTCCATCCTACCGATGCTTCATGGCTTTTTAACATTTGGTGTGTGGATTTTGTGGAGCCTATGACAAAGTCCTCCAATGGTTGGTTGTATATCTTGACGGCAATCGATTATTTCTCTAAGTGGGCTAAAGGGTTGTCTCTTAAAGAATTGAAGAAAGAGAATGCTGCTAATTTTATCTACACCAGCATCACTGACCATTATGGGTTGTCTAGGTATATCATCACTGATAAATGGAATCCCTTTTGCAATAGCTTGATAGATAAGTTATATCAAAAGCTTGATTTTAAGCAAAGAAATTCTTCAATGTACTATGCTACTACCAACGATTTTGCCAAAGCATTTAAGATTACCTTGTGCAACTTACTGAAAAAAATGGTGTGGCCAAGTCAAATCGAGATTAGCATGAAAGAATTGAAGAAGCTCTAAGGGCATACAAAACCACTTTTAGAACACCTAGGCAAGCAACTCCCTATGTGTTAGTTTATAGAATGGAAGCAGTCCTTCCTCTTGAGAAACAAAGTTTATTATTAAGGATTGCAATACAATAGGGCTTATCGAGGAAAAAAGCTCGATTACGACTTGAGGAATTAGAAGCTCTTGATGAGAAGAGATTGTAAGCTTACAAAGGCCTGAATATTACCAAGATTGACTTTATAAGGTGTTCAAAAAGAAGGTTTATCTATGTTCTTCTCATGTTGTTCATTGGGTACTTGCAGTGAGAAAACCTATAATCACCATTCATTAGATACCCAACCCTTACTTTAGACCCACCCAGATCTAATACAGTTGGATCTTAAAAATGTTTCAAATAGTAGATACTGTAGATCACAAATGCTTCCAAGCACTCACGTCCGTAGCCTCCCCATTTCCCAACTTACACTAAAAAATTCAAGTCCCCTCTCACGACCTTGCCACCTTCTACCACCTTGCTATTGCATCACGATGCATTTCTACACCGCCCAAATATTGTGTTCTCGCACACTTGCCCTTATTGCTACCGTCTACCGCCTTGCCAATGCATCATTTCACATTTCCTTGCTGTCAAATCCACGGTTGTTGCGTCACCGTAGTTGGAGATTTGAGTTTTAGTTTTTTTGGACGATTTATGAGGAAATGAGAAGAGATTTTGCAACACTATGATTGTCTATCTGAGGTTTAGATTTTCTGGATGATTTTTGAGGAAATGAGAAAAGATTTTTGAGTGAATAGTGAGATACATTGAGTTGGTTGGGCTTGAATTTCTTTGATAAGTAGATGTGTCATCTTGTATGTAAAGGTAGATGTGGTTGTAATGATGGATGCTATGATTATGTTATTTCATATTTTTTTATGGTGAAATCTTTTTTCTTGATATACAGGATTTTTTTTTGTTATTTTCTATTAATTTTGAGATCGTGAAGTTGGATGAATTCTTATTTTTGTTTATTTTTAAAAATAAACAAACATGACCTAAAAAATCGAGTCTAGCAAAATATGTTCAGGTTTGGGACCCATCGGGTCTTGGGTCGGGTTGGGTCTGGGCCTACACATTCATTATTTTACTGGGCCTATTTAGGGTATGGGCTTGGATAGGATCTTACAGCTTATGCGTACGGAAATACTACTGGTAGTGAATGTGATTAACCTTCTAATCCACTATATTGAAAGGATTTCATGTGGCTAAAATAACGAAATACTTCACCTCATCTAGGATGGCTAAGTTATGGATACTCCTAGCCGCATTAGTGTTAATTGTGGAAACCCCTACCTCTCCAAATAAAAATACTTCATATTTTTTGTGACGTAGTGACTTGATCCTTTTAGTGAGTACGTACGCTTATATACTTTAAGTTCAATCATAGCATTTAAAGTAACCATTGTTTCTAATATGAAGTTGTCAAAATGAGGAACATTGTCAAAGATTGCAAGATAGATAAAGAATTATTATTTTTTATTATATAATCTCAAATATAACAACAATCATGATATGGGGCGAAGAAGAAAAACAACCAAAAAGATCAAGCAAAAGGATCTAAATTTCGTAACTATTCTATGGCAATTACTAGAGTTGTTGCTAAAGTGTTCAAGTGTTATATTGCTTCTTCACTCAATGGAGAAGTGTCGTCAAATACATTAATCTCCTCACTAGTCCCACGAACATCAGATGGGCACTTTGTAGTGGTTCTTTTTCTTGTGTTAAGGATGTGGACAAACTCTTCCCTCGTCGCTCCAAATCATCAATATACTCCAACTCAATTTGTGGATTCAATTCGATCATTCTCTTTGTTTGCTTTAACTTGCACATCATGGAAACGATCCTTGGATTCATTAAGTTGTCGAGAAATTCGTCCTTTTGGTAGCCCTTAAGAAGATATTGATTTTGCCTCATTATAAACAATTGTCGCCTCAAACAAAGAATACATTGTCTATAGAGGAAACATCAATCTCAAGAACTCTTCATTGAAACCATCACGATTTAAGTCTCATCCTCCATAGATGAGATGTTGTCTATTGAGGCTTCTGCTATCTTTTATTTACGTATATGCAACATATATGGACAAATATTGCCCCACTATTTCATGTAAGGTTCTAAAAAGAATATCTTGGCATTAGGATTCATGCAAAAAATGAAATCTTTGGATGAGGACTTAGACAGGACACACAAGCTAACTATGTTGTCAAGTACATTTCTTCCCGAAAAATAAGGTCTCATATGCAATTGACCATATTCTATGGGTGTTGTTGCCAAAGGGGGTTATCAGTTGACTTAGGATGGATCACTTTCTTTCTTTATGCTGTAATTTTCTTAGGCCAAACTTCACCCATTTTTCAATATCTAGATGGAAACACTTGACCATCATTGGAACTTCAAAGTAAATGGTAAGTGTAAAGTAAGTACTTGTTGGAACAAGGGATGGATCTATCTTTTTTCTCATTGATCTCATAAACTCCAACACGCTTGGTACAACTTTGTCATAAAAGGCAGCTCGTTACAGGAAGTCCAATTAGGTCATGTAAATCTCATAATATAATGAACAACTCTCCCGCAGAAATAAGCAAATTATTTGTGGGAGGATCCCATGATTCATAGGCTTTAGTGATGTCAAAATTGTAATCGTAGGTAAACAGTGAGGCGTAAGCAACATCATATATCTTGACGAATTGTGATACATCAGCTAATTAAATTTTTTATTCCACTCCAAATATACTTTGATGTGGTGGAATTTACTGATGATTTGGAGATCATCATCCTACTTTGCATTGCCTCCATTAATGCGACAACCCAAAGTTGGTAAAGATTTAAGTATTACGAGGAAGTTCATGGTGGCTATCTCGTAAAGTCCATGCCTTAGTTTTCTTTCTCAAAAAAATTTCTTGAGACCATTCGTGCAAATAAAAATAGTTTGTTAGTCTCGTCCATGAATTCACCTTTCGACCATTGAGAGGAAATTAAAACCACCAAAATTCTGCCTTTTTTCTATGGGTTGAATTTCATCATCAAGAATGACCAAATATTAATCACTTGAAGGAGAAGATGTGTAGCACCCGCTATTAAAACTACGGCTATATCTCCCCTAAACATCATATTTAAAGTAAATTCTGTTTATATATATAAATATACACATAATCATTATGCATACGTAATCCCTACATCACAAAAAACACAATCACAACCCACAACAATATATATATATATATATATATATATATATATATATATGCACATATCAAACACCACAAAGTAAAACTATTTTATTAGTTCACCGTCCACATTTTTAATTCTTCTCTATACATCCCAAAATGTGATATATATTTCAACTAACGAATTAGGAGAAAATCGCATACTGGCCCGACCTGACTGAACGCAAGGTTTGGACCTAGCACTTAACGGGTGGACACCATAAGATCTACTCCTGAAAAATATTAGTAGAGGAATGAGCCTGCAACCGGTAAGCAAATAACTGATACTATCTATATATGTATGTCAAATATAGTCCAAATAAAAAAGATGAGCATCGTACGTAATATATAATCAATTTAGTTTCTACACAAATAAATATGAACTGGTGAGAACCCGCTGAATCATTTATTTAATATGCAGTCAAATCAACATTAATTCTAACATAACCAACTTTATTGCATAACATAGCCAACTCACAATAAAACAATCAATTAAACCCCTCTTCTCCTAGTCTGCTTACCAGAAGGTGATATAATGTTTTTCCCACCAACTCAACTTCACTTTCAACATTTTATAAGTGGATTACCGCCTTTATAAACCAGGAAGAGCCAACAATGTCGTTTATTTTCTTCTACGAAGAGCACCAAGGCCAATTTATTCACGAAGAGCCGTCAGGACCGTTTATTTTTTTCCACGAAGAGCCATCGACACCAATCAAATGAGTAATCACATAATAATTATATTCAGTTCCCGTGACTCCATCATTTCCACATTTCACCATTCTTGTAAGCAGTTAGTAACATTAAACCATATATTAACTTACTTTCATTTACCAACACCAATAACACATCATTCAATAAATGTAGTACTTCAATGTTCTATTCTCATTTCACTCACACAACATGATTATTCAAATTAAACACCCACCACTCATACAATTCTAACTAGAAATCATCCACCACCCATTCGTTTTCAAATAAATCAACTTCAACACGAATCACAGTGCTATATAAAAGTAATATTGGAAAGAAACATATAAGACAATACTAATTATTCACGTACCTTGATCTAACGACGCTCTACTAGCAAATAAGGAGTTGCTCAATCCTCTACTTTATCCCCGAATCCTATAATAAGTTATATTGTATATAATCAATGTATTGAATAATGTAATTTCTAATAAATTATTAAATATTATTCGTACGATTTTCAATAATCTTTTAGTATTTCATTTCTATCAAAAGTCAAATCTTTGTTCTGTTATTTTCTAACTAACTAAACTTTCTAAACTTCCCATATATAATATATATATATATATATATATATATATATATTTAATTTAACAGTTAACTCATAGAAATTCATTTACTCAAACCCCTCATATTTTTATAACTAACATTCTTAATAATATCCCCCTAAATTTTGAGTAAATTAACTATATTAAGATTAATTAACAAATTTATAAAATTTATAATATTTTTAAGCTAAATGTGATATTTAATTAGACACTAATTTAAATAGTCAAACTCGTAAAATTTTTCAATTAGATATTACATCGGATAGTATAGATTATATTTAGTAATGATACTAATTAAATAACATTATAAATATATAATATTAAGAATAATTACCTGCTGAATCGCCCTTCAAATGTGTGTGCGTGAGTTTAGATAGGTTTCTTGATATGTATAATAGGTATCATGATTATGTATATATGTCTTATATAATTCAATTGGTAATGCAAGCATCAAGTTAGTGGCAGCACCATATCTATTTTTCTTTTTTTGGTTTAATTTTTAATAACTTTGGTTAATCCATAATTTGATCCCTAACTTTTGAAAATTATATTGTTTAACCCCAATTATTTTATAAAGTTTTAATTTAATCTCTCGAACTTTTTAATATACTCATATTTCAACTCATAATTTAGTTATCAATTAAAATTTTTCAATAATGAGCATTAATCCTACAATTATGTACTATAATATTGGGGCGTTACAAGATGTATTTTTATAATAAAGCATGTTGCAACATTCCAAGGCAAAAGAAAACATTTACTTGAGTTAAAAGAGGAAGAAATGTCTGTCCTGAGGTGAGTGATGGAAAATGTTTTAGTATGTAACTTGGCCTAATTCTTTGCAAAAACTAGGCATGGATTTATAGCCTTTATTTACGAGGTGGGACAAGATTTGTTCAATTCTTTAAGCTAGATTTGTGCTTCTGGTGCATATATATCTGTCGTAGTATTCAAGTGATAATGAAGAAAGATTGATTGCCAAAATTAGGATATGCTATTTCAAAAGAAAGAAATGAAATCTCACCTGAGGTAGAAAAGCTGAAAAATTCGAGAATCGAATTCTACCATTTGGTATCAAGATTAATGGACGAAGGATAAGATTTTTCCAACCAAACGGTGAAGCTATATCTAAAAGCTGTAGGAGATAATATATAATCAGGCTTATATGGAGAAAAGAAACTTAAAGCCGATGGAAACAACAAATTCCGAGTTATATGCGTTTGGAAGAATGGAATCATCATTAAGAATTCTTGAGAGCAAGTTGAAAGTTTGGAAAAGCTACAATAATCTAAAACTATGAGCTAGAAAATGTTATTGTAACAAATCGGGAAAAATTCGAGAAGGAATTTGAAGATTAGAGCCTCTTGTCGAACCAAGATATGTTGCAGGAACTTGAAGCATTAACACAATGACTTGTGTGCATACTAGAAAAGGTGAGGAAGAAAAGTGTATTATGCTAATGTAGAATGCCACGAATTTATTCCAATCACCAATTTCATGATGCTAGTTGTCACAGGGGCTTGTTCACGCAACGAAAGTCTTTGCACAAATACCTGTGCGGCACTAGCGCACCGCCGCTAATCAGCCTTCATCCTCACACACTCACCCTTGTGTATGAAGTGTTTAGAGTAGGGCACAATTCGAACCAAGCATGCAAAGGGGTTTTTGAAACGCACAATCAAATATCACAACAATTTACGGCCGAAGCCAACCTTATATTTTATTGCTCGTTCAATCAAAATACAAAGAATTCGGATTGCACACTAGGGGAACTTTGTCAACCCTACTCACTCTCAATTTCGAGCCTCACCTACTCAAAATCTCGATCTCCCATGCACAACTCAACTAAAGCATATAAATACATAGCAACACAGTTGACACCCCCAACTGCTATAGAAAATTGTCCAAAACTGGCTGCAACCGCTATGGAAACTGCCCACAACCATATTGTCTGCAACTTCCCACTATTGCCATGTAGATGGGCAGTTACCAGCCTTAACCGCCTCATCATATGTCCCGCACATGTCTCATGCTTTAGCCCACGCAGCCAACCACCAAGCCTTGGCCGTTGTTGACAGTCGTCTGTCCTGCCGACCGTGTGCGGGCACTGCCAAGCCCGTCCGCGCACTTGCCTGCCTACCTACCAAGTTTTACCGCACATTGGGCACGTTCTGTGCCAACCATCTGCCAGCCTGCCGGGAGCCGTCTGCGCCCGTGCGCATAGTCTGCCGAACGTCTCCGCACAGAGGCGCCTGCACGTCCCTCTGCCGTGCAGCCTACCCGTACCTGCACCCGACTGTTCCTCGACACTGTCCAACAATGTATCATGTGCTGTGCACCAGCCCCGTGCCATGACACCAACACAAGCCAATAGTCCACCTGCCGTCTCCTGCATATACCCGTGCCGATGCCCGTCGTCACTGACTGCCGAGTCCAGTGCGCATGCCTGCCGCACTGAACTTCGAGGGTCTTACACTAGGCTTGTGCAGCGCTAAGCTCTTCATATAGGCACTCAATTGAGATTATTAAGTTCTATTAGGATTGATGATTTTAAATTATAGACCAATTAGAGTTTCATTGTCCAAAAACCACTAGATTTACAAGATTCCGCAAGAGTAAGTTTTGTTGGAGAGAATCATCTGGTTTCTTCAAATCCTCACAAGGTCTCAGACAAGGTGACCCTATATCACTTGCATTATTCATCATTGCCTCAGAGGCTCTATCTAGAGGACTTAACCACCTTTTCGCACAGAATCTTGATATGTTCTATCAAACGGGCTGCAAAACTAGAGTGACTCATCTACCCTATGCATGTCTCATGTCAAGATGGTGTGTCATTTCTTGGGCGAGAAGGATATTGTCAGCAATGAGCCTGCCAGGCACAAAACCACTCTGAGATGGGGAAATGAGATCAGGTAATGCTTGGGAGATTTTATTGTAAAGAAGCTCGGACAAAATCTTATTAGTAACATTGCAGAGGGAGATGGGTCTGAACTCGGACCAAGATTGGGAAGAGTCATTCTTAGGGATGAGGATGATAGATATAGCAGTGAAGCTTCTAGGCATACGAGTGCCCCTAAAGAAATCCGTGACAGCTGCAAAGACATCCTCTGCAATAGTATCCCAACAAGCTTGAAAGAATGCTGAAGAGAATCCATCAGGCCCAGCTACGCTGTCTTTATTAATAGAAAATACCACTTCTGTAATATCTTCTTGAGAGGGTGGTTGACAAAGATTGAGGACGACATCTTGTTGGACTTGGGGAAATTGGAAGGGAAAATCATGAGGTAGTGAGGTGGTAGAGGTATCACATAAGATACTTCCGAAGAAGTGCATTGCCGATTCCTTAATTTGAGCAGAGTCAGTTATTTCCTGTTGATTATCCATCACTCTGGAGATTTTGGACTTCAACCTTTTCTTCTTAACCGAGGAATGAAAGAATTTGGTGTTCTTTTCTCCCGCTTCAAGCCATTTGCAGTTGCTTTTCTGCCTCCAAAATTCAGACTCAAGGTTAAGAGCGTGGACCAAAGTAGCATTTTGTCTGTTGAGGTTGATCAAATTAGCTTCGGATGGAAGCCTATCAAACTGCTTTTCAGCTTCATTGGCAGCGGCCTTGGCTTGGTCTACTAGAGAGAAGACATTGCCGAATATATCCCTATTCCACTGCTTCAAGTGATCCTTCAGCCTATATAGCTTCTGTTGCAGCCTATACATACCGTATCCGTGGATGAGGGCGCCCCAAGATTGTTTAATCATTTCTTGGAAGTTGGGGTGCATAATCCACATATGCTGAAATCTGAACGAGGAAGGAACTTTGTCCTCAGTTCTAGTGGCAGAAATTAACAGTGGGTGGTGATCTGATAATCTTCTGGGGAGATGTGAAACTCTGGTGGAGTTGAATAATTCCGCCCATTCTTGAGAATATAAGACTCTATCTAAGCGTCTCCATACCCTTTTGTTAGACCATGTGAAGGGTTCCCCTTCAAATCCTGCATCAGTTAATCCACTATCTAAGACCATGTCATTAAAGTCCTCAATAGAGCCCAAGCTGCTGATAGTGCCTCCTCGATTTTTCATGTGTGTGTAGCATGGTGTTGAAGTCTCCTCCAACAATCCAAGGAACTTTATCGAGGGACAACCTTTTAAGCTCCTCCCATAAGGCTCTCCTTGGATTCCTGTAACATTTAACATATACAAAAGTACAAAAAATATCCTTTTGAAGAAGTATAGAACAGATTTTCACATGAAGGAATTGATTAGACCTTTTATTCAAGTGAAAGATGCTTCTTTCATTCACAGGTTTGGCTTTCATTCTGTTTTCTCTAAGATAGGTAAACAAACTTTCATTAATAAAAGTGTGCAAAATAGCTGAATAAAAACTATCTCAGAATCTGACGAAACTTGACCAAGAGGTAGGTCTTAACACATAATAGTGCACGGTAAATTTGTTAATTGAAATAATAACTACAAGTTAGTAAGATAGGTAAACAAACTTTTATTAATAAAAGCGTGCAAAATAGCTGAAATAAAAACTGTCTTAGAATCTGACAAAACTTGACCCTGAGGTAGGTGTTCACACATAATAGTGCATGGTAAATTTGCTAAGCGAAATAATAACACAAGTTAGTAAGATAGGTAAGCAAAGTTTTAATCATAAAATCGTGTAAAATAGCTGAAACAAAAACTGTCTTAGAATCTGACGGAACTTTATCCAGAGGTAGGTCTTAACACATAATAGAGTATGGTAAATTTTCTAAGTGAAATAATAACTACAAGCTAGTAAGATAGGTAAACAAATTTTCATTAATAAAAGCGTGCAAAATAGCTGAAATAAAAAACTGTCTCAGAATCTGACGAAACATGACCCAGAGGTAGGTCTTAACACATAATAATGCATGGTGAATTTGCTAAGCGAAATGATAACTAGAAGTTAGTAAGATAGGTAAGCAAAGTTTCATTCATAAAACCGTGCAAAATAGCTGAAATAAAATCTGTCTCAAAATCTGACGAAACTTGACCCAGAGGTAGGTCTTAACACATAATAGTGTATGGTAAATTTTCTAAGCGAAATAATAACTAGAAGTTAGTAAGATAGGTGATATCATTATTTTCACCAGATGTGAGGAGCAATCTCTGAACAAATTGATGCAATTCCTGGATCTCTATGAGAATCAATCTGGACAAGAAATTAATCACTCCAAGAGTTTCTTTACCCATGGTAAGAAGGCCAACCTCATTGCCCACAGAATCAAATCCATTACGGGCTTCAACCTCAAGTGTCTTCCTATCACATACCTTGGAGCTCCACTGCATAAAGGTCATAAGAAGAAAATTCTATTTGAACCCCTTATTGATAAAATCAGAACAGGATCAGTGGATGGGAGCATAGACACCTTTCACAAGGGGGTAGGCTTCAACTCATAAAAAGTGTTCTGTCTTCCATGCCTATTTACCTTCTTCAAGTATTGAGTCCTCCATCAGGTACCCTGCAGAAAATAGAACAACTTTTTGCCAAATTCTTTTGGGGATCCACTATTGACCACAAGAAAATCCATTGGACTAAATGTGCATACATCTGCTATCCTTGTGAAGAGGGGGGATTGGGTATCAGAAACATTAGGGATACTGTCATAGCTTTCTCCCATAAACTATGGTGGCGGCTAAGACAAAACAACTCTTTATGGGCTAGCTTTACTATCAGCAAGTATTGCAAAAAGTCCACACCTGCCTTTGCTAAAGCTAAATAGAAGGACTCTAACATTTGGAGAAGAATCTGTAGCATCAAATCTGTCTCTCAGGAAAACACTTTTTGGAGCCTTGGAGCTGGTAATGTCTCTTTCTGGTATGATTGTTGGCTCCCTACAGGCACCCTCCATTCCCTCTCACACCCCAACAGAGCCTCTAATGCCCTAGTCAAAAGCTTCTGGACCAACCACTCATGGGATATTGACAAACTAAAATAAGTTGTCCCTCATCATATCATGGAGCTTATTTTGGAGATCACAATCAATCCACAACATCAAGATATCATGCACTGGAAACCATCTCCCCACGGTTCCTTTTCTACAAAATCAGCTTGGGAGATTACTAGAGATCACAAACCTCCTCTGGCCATCTTCAAAAATTTGTGGTCCCCCTTGTTAGACCTACCATCCAATCTTCGTTTGGAAAGTCCTCCATAACTGGATACCGGTTGACAGCAGACTCAAACAAAAGGGCATTCTTCTGGCCTCTAGATGTGTTTTTGTTTGAGGGATGAGGAAACTATCCTCACCTCTTTCTTCATAACAAGGTTTCTCTTGAAGTCTAGAGTTTCTTTGCCTCTAAGTTTCAACTCAATATTCCAGTTACGGATTATTCTGAGACAATTTTTATTTCAGTTGTTTTGCACGATTTTATTAGAGAAAGTTTGCTTACCTATCTTACTAACTTGTAGTTATTATTCACTTAGCAAATTTACCACGCACTATTATGGTTAAGACCTACCTCTGGGTCAAGTTTCGTCAGATTCGAGATAGTTTTTATTTCAGCTATTTTACACGGTTTTATTAAAGAAAGTTTGCTTACGTATCTTACTAACTTGTAGTTATTATTTCACTTAGCAAATTTACCACGCACTATTTGGTTAAGACCTACCTCTGGGTCAAGTTTCGTCAGATTCGGAGAGTTTTTATTTCAGCTGTTTTGCACGGTTTTATTAAAGAAAGTTTGCTTACGTATCTTACTAACTTGTAGTTATTATTTCACTTAGCAAATTTACCACGCACTATTATGGTTAAGACCTACCTCTAGGTCAAGTTTCGTCAGATTCGGAGACAGTTTTTATTTCAGCTGTTTTGCACGGTTTTATTAAAGAAAGTTTGCTTACGTATCTTACTAACTTGTAGTTATTATTTCACTTAGCAAATTTACCACGCACTATTATGGTTAAGACCTACCTCTGGGTCAAGTTTCGTCAGATTCGGAGACAGTTTTTATTTCAGCTGTTTTGCACGTTTTATAAAGAAAGTTTGCTTACGTATCTTACTAACTTGTAGTTATTATTTCACTTAGCAAATTACCACGCACTATTATGGTTAAGACCTACCTCTGGGTCAAGTTTCGTCAGATTCGGAGACAGTTTTTATTTCAGCTGTTTTGCACGGTTTTATTAAAGAAAGTTTGCTTACGTATCTTACTAACTTGTAGTTATTATTTCACTTAGCAAATTTACCACGTACTATTATTTGGTTAAGACCTACCTCTCTGGTCAAGTTTCGTCAGATTCGGAGACAGTTTTTATTTCAGCTTTTTTTATTAAGAAAGTTTGCTTACGTATCTTACTAACTTGTAGTTATTATTTCACTTAGCAAATTTACCACGCACTATTATGGTTAAGACCTACCTCAGCGTCAGGTTTCGTCAGATTTTACAGTTTTTTACTAACTTGTAGTTATTATTTCACTTAGCAAATTTACCACGCACTATTATTTTAAGACCTACTCTAGGTCAAGTTTCGTCAGATTCGGAGACAGTTTTTATTTCAGCTATTTTGCACGGTTTTATTAAAGAAAGTTTGCTTACGTATCTTACTAACTTGTAGTTATTATTTCACTTAGCAAATTTACCACGCACTATTATGTTAAGACCTACCTTGGGTCAGTTTCATCAGATTCGGAGACACTTTTTATTTCAACTGTTTTGCACGGTTTTATTAAAGAAAGTTTGCTTACCTATCTTACTAACTTCTAGTTATTATTTACTTAGCAAATTTACCATGTATTATTATGGTTAAGACCTACCTCTGCGTCAAGTTTAGTTAGATTCAATAGTTTTTATTTCAGCTTTTCACTCGATTTTATTAAAGAAAGTTTGCTTACGTATCTTACTAACTTCTAGTTATTATTTCACTTAGCAAATTTACCATGCACTATTATGTGTTAAGACCTACCTCTGCGTCAGGTATCGTCAGATTCTGAGACAGTTTTTTACTAACTTGTAGTTATTATTTCGCTTAGCAAATTTACCATACACTATTATTTTTAAGACGTACCTTTGGGTCAAGTTTCATCAGATTCTGAGACAGTTTTTATTTCAGCTATTTTATACGGTTTTATTAAAGAAAGTTTGCTTACCTATCTTACTAACTTTTAGTAATTATTTTACTTAGCAAAGTTACCATGCACTATTATGTGTTAAGACCTACCATTGGGTCATGTTTCGTCAAATTCTGATACACTTTTTATTTCAGCTGTTTTGCACGGTTTTATTAGAGAAAGTTTGCTTACCTATCTTACTAACTTCTAGTTATTATTTTACTTAGCAAATTTATCATGTATTATTATGTGTTAATACCTACCTCTGCGTCAAGTTTCGTTAGCTTCGGAGATAGTTTTTTATTTCAGCAATTTAACCCGATTTTATTAGAGAAAGTTCGCTTACGTATCTTACTAACTTGTAGTTATTATTTCACTTAGCAAATTTACCATGCACTATTATGTGTTAAGACCTAAATCCGCGTCAGGTTTCGTCAGATTCTGAGACAGTTTTTATTAACTTATAGCACAGGGAATCTCATATTGAAATTGGATATGTCCAAGGCTTATGACAGGGTCAAGTGGAAATTTCTCTATGCAATTCTCGAGAAGATGGGGTTTTTCTGCGAGATTTATTGCTCTCATTAAATATGCTATTGAACACTGTTGGTTTACCATTCTGGTTAATAGATTTCGAACACCTCCAGGTCCAAGAATTCTTGCTTCTGAAATGTCCAAAAACGAACTTTCTAGTCGAAATGCTCTTATAAGAGAAACAATAGAAGAAACAGAAGTCTAAACCCTTCAATTTCCTTTCAGAATCTTGTGCTTTGTCACATGTGTCCAAAGATTAAATGCGAGGTTAAATACAATTAACCTCCACGTGATACGAAAAATGAGAAAAAAAAAAAAAAACAAAAACCTTGTGATAGTTTTTTAAGCAATACCTCCTTGTGTTTTGAAAAAATGAAGCAAATTACCCCCACTATCAACAATTTATGCAGGGGGCTTTTTTGCTTTATTTTTCAAAACACAAAAAGTATTTTGCTATTTTTTTTTCTATAGAGAGTTTTTTATTCTTTTATCAAAAATATTAAAATGGGCCTCTCTCTCAACTATAGTAAATGGACCCAAGTTGAAAATGTTGTAGGGCCAATATTTTGGCAAACGAAACATATTGACAATATTTTAAGGCTACCAAAAAAAGAAAAAAAGAAAAAAATGAATTCGTTGTCTCCCTCCTTGAAAATTCTCATATCAATTAGCGATTTATTCGCTAAAAAAATTATGCTTTTAAGGGGGAAATAACATTTTTCGTCCCACAAGTTGGGCCTATTTCACTTTTGGTCCCATTCATTACGTGATTAGCAGTTTTGGTCCCGTAACTTTAAAATATTGACAGTTTTGGCCCCAAACCAATATTTCGTTAGTTTTTTAACGGAGAAGGCCACGTGCTCTACGTCTGTTTGTGGGAGGAAAAATTGGCGCCCTTTCTGGTTTGGTAACATTATTGGAGGGAATATAACTACAAATGAGGGCAAAAATCAAAGGTTAGGGCAAGAAAAGGGCTTTTTCTCTCCTTTCTCAAAAAATTTCAATCCAATCCCTCCTACATTGCTGTGAATTGAAGTGAAGTAGAGGATATCAAATAATTATGTCTTCTACAAATGATTCAAGTGATTCAAGTGGGTCGAATGTTATATGCTATTGTGGGAAGAAGGCTGCAATGAGGACTTCATGGACGAATTATAATCCGGGTAGGCGATTTCATGGCTGCAATGACTTTCCAAATGGGTGTGGGTTCTTTCAGTGGGAAGACCCACCAATGTGCACACGAGCTAAGAGCATAATTCCTTCACTTCTTCGAAAATTGGACAAAAAATAGACTGAGATTTTCATATTGCAGAAAAGGGTAAAGCGACTCCAATATTTTTTTATTGCAGCTATGATTTTAATAATTTTCATTTTAATGTGGTGAGATGACATTATATAAGTTATTTTCACATTTTACGGCATTTATTAGTTGTAGTTAAGTGCTAGTGTTATTGAAAGTGTAATGAAGTTTGAATGTAGTGTGTTTACGACATAATTCTTTGATATCTTCTACTTCACTTCAATTCACAATGTAGGAGGGATTGGATTGAAATTTTTTGAGGAAGGAGAGAAAAAAACCCTTTTCTTGCCCTAACCTTTGATTTTTGCCCTCATTAGTAGTTATATTCCCTTCAATAATGTTATCAAACCAGAAAGGCGCCAATTTTCCCTCCCACAAACAGACGTTAACGGCCACGTGCTCTGCACGTGGCCTTCTCCGTTAAAAAACTAACGGAATACTAGTTTGGGACCAAAACTGCCAATTTTTTAAAGTTACGGGACCAAAACTGCTAATCACGTAATGAATGGGACCAAAAGTGAAACAGACCCAACTTATGGGACGAAAAATGCTATTTCCCCTGCTTTTAAGTATATATTTGTGAATAAGTCTGGATGGAGCATTTAAGATAAATTAATTTTGCATCAACTTAAATGATGCAAGTATGAAGTAATATATTAACTACCAATTATATTCCTTATTCTATTTTTATTTTGGAATCTATTAAATTAATTCCAACTATGAAAAGCTTATTTAATTGGTAATTTAACATATATTTTATCATTAGATCGATTGTCAAAATTAAAGTAGTTTGGTCAAGCAATTCATGCTTTACAGTAAAAAATTCGAGCCAATGAAATGATACAACATGGAATAGTTACATGCATGTTCCAATCAAATGAAGAAAAATAATTTTAAATTTCTCTTTAGCAAATACAAATATAAAAGAGAAAATGTAGAATTGACCAATCAGGTCATGACAAATATATGATGCGTTTATCTCTTAAAATTAATGTATAAAGAGATAATACCAAAGTGTTCAAGTACATTATAATTTTTTCTCTTTGTCACCTATAAAAAGGTCCTTGAAGCTCATTCGGCACACACAAAGAAAGTTCATCGAGTTCAAGAATACTCAAAGTGCTCAAGGCGGAGATCGAGTTATTCATCAAAGGCGAGCAACAAATTAGCGTTATAGGCGCTGAGTCCTAGAATCAACATTATATATATCCAAATTAAATTTCAAAGAGATTCAAGTGGCGAATCTACTCCAAATCATCAAATTCAAAGTGAAGATTATAACATTTAATTCGGATTATAGGTGCGAAGCTGTTGAATTAATATTACAAAAATTCAAATCCAAGTCCAAAAAAATCTGCGTGAAAATTATACCTTTGAACTTGTGAAATTGACATATATTATATTTTAAGAGATTAAGGAATAGAATAGAGATCGTACTATTTTTAATTTTATCGAATACATAATTTATTTATGATAATTTTTCTTATATTTTAATTTTCAGAAATGAAAGTACTTGTGTTTGTAACTGAAAGAGTATAATAACAACAAATATGACATGAAAAACTAAGTAATAAGAGCAAGATATACTAGTAAATAAAACCTAGATAATATAAATTAGATTGTTATGAATAAGATAATGAAAGGAACTTAAAAACATGAAATGAAAAGTCCACAATACAAAGGCAGAAAATAATATTTTGTATACGATAATCTATACTATTACAAAAGAAACTCATTTGACGTACCAATTTTAGAATGCCCAACTTTACCCCTCATCTCATTTCTTCTCTTTAAAAAAATTTGGTCAATTTAGTAATTTTAATATTTTTTAATAATTTCATAATTATTTATTTTTCTTAACGACCCACTACTCCACATTCCTCTCCCACCTTAATTCTTCATATTTATCATAATTTATAATTATAATTTATTCTTTTTATAATTTTTTATCCTCTCTTACAATGATTTTTTTTATGCTTGCGGGAACCGCGTACAACGAAAACTAGTATTTGTAAGTATGAAGTTAAAGAAGAATGTAAACAATATCGGTCCTCACGAATAACAAGGACTTTAAAAAGTACTTAAAACAACTGATAGTAAAATATGATTAGCATAATTATAAGATATTACAATATAAATATTGATACTAATATACATTCTATTAGATAAAAACTTAATTAGTATTAGCATCATCCAAAATTAATAAAAGTTTCAAATATAATAATAAAAGAATATAATATAGAGGGATAATGTTACAAAAACTAAAAACTAACAACAAACATAAAAAAATAATTTGCAAATAAAAATAATAAATTCTTATTAAATCAACGTTACTTGTCAAAAAAGAACTTTCTAAATGTGCATCGCACATGTGTGTTGCTAGTTAGGAGATAATTGTAGGATAACCCTCATTTCTAGGCAACATCTCTTTGGCAAAGATGTGTGTATTATAACTAACGCATAAAGTACACGAGATTGAAGTTAAAACTAATCAAAAGAACTACAAATTGATATGAATTTGTTCATAGAAAAATTGCCCTCGGAAGAATGTTGGCAAGAAGAACATCTGCTTAGGCAAATGCCTTTTATAAAATGGGTTCTAACCTCATTTACGTATTAATATTTCCATCTTCTAATCTCTAGAAGAACTCCATTTTTTTGGTCGATCCTTCTGCATTGATTGATTTCAGGTGATGGCTTTGAGTTTATCTCAATCACTTTCTTTATTGTTCTTCCCTTATAATTCTTTTTGATCAAATCACATACTTTTCATTCAACTTTTTCTCACATTAGAATAAACTAGGGACATCCTTTGATCATTCTTTTGTCTGATTGTTGATGTAAACAAGATTTATTGAATTTTCAACACAGGAATAAAAAAAAATGGATTTTTTTCGTCAAGCGAAATCAGTCAGGCTTATAAGCCATAAAGACAGATACCTAATAGCTGAAGAAGACAGTGAAACGATCTACCAAGACACCGAGCCCATAAGCCAAAGCAGCGAAAAATCAGCCAAGAATGCCGTATGGTTAGTTGAATTCGTGGAAGGGAAAGACTTCATCCGCTTGAAAAGCTGCTTTGACACATATTTAACAGCCTCAAGCATACCATTACTTCCAGGGGTTACCGGGAAAAAGGTAGTTCAAACATCGCCAACCTATTGCGATCCTGCAACAGAATGGGAACCCTTGAGGGATGGAATGCAAGTGAGGCTGAAATCATTCTGGGGCAACTTTTTGCGCCCTAACGGAGGCCTTCCCCCATGGAGAAACTGTATCACGCATGATATTCCCCATCGTTCCACAACTCGCAACAAGTTGTTGTGGGATGTTGAGGTGGTCGAGAAACGTCCTCTGGAGGTCAAGCAACACACTAATAAGTTCAATAGAACGAGATCAAGATCTTATTCTGTATCAATGACTTCCCAGAGACAAAATGTGACCAAGTCTCAAGAAATCTTTTAAACAATTTCATAGCGGCAGATGGAAGTTTTCCGAATGTCGAGTGTAATTCCTATCCTACAACAGTATTGCTAAACTCATTGTATAAGATGGAGAAGTTAATGGGATTTTGTGTTCAAAGTTAAGTGGTTTTGCTTTCCTCCAACCAAATTAAACATCGATGGAGGAAGCCCATGAGAAATTTCTCTTTGAAGCATTTTGTATAAGATGCAGATTGCTATATATATACCTTAAAAAGGCATTAAAAAATTAGAGTTGTGTTGTCAAATTGATGAATTGCATGGATCATGCATGTAATCCGATTTGGACCAATTCAAGAAAGTGAAATAATAATGGATGTTCGTTATGGTTGATTGTTATTATAAAAGCAAATTAGTCTTCCCCTTGATGAATTAAATGAAAGCCTTAAGATTGCGGTTGGTGTGGTTTTTCTTGTGTTTCTTTGGCTAATAATTGCACATGTTTTAAACGTATTTAATAGCTTAACTAATGTGGTTTCACGATTAAATCCTTGATGTTAGGATCATACTATACTATATTAAAATCGAAATCTATATTTATATCTAAATGAGTGCATGTATAAAATACCATTATAATAGTATGAACATCTCAAATATATTTTCTAGTTTGGTGTTCTAATTATTTTAACTAAATCTTTTTAATTATCTAGTTTGTTTTGGCACCAAACTTAAGATGAGAATTAAAAAGTAAAAATTTAGTATATAGTTCTTATTATGTCCTACAAAAGTAACTATTAAAAGTTTGTATTGTCAAACCATTAATTCGTTCAAGTAAAATGATTTTTTTTGTCAAAAAAGAAACAAATTCATCTTAAAAAGTAACTATCACCTTTTCTTGCACTACAAAAAAATCCCCAATTTGGAACTGAAAATTTGAAATGGGCAACTTCTCTTTTAAATTAGAATGGCCTTTGTAACATATTTGAAATTGATCTTCAATGCTAATGTCATCTAGCTCTTTTAGTGAATTTTCCCATTTTTTAACGAGTAATGTGTTACAAGATCCATTCCAATTATTTTTTTAAAGAGCATGTTCATAAATTCATTCCAAAATATAGACCGTAATAAATTTGGAACACATCTTGGAACGACCAACTTGGAATTGTAACTGCTACTCTCTTCCGTTCTAGTAGGGTATAAAAAATTATTGCAATTTTAGAACGGTTAGTAACTATTACAAATTTTATTACTACTTATAATGGGGTTGTTGTGTAGTTACAAAAGCCGTTTCAAAAAGGCATTATATAGCCAACAAGTACTTTTGGTCACTTAAAAAATAATTTTGAAGCCCGTTTCAAAAGATCCTATATATATGTGTGTGGCATGCTGTTGTTATTTTCTTTTTTATTTCTCTTACTCTCCTAAATTGTTAAACCATACACTCTATGAATCTTTCTCCGATTTTTGAGCATATACAGTTGATAAACTAGAATCTGCATCATTTTTCATGCATTGTTGATCTTTTTTGGCGAGTTGACCAGGTAACAACTTGAACTCATTTTTGTTGGTTAAAATGCAGTTTAATTAATTATAGTTTTTTTATATTTATATGTTAAGTATACATATATTATTAGTGACAAGTAAATTTTAATTTATAACTCGAAGTATAATTATATATGTGTGTATGTATAGTGGCCATCATATTAAGATAACTGAGGAGATGGATGTATGGAAAGAACTTGCCAAGGAGGGCGATTCTTAGGCTAAAGTTTGATGATGGTGTTAATATTTTCATAGAATAGGCCAAGTGTCAGTATGGACATATGAACGGCGATTAGATTAGTTTTTTGTGTAGGAAGTGCAAAAAATGGAAGATTCTAAACACCATTTTGACTTATACATGAGAGGGTTTATGTTGTTGGACTTCCCATGACGAGAAGAGGGTGTAGGAGTACTTTGATGCAGAGACAGTGCCCCTAGCGTAGGAGAAGCAACCCCAAATACTCAGGAGGGTACGACGCACTGTGATAATGACCAGCAGATGCATTGGGCACAGAGGGTGTGGCTGATGAGGGAACGAGGTCCTATCCTACTGATACCAGTTCTAGTTCATGGTATGGCAGTCGGGCCTATGATTATGTATCTAGGTTGGCACATTGTCTTTTGATATAGTGCATGCTGCCGACTAGCGTTGTGCAGCGGTAGTATCTAATCTCAATTGGCGATGGTTGGTGGACTAGTGAACACCAATGCCAAGAATAATTTTTCTGAGAGATGCTATGATCAGGTGTCCCATGGGCTAGTAATATGTTGACCCGCGATCACAACCTACTCGCCGATTACTACAGTACGAAAAGCCTGATAAGGAGTTTAGGCTTACCTGTTGAGAAGATTAATACGTGTAAAAATGGCTGCATTGCTATACTAGAAAGATGAAATTGATTTAGAGTACTGCAAGTTTTATAGAGATGCTAGGAACAAACCGTCCAGGCAACTGGACTAGGAAACTGTCGATGACCAACATCCTCTGGCCTCTTCTGAAATTTCGATGGGCATTATCGAACAATAGCTATGGATGTCGACAGTGGGCAGCCAAAACAAGGGACATGTCTTCGATGTAGGTTTAGAGGCCCACAACTTGGCTGCTGAACCATCACAGCCCAACCGAACGCATACACCACCACCGCTACCGCCATGCCTGAATCTTGATGAACGGTCCATAAAGCTCAAGGAGATGTTCATGCATATGATAACGAATCTACCCATCCCTTCATTGCCCCATCAATCATAGCCTCCAGCTAATCCCCCAGCTCCCGACGATGATGCACATGACGATGGGACATGGATGCCAATTTAGAATTAGATTTCGGGTTCTTTTGTTTTTCTAAATTATAATAAAACATAATTTTAAAATTAATATTATGTTGATTTTATTTTTTTTAATTATGCCATTAACACTTATTTGCATTTCAATTTATTTATATATTTCAAATTTAAAAACTTCAAAAAAAAATTATAAATTAAAATTCGAAGAAATTATTAGAATAAAAAATATTAAATTAATTTAAATTTATAAAGTAAGTTATTTTTTTATAAATATTTTACATTTATACTAGATTTTGTAACGAGTATTGTGATTCAATTTATCAGCACACAACATGAAAATTGCTATAAAGTTCATTCCAAAAAAACAATATGCTGTTAAAATTCGTTCTAAAAAGTGGGCATAAAATAATTGATTACAATAAACGTACAAAATTCACATCCCATTGTGAGGTACAAAGAAAGTACAAAATGTCAGTTTACCTATAATAATACTATAGTTTATCCATCCCATAATGAGGTACAATAACCGATTACCAAAAAACTACAAAATTCATTCTAGAAAGGGGTATAGAATCATACAAAAAAGCGAAAAAAAAAAAAAATCCGTTAGAACATGAGGTACAAAATCCATCTAAAATGAGGTGCAAAATCTGTGCCATAGGAGACGTGCAATTCTCATTCCAAAATGAGGTATCACGTTCCAAAAATATTATAAAATTACGCATTTTGTGTTACAAAAATAATTCCAAAATGTGATGCAAATTCTTTAATTAATTCCGTTCCAAAAGGAGGCACAATGTGAATTTTGTTTACAGGTCAATGATTGTAACGAGTGTCGTCAACCATTACAAGAGCTAGCCCAATTTTGTAATGGCTTTTAAGAAGCCGTTACACACTTTTTGTAATGCATATACCAGTTACGAATGTTATCCCATTACAAAAATCATTCCAAAAAAATAAAAATATGTTCCAAGTATTATAACCATATTTAAAATCCGTTCAATTTTTTTTTTTTGTTAGTGTTGATACCTAAAAAAGAAAGTGTAACTGATAAGTTTCATACAATGGAGAACTAAGTATTAAACTATTCTCCAAAAGCAAGCCCCACGATTCTTTTTTTATATTATTCATTTAATACTTTGAATTTTAATCATATTTTTATGAATCTAAAGTTTGAAAGCTTTTAAATTAGGGTTAAAAACATAGACCTTCCCGACCTTTGGGTCGTTTTGCACTTTACCTCCTAACCCTTTTTTTTTTAATTTGACAAGTCACAACTCAACTTTTGTGTTTCATAGTACTTAGCTTCTTTTTTCTATTTTCAGAAAATCTGATTAATATATTTCCTTGCGTGGGATGCACGGGCACTTGGGTGTATTATTGGATGGGAAAAATAGTAATTGCCCCTTTCCTGCCTCAACTCCACGTGAGGCCTCACGAGCTCGGTCAAAAGTTGGGGATTGGTTAAAAAATAAAAAAAAAGACCTAATTTCACCCTCAAATTGATTTTTTTTCACTGCATTTACAGAGCTCCATTGACACAGAAGAAAAAAATATTCTCTGCCATAGGCTGGAGTTACATGAAGGGGGAGACGAAATAGCAATAGGAAGACGGCCATCGACTATAGTAAGTGATTTCTACTCTTTTCTTTTATGCTTTTTTTCTCCTTCACCAGGTAATGTGGGTGAGAATTTTAAAATTGTTGTATAGCTTTTGTGAAACATGAAGTATGAGAATATGTTCTATGTGTTATTTTAATACTTCTGTATTGTTATTGTTGTTGTATTTGATGGAAGATTACTTTTTGTGTATTATTTTTTTGTCTGTAATGGATTAAATTATTTGAGCCGTTAGGACCACTTGTTGCGTTGTGCTTATAGTTCTATTGCAAGGCTTAATAATGAGTATTTCATTATTAGAATATAGGGTAAATTACAACCACCTCCCCTGAGGTTTGGCGTAATTATGAATACCCCCTCGTTGTTTGAAAAATTACAAACAACCTCCTGATGTTTGATGAAATTATGCAATCCTTGGATGGAGGTATAAAAAATATCAACTTTGCCCTTATTGTATTTTTTTTTATTTTTTTAAAAAATTAAAATCTTTATAAAATATGAAACGGGATGAATGAAAATTTTTTTTTAAATTATAAAAAAAAATATCCACTTAGTCCATAAGAAAATATTTTTTTAAAAAATAAATAAAATTATAATTTTTAAGTTGCAAGGGTATTTTGGTCAGTTTATCATAAAAAATGAATGGATTGGGCTAATTGTTAGGTGGCCGTTAAAATAAAGAGGGTATTTGTAATTTTTCAAACAACGGGGGTATTCGTAATTATGCCAAACCTCAGGGAAGGTCATTGTAATTTACCTTAGAATATATCCTGGTCAGTTGTATGAATTTGGTAGTAGGTTTATGTAGTATCCAAAATTGATCATTTTGATTATTGTCATGTTGATGAAATGTCTTTGATTGAACTAGTTGAAATGGCCAAGACACTGTAAATAGATACATAACATGTTGTATTCTTTTACAGTATGAATGGTATTAATGACTGCAACCCAATTATTATGATTTTAATTGATTTAGATACCATAGAATTGGTAAACTATGTTGATGAGGACAAGATGATTGGAGTATTCATAGATCATGGGCATGGGTATGATCATGGGTATGGGTATGAGGTTGTCTGATACTGAGGAAGGTTTAGAATACATGGGTGATGACATTGAGGGTGATATGAATGACGGAGAGAAAGTGGGAGATGAGGGGCAGAGGGTGAAAAAATATGAGAAACAGAGTGAGGGGCAGGGGGATGGATGTGAAGAAAATATGGGGTTTTACAGAGTGGACTGATCAGTGATCACAGTGATGATAAACAAAATATAGAAATGATTCATGTTATTCAAATGGATTAGTAATAGTGAATTGGGCATGGTGATAATGAGAGTGATTTTAGGATAGAAGTGAGCTGGGGTGGTGTAGGAGGCAAGGAGAAAAAGTCACAATTAATGAAGTCTAGTAAAGGTAAAGGTAAAGAAGTTGACAAACATAGTGGTTTTGTAGTCTTCAATTTAAATTTGGTTAATGATGATCCTCAATTTGAGGTTGGCCTATGTTTCCCTAACACTCAATCGTTCAAAGATGTAGTTAGACAACATTCAATTGTTAATGCTAGGGATGTAGTCTTTACAAAGAATGATAAAGAACAAAGTTCAGGTTAAGTGCAAACATGACCCTTGTAAATGGTACATATTTGCTTCAAAGATTCATGAAGAAGACATAATACAAATGAAGACACTGCACAATGAGCATGAATGCACTAGGGTTGAAAGAGTGTCTGCAACAAACTCAACAAACTCTAAATGGTTAACAAATAAATATAAAGACAAGTAGCGATTAAAGTGGCATGTTGATAGCATGATGTCAGTAATGCAAAAGGAGTACAAGTTGTTACTCAGTAAGTTTTAAATGAATAGAGCCAAGGAAATGTATCCAAAATGTGTATAGGTAGTGAAGACTAGCAATACAGTTTGTTATGGAAGTACGCGGCAGAGATTACAAGATCTAATCCTAACACTACATTCAAAATTAAAACAAAAGAAGTAGATGATAGGCTACTTTTTAGAAGATTTTATTGGTGTTGGGGTGGCTTATAAGTTAGACAATTAATTTGCTTTGGTGGTTGCCATTTGAAAATTTATTGTGGTGAATACTTCTATGTATTGTATGGATAGATGACAACAATTGTATGTATCTTTTTGCCTATGCAGTAGTTGAAAAAGAGAAAAAGATTACATGGTTGTGGTTTCTTGAACTTCATGAATGAATTGAAAATCTATATTGATAATGACAAATGAACCATCATGTGAGACAAACAAAAATGCCTTACTGATGATGCTGATACGCTGTTGCCTTATTGTGAGCACAGATTCTGTGTTATGCATTTGTATATGCATTTTGGCTCAAAGGAAAGACCTCAACCATAATCAAATGCATATATAAATGCATAACACATACTCTGGTGCTCACAATAAGACAATAACATATCAACAACATCAATAAGGCCTTTTGTTTGCCTCACATGATGGTCCATTTGTCATTATCAGTTGGAATTTCCAAATTATTCATCAACAGTTCAAGAAACATAAAAAATGTACTTTTTTTTTTTTTTCTCTTTTTCAACTACTGTATACACAAAATGATACATACAATTATTGCCATCTATCCATACAATGCATAGAAGTAGTCCACCACAATAAATTTTCAAATGGCAACCATCAAGACAAATGAATGGTCTACAACCATCCAGAAATCTAGCTTCTAAGGCACCCCAACAACAACAAATTCTTCTAAAAAGTAGTCCTCCATCTATTTCTTTTGTTTTAATTTTGACTTTAGTGTTAGAATCAGATCTCGTAATCTCTATCGATACCTCCATAACAAACCGTATTGTTAGTCTTCACTATCTTAAAACATTTTTGGCTACCTTTCTCTTGGCTCTACACATTTGAAACTTATTAAATAATAACTTGCACTCCTTTTGCATTATTGATATCATGCTATCTACAGGCTACTTTGGGTCACTTTTTAACTTGTCTTTATATTATTTGCTAACTATTTAAAGTTTTCTGCAGACACTCTCTTAACCTTAGTGCACTTATGCTAATTATGCAGTGTCTTCACTTGCATTATGTTCTCTTCATGAATCTTTCAAGCAAATATATACCATTTACAAGTGTCATGTTTGCACTTAAATTGAACATTATTCTTATTATTCTTTGTGAAGACTAGCATTAACAATTGAATGCTATCTGTCTGCATCTATAAATGACTGAGTGTCAGGAAAACATAGCCAACTCAAACTGGGGATCATCATTATCCAGATTGTATTAAAGATTGCAAACCTACAATGTATGCCAACTTCTTTACCTTTACTTTTACTAGACTTTATTAATTGTGACCTTTTTCTCTTGCCTCCTACAGCATCCTAGTTCACTTCTATCCCAAATTTACTCTTGTTATCACCAATGCCCAATTCACTATCCACTAATCCATCTGAATAACACGAATCATCACTAATCAGTCCATTCTATAAAACCCCCACATTTTCTTCACCTCCATCCCCTTGCCCCTCACTCTACTTTTTAGACTCTCCCATCCTCTGCCTCTCACTTGGTTTTTCAAATTCTCCCATCCTCTCTGCTTCTCATCTCCCACCTCCTCTCCCTCATTCACAACACCCTCAATTTCATCACCCACATATTCTAAATATTCCTCAATATCAGGCAACCTCATACTATAATCACCTTCACTTGGTGTCCCAGACCCATGCCCATGATCTATGAATACCCAATCATGTTGTCCTCATCAACATAATTTACCAATTCCAAGATATGTAAATCAGTTCATCATGGTGATTAAGTTGCAATCATTAATATAATTTCTACTGTAAAAGAATGTAACATGTTCTGTATCTAATTGCAGTGCCTTGACCATTTCAATGAGTCCAATCAAAGAGATTTCATCAACATATCAATAATCAAATGATCAATTTTTCCTCCTACATAACCTTATGACCAAATTCACACAATTGACCTGAATGATGCATTCTAATAGTGAAATACTCACTACTAGGCCTTGGAACATAAAATATAAGCACAACTCAGCAAGTGGTCCCAACAACTCCAATAATTTAATCCATTACAGACAAAAAATAATATTCGAAAAGTAATCTTTTCATGAAATACAACAATAATACAAAAGCAAAAAAATCTATATAGCCAGATACAAAGGTGTACAATTTGGGCAAAATAACACATAAAACATATTCTCATACTTTACGTTTCAGAAAAAGTTGTAAAACAACTTTAAAATTCTCACCCACATTGCATGCTGAAGGAGAAAAAAAACATAAAAAAGACAAAAAAAGGGGTAGAAATCACTATCACAGTCAGGGGCCACTCTTCATGTTGCTATTTCGTCTTCCTCTTTGTGTAATGTCCAACTTATGGCAAAGAATAACTTTTTTCTTCATTGTCAATGGAGCTCTATAAATGGGGTGAAAAAATTGATTTGGGCATGAAATTGGTTTTTCAACGCAACCCCCAACTTTTGACCGAGCTCGTGAGGCTTCACATGGAGTTGAGGTGGGAAAGGGGCAATTACTATTTTGCTCATCCAATAACTCGCCCAATGGCAAGTGCATTTCACACAATAAATATTCTAACTAGATTCATTGGAAATACAAAAAAAGAGTTAATTGCTATGAAATAAAAATGTTGGGTGGTGACTTGTAAAGGAAAAAAGAAACAATTAAAAGTTGAAGTGCAAAACGACCTAAAAGTTGAGGGGGTGTCTGCTTTTAACCCCCCCCCCCCCCTCCCTCGATTTTTTTTTTTTTTTTTGCTAAAGTCAGCATATTATATCAACCCTAATAAAGAGGTACCGTTGTAAATATAGAACTCTCAAAAGGGACCAAATGTAGTTTCAAAAGTTTTTGGGAAAAAAAAAAATTCGTATGTTTAAAGAGGATCTAAGTGTAATTAGTCCTATATTCAATACAAAAAAGTAAAGATGTATGTTATTTTATGGGTAAATATCATTTTTAGTCCCTTAACTATGCCACTTATTCGAATGTCGTTTTTTGAAAATTCCATCAAATTTGGTCCTCATAGTTAAAATTTGTTTAAACTAACAGATTTACCAAAGAAAAAAAATTGATATATGCTGATTAGGGCTTGAATTTGGATGCCATTATTGTATAAGTGGTGGTCTCAGCACTTAACCAAAATATTTCTTGATCTTTTTGCTCAACCCAAACAATGAAACAAAACTAGGATAAGTCACTCTTTCGCCGGACATAGCCATTCTTGAACCCCAATTAAACCCCCAAAATTTTCTTTCATGAACTCTAATCTAAACATCAAACGGTAGACTAAGGAGCCGCAAACTAAACTGAGAACATCGGATTAGAGAGAAAACCATGGCGAGGAGGATAAATCCACAACTTCAAACCCCAAATTATAGTGAGTTTTTGCTGAATTTTTTGATAAAATATGAAATTTCTCAAAGTATGAAATTCCTGAGAATTTATTGTTAATTTTAAGAAGCATGCATCATGTTTTGTTGTTGAGAATTTTCTTGTTAATTTCTTGTTTTGTAGAGTTCTGCAGAGAACTTCTTGTAGACAAAAGTTTTTTAGACAAATTCATGTTAATTTTATGAAGCTGAAATTATCTTATGTTTTGTTCTGTTGGTGACAAGGTTTGTTTATAACTACAATTGATGGTGTTGAGTTTATGTCATTATTTGGTATTTGTGTTATTTTTTTTTTTTATTATTTGTTATTAAGATATATGGAAATTTTATAGAAACATGATATGGTTATCAGGATAACTTATTTTGATATGGTTTCAGCATGGCATATTATTTAACATATTTTTATTTTACTGTTAGAATTAAGCAATGTTTCATTCAGTAAAAATTCCAAAAAATATGATAGTGGAGTGGTGAGACTACTATCTTTTCAACAAAGATACCGGTTTGAATTTTTTTCTTTTTTCTTTTTGGTTGAATCTGTTCAACTAAGTCTCATGAGACGTGAAACATCAAATTCAAATAAGTGACATAATTGAATTTTAAAAAATGATATTCATCCTATTTTTATTATCTTTATAACCATGATTCACTTCAAGGAAGCGAACATGCTGGTATTACTACTAACTAATTTTATCATCCATTTCATAAGTTATTCATCAATTATTTTATCTGCAAAGTTAAACGAGGCCGAAACGAACTGTTCAATCAAAACGAGAAAAGAAACTGAAAAATGAAAACAGAAGGAAGTGCCCAAAGACAAAAAGTAAAGAGGAAAGTGGAACATGTGAGCACTCTGTAAGAGCTGGGCTTCTGTTTGAAGCTGAATTCAACATTGGTAGGCTGGAAATTTGGCATTTTTCCAAGCGACAGTTGAGAGTAGAGGACAACCCACCCCTCGTCCCAAAAAAAAAAAATAGAATTTTTTTTTTCTTGATGGGCTGTACTGTGCCCATTTCAAGATACAATCAGCAGAAGAAACCCTCTTCTCATCTTTCTTCATTCTTGTTCACCATCGATCAATCATGATTAACTTTTGACGAGAGTAAGCAAAAGATTGACCAGTTCTTGTCTTTCACTTTGTGGATGACTCCGAGTCCCACTAATCAGTCCTAGATTCAAATATCAAGCCAATCCCTGTATTGTCTTCTCCCACTCAAGAATCAACTATTTTTTCTGTATTTATTTATAAGCTCGAATCATCTCTGGTTGAGCAGCCTGAATCCCCGTCGAATTGTTTATTCTTTCATAACATGGGCAATCCCAAGATGTGGTTATTGGAGATCTGATGCATGCGCACTAGCTTCCAGGTCAGGCTATATTTGTTTTTCTACCTAGTTTCTGATTCTTGAATAGGAACTGGTTTCCTGGAATGAATGGTACACGTTTCAGTATTCAGTGTAAGTAACAGATTGGATCAAGCTATTCTTTGTGCAATTCTCTGGATTTTGTGATTTCACGATCTTGCATAAAAAAGATAGTTTCATTCGCAAGATTGAAGCTTCATATAGCGGTAAAGAAAAGTAAATTTGAGGTTATTTGCAGTGGGGAGTAAAAGTCTGTTAGAAAATTGTTTGTTGAGGTGGAGGCGGAAAGCTGTCGAGATCTCATGCTATTGTGGCCTCCGGGTATGGCTTGCTCAATGTGATAAACTGCGGCTAGTTCCTTGTAGTACCCTCATTGAATGGAGAAAAGGGATTGAAAGGCCCTTTTCCGGTTCTTGTGAATATTCATCCATTGTAGGCATTTGGGTTCAAAAATCCCGAGCTTGGCAATGTAGTCTATGTTATGCCTGGTTTTTTATCAGTTGTTGGATGCCGGATATCCCCCAAGAGGTAGGTCCTTTAGGCTTTGAAGATGGTCCTATTTTATGGACGCCTGTTTTTGAAATTATTTGTAATTATGAGGGATCTGCAGCTTTCTTTTTACATGGGAGGGAGCAAGGAAATGATTTTGTTTACCCTGGTTTTCTAAAATCAGTTGATAGAAATTGCAATGTTCTTTTGCTTGAAGTAGAGCCTCGACATCAAAGGAAAGGAGGAAAACTGGCTTACAGTAGAGCTTGCTCATGAAGTAGATAAGGAGGTATCACGGAGGTTATCTAGGTCAGATAGTGGGATTTCTAAGTCACAGAGAATAGTTGGACAGAAAGGTTCTGGAATGCCTTTCAGCCGTTTGGTGATAGGAGAAGGCTCCTTGATATTGTTACTAGCCAAGTCCGGCTAAATGTCCCTGACACTGCAAATGAGCTGTTGTTTCCTCGCTTGGGAAATGATGAGGTTCATTGGCAAGAGGATGTGGCAATCTTATATGAAAGGAGATTGTTGCTTTTGCAAATGTATAAGCGTGGTGATGGGAATAATGATCTTAAGTCTGGTTCAGAATCGCTTTTAAATCCTACCGAATTAGGATCAACTGAGGTCTGCAAGAGTCTTGAGTGTACAAGTGGCTATTATGCTTTACAGGTAGGAGATGGGGCTCAGGCTCATTACACTAAGGGTAAGAGTCTTTCTGGATTCCTGAGGAATGGTCTCAAACACATACTAGGGAAATCTAGCACAACCAATGGTAACCATGAACTTCAGAAGAAGACTTCCTCCAGTTGTGAGAGTAAACATGTACAACTTCATGAATTTCTGCGATCAGGTGATACTATAGGATTGAGTTTGCGTGCAGCAACTATGAAATTATCTTCTTATAGGGCCTGGCCAAATATGCATGACAGTCGGTTTGCTCTCTATAAGTTGCCTATACGGGCTCCGAAGGCAGGCCACGAGTATGCTGGTCTATGGGGAGGCACTTTTGGTTGGCCCCCGGGGAGACCATCTGAAGACAAGCCGGGAAAGGCTCTATTCTTTATTTTGATCTCTTATGAAGAGTCTGAAGGTCAGCAACTACTAATTGCTACCAAGATATTAGAAGGTACATCCTATGTTTTGCATCCTAATGGCTCAGCTATGTTTATAGTGAACACAGCTCAACCATCAATGGACGCTTTCCCATGGGATAGTGATGAAAACTCGAATCATATTGATGTTAAGCAGTCTTTTATGGGAGAAGGTATTGCAAATGGGTATGGGTTCAGATATCCTGGTTCTAAACCTGGTTCTCTCTTTGTTATTCAAAATGGGTTGCTTGTTTTTGTATGGAAGGAGTCCAGGGCTGTGTTGACCTTGAAGAGGCTTAACTTGGAAGACCTTTTAAGGAAAGGCGAAAGGGTGCCTTCTCTGTCACCAGTTTCCAACTTTGCTTATCTGACCAAGACTTACTCAAATGTATTTTCTGGATTTTCAAATTCCTCAAATGCATTGTCTTCACAAAGGTATGCTTCTTTCTGAACCGATTCTAATGGCTTTTCTATCCATGCAGATAGTACAAAGTTTCAAAATGGGGACTAACTGCATGTCGTACATATACAAAGTTCTTTGCATTCCATGTTAGAAAAATAACTTGCAAGATGTGGATAAGAAAACTAACAAAATCATTATATGATTCTTTTACACTATTTCAAGATTTTAGAAGAAGTTTACTTCTTTTCCAACAAGATAATAGCATTCAATAGACTAAGCGTAATGGAATTTCATTTTCTAAAAATTGAATACACGAATCTGTAGTGTAAATAATCTCTTCGTTATGAGATGATTATTTATCTGATTTAAGCTGTAAAAATTAGCTGTTTCCGAGGAACTTTTCTGTTAAACACGGGTTCTGATTGTTTCAAAATTTAAGTTCCTTTCAGCTGCAGACTGAGGAAAAGGAAGTACTTTATTACATTGCCTCATCTGTGGTCACATTATTATTATTTCGTCCGACACAAAGGAAGGTGGTATCTTCTGTGGGTTCCATATTTTGGGAAATTCACGGGTATCACGTTTAAAAAGATGTAAAATATGCTGATGCTTTCTTATGGAGGTCTCAATTGATCTGTTTTGCAACAAAAAAGACTCTATGGCCATTCTCCAGTTTAAGACAAAGTTTCTAATTTCTTGGAACTGCCTTTTGCTTATTCTAGTGAGGTGTATAGGGTGCAAGACTGATGAGAATCCTCATAATCAATATTCATAATTGGGAAAATACACCATGTTAACTCCAAATTAGACGAGCTAAAGGAGCATTGAATTATTTGGGTCATTAAATAGTGACTGATAAAGGAGAGTTTGTCTTGTTTACGGCAATATGGTTGAGCTAAGAGTTATATAAAGAAAAAATGCTAGTGCAGTGGTGGCTGCAACTTCTTTTGAAAAGGTTCTGCATCTTAATTACTAACAACATTTTGGAGCAATAAATAGCAAATGATGAGATCTAAGAGGCTTCATTTGTCAATTTCTTTTATTGATCTTGAATGGTTCTAGCTGACAGAAGAATAGAGGAACCGAGCTTTCGAGCTTGATAGTTTGTATTGCATACAAAACATAGTAATAGACCTAAAGAACTAAGTAGTCTTTCAATTGTGTCTACAACATAGTTACTCCATGAGAACAGGGAAGGTAATCAGCCTCCTGCTATGCATTTGCTTGGATTGAGTTCCATCTTGATATGTTTAAAACTTGTGCCATGTAAGTCTGAGCAACCTTTACAGTCCTATATCATTTGCCATAATGGATGATTGATGATACCATTCTTAGCTTCTACTGAAGAAACTGCCTCTTGGCCCAATTCAAGTTTGAGTTTCCTTAGTTTGCAACTAAATCGAAAACCCATTCTCCATCCTCTTCCTCGTTACACTTTCACATGCTGTCCTTCCAACCTTGGAGTAATAGCTGCCATCATTATTGCGTTTTGTGCTCCGAAAGAAAAATGTAATCGTCGGAGGGTAATTGAGTTACAATATCCAGTTACATACTGGTTTGGCAACATGACGACTAAGGATTAATTGACAGGTGTTATATGCAGAGTTGCAAGTAAGATTTATGAATAAAACCACTGGCTAATTCTTGGATATCCCTGTACAAAGGAATATAGTATAGTCATAATCTGGTGCTTTGTTTTCTGCTGAAATTACAATTTCAATCTTTGATTAGGTCTGATCTTTATAGATCCAAATCAATGCTATTAATGACATCAATAAGGAACCCTTCTTCACGTATATTAGTTTTTTAGATGTGACAAATTCTCCTAACGATCTATAAACAAGAAAAGGTCTGGTTCCATCTCAATCCTCCATCTGTTTTTGAGCTGCTACTTAGTTTTAGTTTTAACTATGTCCTTCCGTACAACAGAGTGATGCACCAATGATGATGAAGCGGGTCTACACCTTTTCAATGTTTTTTCCAATAGATATCCCCTCTAATAGAGCTGTTGGTGTTGAGGGTTCTCACACCCCCATGTTCGCTGACAAGGAAATGTTAGCTTTCCTGGCCCTGAAGCCCAGACCACATATTCTCTTGTTCCTTAAGACCTCCTATTCTACCTAATGAACTTTCCTGCAATTTCTATCTGTAGCCCTATGGAAAATCCTATTTACTTTATTTAGTTGTTCTAAAAACCCTAGAGGAAGCAAGGACGTCTGCTTGTTATAGATTGATATAGCAGATCTAGAAGATTGTCTAAGGGTGGTCCTCTCAGCCAAACTCATGATCTTGTATTTCCAGGAAGAAATTCTATCGTGCAGCCCTTCTTTCGACTCCCTATACAAGCCTGAACTAACTCTATCTCTATGGTTATTAACAGAAACCCCAGTATACTCTTTCAAGAAAAAAAAAAAAAAAGAACAGAAACCCCAGTATACTTCCCAGTACCATGGGTGCTATTGATGCCAAAGCCCCACTATTTTGTAATATGTTAACAGTTTGAGGTTTTCAACTGGATTTAGTCCGTGAGAACTATGTTCCCTTTGGTCGTCTTGTTATGATACTAAGAAAAGTAGTTCTCTTCTCTTGCCTTAATGAAAGGAGACAACATATATTAGTTATTTCGTCCTCATATTGAAGAATTTAAAGTCATATCCATTTCCTCCTTTGCACACAGAATCCCAAGAGCATCACTGTAGTACTTGTCTTATTTTTACCAGAAACACTTTCTCTTTTACCAGTTGTATCCAGAAGGGTGTAGAAATCCTATCCAACCTTGTATAGCTCTCGCACTCCAGAAGTCCGTAAAATCTTTTGTAAACAAGTGAGCTGTTTTAGTTTTTGAACTCTTCGGGATTATATTAATCTAGCTAGTAATTGGTGTTCCGAAACTTCTGTATCACCATTCATGTTAGAGAATGTTATGCTCTTTTTAATTCCTTGTGGAAATATAATATAAAGCGTTGATTTGTCCAAGTGGGCGTTATTGTGCTTTACAAGTCACTCATATAAAGCTGTGCATGATGTTATTTACCCCTGTTTATGTTCGGAAAAATCAACATTTATGGTTTAATGCATGTTGATCTCTGACAGGCAGAATCATTTATAGGACTGCATATGCTGGTATTCCACAAGCATGAGACCAACTATTTCTCACTGGCTTGGTACTTCACATAACTCCAAAAATGTTGAGCTGCTCAGATGGCTTTTGAATGGATAAAAAATCGCATTGAACTTCATAGTCATCACTGTGATCGTCGACGATTTGTTTCCTTTTTCAGTTGCTTCCGAGCACTCTTCCATGCAAGAGGTTCGATTTATTTTTTCAACTGTAGTTATTTCGGTATGTTGGCCGAGTCTAGCTAATGCATTGGAAATAAACATTAATTACCATGGCATTCGGAAATGTAAAGTCTGGTTATTGTCAACGAAATAGATGCCAAAACGTATATTGAGAAATTTTGTTCAGGAGTATACGTTTGCAGTTTTGATGTGAACAGGAAGCGTTCTTCTTGTTGTAGTAAAGCCTGTTCTGCCCCGATGCATCCTTTTTGTTCGCATGCTTTTAGTTGGATACGAGATCTCTTCTAACAAATTAATGGCATAGAAATATTATTTGCGGATTCTGCCCCAATTTCTATTTCACTTGCATCCAACTAGTCAAGTGTTCTTGCATGCTATTAGAAGACAGTGGAAATTTTGGTTTACTAGAGCACTGGCGTCTGAATAATATATAAAATATTAATTTAAACTTCAATATATATATATATATATATATATATGTATTTTATCTATATCTATATCTATATCTATATAATATATAAATATATATATATAAAAGTATGAATAGTTTCTTTCTTTTTTTTATTGGACTAAGTTACCCTTATAATAATATTTTTTAGGGATAAAATGGTAAAATGATATACTTATTAATTCCTATTAACTACTTTTCACGTTGTTCATATTTATTCCTATTTATTGTTTTCACATTATACTTATTTTACTCATTATTTTTTATTATTTATATTCATAATATAATACACTAAGAAAATAATACTCCTACGATATAACATGAAATGACGCCAAAAAATTATGAAAATGGAAAGGATTTAATATTGAGAAATTTTCTAGCATAGATATAAATGAGAATTAGTTAGATCACTTGACATATTAAAATTTGTTAGATGACAAATGAAAATCAACTAAATGAATTGTCATGTAAAGCAAGCATTTTCAAGAGTATCAAAGACAAAAAGAAAAAATGAGAATCAACTAAATCCTTTATCATGTAAATTGAACACTTTTTGTAGTAAGATTAAAATGTAATTTGAGCATTTGAAATGTAATTATTGAAATTTAATTATCTCTAATATAATAGAACAAAACATTAGTGTACAAGATTTGATCTTTTCAACAATGTAAGATAGGAATAGCTCCTTGAAAAAAAAAAAAATGAGTAAACGTTACTTCTAAACCATCTCCACACATATCTATTTCTAAAAAAAAGAAAAAAAAATAAGAAAAAGATGGGGATGCAACCATAGATAATATTGACTATACTATTGTAAAAGTGTGAATGATTAAAAGATCTTGTAACTTTTTTATATCACATGTTATAGTTTAATTAATATATAGTTATTAACAAGATTGTAATAGATATTATAAAAATAATTATAAATTAGGTCTTTTGATAAGTTATTCACAAATATCTATAGGCAAATATGAAGATCTAGAGTTAATTTAGATTTTACCACTCGAATTATAATAATTTTTACACTTTGATATCTGATTTTTTTGTTTTTTTGTATCAACTTACCATCTCAATTTTATGAAATTTTGTACTTTGCCATTTATAATTATTTTTCAATCAAATTTTTTGTCGAAAAAACATCACATGCAGTGCACATGTGATATTTCAAGGTTATGTGATATGGTATTTTTACATATAACATGTGATATTTTACTGACAGAAAAATCAAGAAAAAAAAGGGCCATATATGAAAAAGTGCAAATTTTCCAAAGTTGAGATGATAAATTGACACAAAAAAAAAAAAAGTTTCAATTGCAAAGTATAAAAAACATGCATAGTTCAAATGGTAAAATGTAATTTATCCTAAAATTTAAATGAATCACTTTTGACCAATCATACTTCTGCATTTCAAATAAGTAACTAATAATTATTAATTTAAAGCCTTCGCAAAAATATATATTGAATTGCACAAATAGATTATTAATAACAAACTTTGTGTAATATTTAGTTAATGTATGTTTATTTCAGTTAAATATGATAAATTAATTTAGGAATTTCCTCTAAATAATATTTTCTTGGTTTTGTAGAAAGTTTTAATTATGAAAAAAATTAATAGCTACAATAGGAAAACTATAAGTTTGATGTGCGGCTACAAATAAATTAAACAAATAATGAGCTTCTTAAGTTTTGTTTCTTTTTAAATTTTTAAATAAATCTTGAGTGATAAATTAATTTTAAATTACTATTCAAAAGTATTTCATAGATATAAATTAACTTAAAAATAAAAAAGGAAATATTCAAACTGTATTTTCAAAAAAGCAATAATCAAGTAGACTAGCAACTAATTCATAATTTTGAACCTAATTCTAATTATTTAAAAAAACTATTTATAGATTATATATTAGTATTAAGCATAAGTAAGTGAAAGATATATAATAGATTTATGTAAGTTAAGCTTGAAAACTACAACAAAATTGCTCAATAGCAACAAAAAAAATAGCGTTGAGCTAATTAGCAAGTAAAATTTCTCATTGCTAATCTACGTTATTTAATACAAGAAATTTATTTGCTAATGAATTTTACAACGAAAATTTACTTGCTAAAGAATTTAGCAACGAATTATTTAAAATATATATTAAATAATAGAGATTAGCATCAAAAGTTTTACTTTTCATATTAGTTTATTTTTGTAGCTATTGAGTCATTTTCTTATAATGAGACTTCCTTTTATCATGTTTTTTACTTTTTGCGTTTGAAAAGATGGTGTATATCAAAACATCTAGGTTCAAATATTAAACATAGATTTGTTTTCTACATATATTTACCAAGAAAACTTGTATCCTTAAAAAATATAAGTATAAGTAATTCTTAAATAAATATTTTTCATGATCTTAGCTATGTTCAGAATATTTGCCATAATACTTAGCCATGGCAAAAACACTTGCGACGTTTTCTATCTATGGATAATTTTTGGGCTCATCTATTGAAACAATGGCTTATAGTCGTTGTATAATTGGGGCTAATAATTATTTACCATAAATTTTTTTACTTTGAGTATAATAATTAACCATGACAAAGATGCATATTTTTGTAGTGATGTCAACTAAATTTGTTTAATGATTAATGACATCATATGAATGAACTATCTATCATTTTATGGGGGGGAAATATTTACTTTTGTATAACTCATAAATATATTCTTTTTGAACATATTGATATGCATCAGTATCACCTTCAAACATAATTAGAATTATCAATTTAGAAGTAAAAAACAATTAGTATAAAGTTTCATATTTTGAGGGATTTATTATTTATAGAGTAAAATTCATCTTGATATATGAGTTTTGCCATTAACGACGTCTTTATAACTAAATATAAATGACTCAGTTAATATTAAGTTTTACCATTAATATCACTTTGATACCCACTTAATATATTTTTTTATTATCGTTTATATAATGATCATTTTACCTTAGATGTATAATGATCATTATACCTTATTACACCAAAGAAAATTTTGCATAAATTTCAATAAAAAAAATATTTCTTCTTTGTTTGAATCATTTGACTTCCAAATTTTATATTTTGATTATTATACTTTATAATAAATTTTTTGGTTATTGTTCACTAACTTTATTTATAAATATTTATAAAATAATTTATTATTTAATAATTAATTATATTAAAAATAAATTTCAAGACGTATTGAAACCTTCTAAGACCCTCTCTTTTTCTAAGCCACTTGTTCATCGACAAATTAATGATTAAACTTTTTGAAAAAATTTCTATTTCCTATTTCGGTCAATTCCTTGAAATCAAGTTTTTAGTCTAGGTACACAATGGTTTCAGAGGAATCCCTCGAGTAATTTTCCTGTTACTCCAAAAATCACAGAATACAAAGGGTTATATTAGACCTGATTGTCGTTTTAACAAGCATGGCTAAGTCATACAACATTAGCTTTGGATCTAAACTACAATACCTGATTCAAGAAGTATGATAGTAGTACTGTGTCATTAATTTATGATTTATCAATTCAATCATGCAAAAAGAAAAAAAATTTCTTATACAAGCTCGAAACACTCTAATTTAATTATGCAAATATATAAAATTTGTAGAGTTAAATTAGCAGGTCTTTTGGTAAAATAAAAATATTTATAAGCAAAGAACGATAATAAAATGAGATCTATCCTAACATCCAACAAAGTTGAGAAGAAGCTAAATTTAATAGTCAAAAGTACTTATGGAAATAAAAATTTCACAAAAAATAGAAAAAAAACTGTTGTATTAACTTAGTAGGGATAAAATAATTGGCAACAATAGTTATCAAGATTCCAAGAGAGCTTAAAACAAGATTTAAAAAGAATGTAAGAATGAGGTTATGTGGCACATAGATCTGCATTCAAAATTATATACTTTTTAAAATTTTGCTTGAATTCTTTTTTTCTTTGGGCTGATTTCTATGATGTTTTTCAATTTAATTTGAGATAGTTTAATTGTTAAAAAGTCTACGAGAACTTATATTAGATGTAGTTATATTAAAATCATAAAACGAACTACAATATAAAAAATCTTGCTGTAAAATTAAAATTGTGTTGAAAACACAACTAAGTTGGCCACTTGAAATTGTACTAGAAAAGAGCAAGTTTTTGTTAAGTAGAATTCTAGCGCACTTTCTCAAGAATTATTGAACTAAAAATAAAATAAAATAATTGCATTTTTTAACATATGTGGTTTAACTGCATGATTAGATATATTTTTGCAAATAGCATAAGTTGATTAGATGTTTTCTAAAAAGAAGAGTACTACAAAAGAATTTGCATTTTTGAATCTTAGATTTTGTTTAAAAAAAAAGAGTTTGGATTATAAGGTAATAAGAATCATAAAAGAATTGTTAATTGATTGTTTAAATTTAAATAATATTTTGGTTTGATCATGAAGAACTAACATTAATGAATTTAATTGATTCAAAATTAACATAAAATTGAGTAAAAGGCATAAATGAACAACAAAATCATGGGTACATAACAACTTATTTAGTTATATTTTTATTTAACTTTTGAATTTTTATCGAACATAAAGCTTTTACAATAACTTTTAAAAGTTCAAATTCATTAAACTTAATGAATAAGATCTTTTCATTTATAAAATATTTATTAAATTTCAAAATAATATTTATTAATTGATGAAATACTTTATATTATTTATTAATTAAACTTTCTTAATAACATAAATATTTTGTCAAGATAATAAGTATCACGTGCAACGCACGTGGTTCCTACTAGTATATTAAAAAATAAGTATAATGAAAGTTTAAAAATTATTTATGTACCTATTAGATAGTTCATTTTATAAAATTTTATTTCTTATTAACTAATTTAAAATTTTCAATAGCACTTTTAATTTAATAAAATTGAGGATTTTTATTTAAAAATTTCTAATATTTATTTTTTAGTATTTTTTTATTTTTTGAAACTTGGACTAGTACTTATATATTATTTATATGCTATAAATTTTGTATTTGTATCCAATGACCCATACATATGTGTAGTTATCACATCCATAAATTGCATTTGCATTTATACAGTTACCGCTAAACTGATTAAAAACCTAAGTGTCGTTGCATCCATTATAGTGACTATGTCTCAATATAATAAATACCTGACTTTTGAGTAAGCTTTGGCCATAAGTGTAGCTTTGTATCTTATAATTTTATTTTGTTCATTTCTTTTTCATATTAGCACCCACTTATAACCAACTTGATTTGACATTTTTTGGTGTCGGACTTATGAGTCAAGTTCAAGTTCAACTTGTATTCTTTCTTTCAACTTTTCCAATTATTTTGTTGTTGACATTCCTCCATAGTTTGAGGAATATTTTTATTTTCATTAATGATTTTAATGGCTACAGAATATGCAAAAATCTCATTAATTTCAACTTTATTTTGATACCACCTAAGTTATTTTGAGCATAACTAATAAATATCTCATTAATGTCTTTGAGATCTGGCTCATTATGTTTAGAATTAATTTAAGATAAGATAAAATCGTATTAGGGATTTTCTCCTAGACATTACTTGTGGGCTCATCAACATCATTACTGATTGAGACGGCATGATCTTTCTTCTTCCTAGGATTTGTATATTTAGAGCCAAGTGGTCTATCATACTTTCGATAATTTTTTGACTCACATGTCTTTAATTGATTAATAGTCGTTGCAGGAATTTCTAACGAGCTAGAACATCTTTAACTAGAATATGTGATTTTATGACCCTTTTGATATTTCTAAATGCATGTGATAGCCTATTTGCAATTACTAAATGTATGGAATGTTGAACTTCATGTTCAATATCATTCATCTCCCATTATTGAATAAACAATAATAAGAATAACTATGATATATATTGTAGAATAAAACAATTATGAAACAAGAATTACATATAGAGAAATTCAACGTATTACCTTTAATTGAGCATAACATCGTGCTGATAATGTGTTACAAACTTAAAAAAATTTAAGTTTGTTGGCCCATTTATTCATAATTTTATATGAGTGAAAGATAAGAATGACTATTCTCTCCACGTGTCTTTTTTTTTCTTATTCACAACTGAAGTACAATAAACCACCAAAATATTATTGCAAATTACACGGGTTAATAGCGATTTATCCTCCTCTAATTTTATAAATGAGTAAATTATCTTCTATGAAAATAAAATAACAATTTATCCCCGTATGTTTTTTAAAATGAAATAATTTTACCCTATCTAAGAAGGTCAATTACTTCATTTAAAAAATATATGGGGGTAAATTGCTATTTTTTTTCATAGGGGGATAATTTACTAATTTATAATATCACAAGGATTTGCTTACATTTTTTTTCTCAAATTATACCATTAAAAATATATTATAGGGACACAAAAGGTTGTACCTATAAGCATTACGAGGACTAAATGTGATTTGGGTGAAAAATTGGATGAAAAAGTAATTCGGGATTAATATTGAATTTTTTTAAAAATATATGGGACTAAATGTGATAAAAGTCTAACAAATGAGACTAAATTGAAAATGAGCTAATTATATGGAACCAAAAAACAATTTTCCTAAAAGAATACATTTATGAAGTAAAAAGTGTTCTAAGTATCTTGATAAAACCTTGAATCTATTTCAAGTTCTCAAGCAGAATGAAAAATAAAAAATAAACTCTTTAAAAAAGTAGATATATACGAGATAAAAATGAAGAGAGCAAAAATTGAAGACACCCCAAAGCTCCAACACCTCTATATACAGAGGTAATGGTTTTGTCTTCAAGTCAAAGGTGGATAAGCTCCCATTAATGAGGATGCAAACCCTAGTGAAGGACCTTTAGTGCATGATAAGACTATGTGGCCCCCTAATCTTTGATAATAATTGAATTAAACACACTTTAATTTTGAAGTCCACATCAAATTCTTATTTAATTTTTGAATCTAAGATCTATTAATTTAATTAATTAATCCAATTAATTAGCACTTGGTTTTCTATCATGTAGGACCTCAATTGAATAAGTCAGTTATTCAAGTACCCACTAAGGTGATTAGACGTCATACATTTATCTTCGATGAATGCGAAACTCATCACATGCATGAGCCACTTAGTGCAAGTGTATATAAAACTCCTCAATGTCCATTTTTAGGGTTCTCGACTTGTAATATTTTAGACCAATGAAAGTTGGTTTTATAGTTGCTATCAAATGTGCAGCTGAATGTAATTGGTTTATCTGGTTTATGAGCTATCTATATGAAATGCAACAATAACATATAATTATAACATGAGAAAGATGACCAAAAAATAAATTATATCCCATCAAAAATCCATCAGAAAAAATTAATTTTACATTCGAAATACGAAATCTCCACATCTATAAATTGGATTTGTTCAAAACTTCAAATCATATAAGATTGTGTTAGTCTGATTATATCTAAAGGTCTAATTTGAAATTGAAAGGTCCAACTGAATGATGCCTATCCAAAAAATTAATCTTACATTCCAGATATAACATCTTCATGTCTGTGAACCAAATTTGTTCAAAAATTTCCACACGTGTAAGATTATGTCAATTTGATTATATCTAATAGTCTGATTTAAAATGAATGGTTCGGCGACCCTCCTTCCTGCAACTGAAAGAAAATAACAACATTAGGTTTGGCAGTTAGTCTTTTTGATGAATATGATTGTTTTTTATTTTTTTTCTCAAATGTTGATAATGATGATGATTATGATTTTTCTCCAACTTTTGAAGTTTTCGGCAATTTCTATAAAATTTATGTATTTTTCAGTAATTATTGAAATTAGTATGTGTTTTTCAAAATTTTATGTGATTAAAAATGTATTTTTATAGGACTTTTCTGCATTTATTTTCAATGGAGAAATATTGAGATTTAGTACATATTTTAGGAAACTATTCAAATTAAGAAAATTGCTTGAATTTAATACCCATTATAGGAATTATTTGAATTAGAAAAATTATTGGAATATAGTACATATTTTGTCGGAATGGTTTGATAATTAAATTACACCTCATTTGTGCTACAAAAGTCACAGCTCAACAGGCTGTCAAAGTAAATGGAACTCTTTTCCAGATGCTATAAGAAGAAGGATAACGACATTTGCAGTGGGCTGAAGATGGAGCACGTTGTGGTACGTGCATCAAAATAAAAATACGTTAATTAATTATTTGTACTTTTACTAATTATTTTTTTCTTATTTTAGGAGATCTTCCGATCGCTGTTGGAAGAGTAGGAGGCCCAAGCACCCGTTGATGGGCATGATCCTGCTTCTTCAGCAAGTCCTGTGGCCTAGATGGAGGAGCAACTATGGATCATTGTGGAAAATGCAGCAGCTCAAGCCGGAACCATAAAAATAAACTTCGACGGGCCGGTTCTTCACAAAGGCTGCAAAGTGGGGATCGGGAGAGTGGCTCGGGATTCAACAGGATCCGTCCTTGCATGGTTCTCACGCAAATATCAAAGACAAGTGAATGGTGAAATTGCCGAAGCCCTTGCTGCTAGAGAAGCGGTTGATCTCGCAATTAGACATGGTTGGAACAGGATCTTGATCGAGGGAGATTGCCTCAATCTTATCAACAAGCTCAATAGATATGAACCGGATCAGTCATACACAATCCTTTGGTCAACGATATTAGAATTGCTGCTTCCCTCTGCTCAGATTTAGTTTTTATTCATGTGAGTAGAAATAAGAATACTATTGCTCACAAACTTGCTACTCGCGCTGGAGCTACCCTTTGTAGCTCTCATTGTTTTTCTCCAATTGAGGCTGACTTATTTTGTCTGCTTGAGATTGATTTTCAATTTTAATGGAATTGAGATTTCCCATAAAAAAAAAAAGCAGAAATGACGGCGAAAACAGAGCATGATACATTACAGGGGAAAAGCTAGCAAGGAGTCGTGTTTTCTGTATATATGATTTTTTCTTTCTTAGTACTTAGTCAGCAGTCAATTATGATGTGGCGCCAGCTGGACAAATGAGGCGGTTAGGTGGTTAGATAATTTGCAGATATTTTTTCCTGGAGCTTTGTATTATTTAAAGGACTCTTCTCTGTATTTTTGTAGATGAGAAATACACACATGAAAACTTCCAGTTTACAAGCTATGGCTTTCTGCACATTTCTTTCCAATTGCTTCCGCTCATTTTTGTTTCTGTATTTGCACTTTCAGCATGGTATCAGAGTCATCATCTTGATGGTCTCTGAATCATAAGGCTGAAACTTACGTTTGATTTCTGTTTCTATTGGTGGATCGAGTGGCAGAATCACCAACAGCCACAACTTCAACCACGAATCAAAGACCTCAACATGAATCAGAGGTTTTCAAGCTAGAAGTCTCTGATAATCTTGGAATGATGCTCGTTTCTGTGCCTCTGAATGGCACTAATTGTCTCTCTTGGAGCAGAGCAATCCGTAGATCACTTGGACCCAAAAGCAAGCTTGGTTTCTTAACTAGAGAATGTGTCAAGCCTTGGATCAAGGCGGACTGTATGGTAGCCTCGTGGATACTAAGAACAATATCGAAGGATATTGATCAAGCTTACATGTACACAGAATCTGCGATAAGTCTTTGGATCGATTTGGAGTCGAGGTATGGACAGTGCAATGGTCCATTAGTTTATCAACTCCAGAGAGAAATTACGTCAATTACGCAAGGGAATCTCAGTGCTGTTGCGTATTTTACACGCCTAAAACAACTGTGGGATGAATTAATTTGTCTAGAGCCTCCACAAGTGTGTGTGTGTGTGGTGTCATTAAACCAGTGATTAACTTGAGTGGTTCTCACTGTTTGATGCATTTTCTTATGGGGCTCAATGAGTCCTTTGATCATGTTTGTAACCAAATATTGGTTATGGATCCTCTACCTGACGTGAACTAAGCTTTCTCTATGGTTGTAAGTGTTGAAAGACAAAGACAAGTGCAGTTGGATTACCCAGGAAATGTGATCAACACAGCAATGCAAGTGAGGCATGATAATGTTCAGAATTTCATTAAAAGGAAAGAAGTTGATAAGAAATTGCTTTGTTGTGATCATTGTCACAAACAAGGCCGCAAAAAGAAACTTGCTTTAAAATTCATGAATATCCAGATTGGTTTAAAGGAACTAATGACCAAAGGAAAAGGTTTGAATGAAGGCGCATACACTGCAGCGGCTTATGTGCAGAAAACTGATGCTAGAAATCAAGCATGGATTATAAACACAAATGATCTCAATGAACTTGTGAAAGCAGAGGTTATGAGAATTATGAACAACACCACAAATCTGGATCCAATCCATGTCAGCTTTGCTGTAGGAGATGACTTTGCCGGCATAACACATAATTCCTCGAGCTTTGATTCGTTAGATTGCGACTCTTGGATTGTAGATACAGGAGCTACTAGGCATATGTGTGTTGTTGCTAATTCCTGGATCCCGATTTGTTTTGTTGTTCATAATTCTCATAACCTCTGCTTTCAACTTTGCTATAGGAGATGACTTTGCAGGTACAACACATAATTCCTCTAGCTTTGATTCGTTAGATTGTGACTCTTGGATTGTAGATACAGGAGCTACTAGGCATATGTGTGTTGTTGCTAATTCCTTTGATAAACTCACTAATCTTCACCACAAAGTTATCATACATCTTACTAATGGTCACCAAACTAATGCAATTTCTATTGGAAATGTAACAATGTCAGATAAATTTTCTCTTTCCAATGTTCTTTTTGTTCCTGGTTTCAGATTTAATTCGCTCTTTGTCAGTCAATTGTGCAAAGATTTGCCTGTTTCCTTCACATTTTCTAATTCCCTTTGCCTATTGCAGGATCAGAGGACTAGAGAGGTATTGGCTATAGGAAAACAAATAGGAAACCTCCATGTCATTGATAGGGAATCTGTTCCTTCATCTCATTGTATTCCAATTCAATCAATTCCAATTCTGAAAATTTGTGTTGTTCTTCTATCAAGACTAATAATGATATATGGCATAAACGGCTGGGACATGCTTCACATCATGTACTTAAACACATCCATATTCTCAGCAATGTATCAAATAATAATATCTCTATTTGCACCATATGTCCATTGGCAGAGCAACAACGAATTCCTTTTCCTTTAAGTTCTTATACTTCTTGTTCCCCTTTTAATCTCCTACATATTGACATTTGGGGACCCTATAAACAGCCATCACTCTCCAAATGTCACTATGTGCTTACAATTGTAGATGATCATACAAGATCCACTTGGATCTTCCTTATGCAACATAAGTCTCAAACTTTAAACACACTCATTTCTTTTTCCAAACAAGTTTCTGTACAGTTCAATGCCATCATCAAATCTGTAAGAACTGATAACAGATTCAGAATTCCTTAGTATTTCCTGTCAAAATTTCTTTCAATATCATGGCATCATTCATCAAAAATCCTGTACACATACACCACAACAAAACGGTGTAGTGAAAAAAAAACACAAACATCGTTTGGAAATAGCTCGAGCTCTAATGTTCCAATCTCACTTGCCAAGGTGTTTTTGGGTTGATTCTCTCTTAACAGCTACCTATATAATTAATAGATTGCCTACCCCCACACTCAACTGGAAATCTCCGTATGAACTACTCTATCGCACTCCTCCCAGCTATGATCATCTTAAGTCTTTTGGTTGTCTTTGTTTCGCATCAAATGTCCTTCCCCAAAAATCCAAATTTGATCCTAGAGCATTTCATATGTCTTTATTGGTTATGCTCAAGACCATAAAGGGTATAAAGTTTTTGACATTCAGAATATGGTTGTTCGAATCTCTAGAGATGTCATATTTCATGAAAATGTCTATCCTTTTATGGGTTGTACTCCAGAGTCTACTACTCCCACACTTCCTATTCCTATACTTGATTCTGAAACATCCTCTACACAGTCCACTGTCTCTTTTATTTCTTCTTCTTCTTCTAGTCCAATACCTCAATCTCCTAGTCCTGTCACTCTTCCTCCTAATGAATCGCTATCCATCCCTATATGAAGATCAACTAGAACACCTCACAAACCTGCCTGGTTAAATGATTTTATTTGTAACCAAGTCATGACTGACACTTCTTCCATTCCTGTTTCTTCTTTTACTCCAGCACACGTTGCTTTTGTAGCTGCTTTATCTACTTTGTAGGAGCCACACTCTTACAAACAGGCACAACATAGCACAGAATGGGTGCATGCTATGCAGGAGGAGTTGTAGGCACTGGAGTGCAATAAAACGTGGGAGCTTAGTTCACTGCCTCCCCATAAGAAACCCATCGGTTGCAAGTGGGTTTATAAGATAAAAATGAAGCATGATGGTGCGGTAGAGCGGTATAAGGCTAGAATTGTGACGAAAGGGTATAGTCAAATTGAAGGAGTAGACTATGTTGAAAGCTTTTCCCCAATAGCAAAGGCCGTAACCTTAAGAATTTTATTGTCTGTAGCATCTGCCAAGAATTGGCCGATTCATCAGTTGGATATAAACAATGCGTTTCTACATGGTTTTCTAGATGAGGACATATACATGACTCCACCTGAAGGATATTCGATCGCACCGGGACAGGTTTGCAAATTAAAATGCTCTTTGTATGGTTGAAGCAAGCCTCGCGACAATGGAATTTGGAATTCACCTCTAAGCTTACTCAGTTTGGTTTTCAACAATCACAACATGATCACTGTTTGTTTATTAAGCACACTGATTCTGGGATGTTGGTCTTTTGGTGTACGTTGATGATGTTCTACTCACGGGGCCTTGTGAATCATCTATTGTTGAAGTTAAACGGTATTTGGATGAGCTATTCACTATCAAGGATCTTGGATATACCAAGTTCTTCCTTGGCTTAGAAATTGCACGGTCCACACGGGTGACTTTGGTCACGCAGTCGAAATTTATTGGGGACATTATTCATGATACTGGTTTGTTTGATGCTAAGGCAACTCACACGCCATTTCCTATGGGAGTCAAAACAGCTGATTCTGGTGCTTTGCTCATAGACCCTGAACTATACATACGTTTAGTGGGTCGTCTTTTATATCTGGGTTTCACACGATCGGACATATCTCAAGGAGCACAACAATTAAGCCAATTTGTGCAACGCCCTTGTCAACAACATCTTGATGTCGCGTTGCATCTTGTTTGTTATCTCAAAGGTTGTTCCACTCAAGGCATTTTCTTTCCTGTTAACAATGATCTCAATCTTCATGGTTACAGTGATGCGAATTGGGCAACTTGCTCTGATTCTCGCAAGTCTCTCACGGGTTTTTGCATATTTTTGGGGCGTTCATTGATTTCTTGGAAGACAAATATTAATTCCTCTTTTAGATTAATTGCAGTTCAATTTATTTAATAATTTAATTATAAAAATTAAAAATAATTAAATTATAAATTTAAATAAAATAAATTAAGATAATTAAAAATAAATTAATTTAGTAATAAATTATTTTAAAATTAAAATAAAGTAAAATAGAATCATTTAATTTACTATAACATAAAATAAAATTAATTTTTAAATTTTGCAGCAGAAGTCGTAGAAAAAATTTAAAAAAAAAGATAAAAGCAAAAATGCCTGAAAAATTAAAAACTCGATACAAAATCTGCCATGAAATGGGACAGATATGATGTCGCGAAACCTGTCCAAAACAGTATTATGATGGGTTTGATACAAAATGCATCTTAGTTTTGTGCCATCTTTTGGGTGTTTGAGATGAATACGTGTCCCAAATTTTGATCCCGTTTCAAAGCCATTTTTTTTTTTAAGCTAAGTTTGTTCCAAAAATCGTTACAAATTCATTACAAGTTTAATTAATAATATTTGCGACAACCATATATATCCATCTCTAGTTTGCTACAAATTTGGACAAAAATATTTCACCCATCCCAAAGTTTTTCCAACACCATTGACAATGTCGCAAAAGCCAACATTTGGTCACAAAATATGCATATTCATAGCAAAATACCGTCCCAAAAAATAGTTTTTTTTTTTTTTAGTATTATATTTAGAGCGTGCAAAGTGCTAATTTCCCATATAAAGCACAAGAAAAGGAAGCAACATTCAAACTTAAAAGATCATATACAAGACAATATCTTTATTTAAAAAATATCATGTAAATTCAACTTTTAGATCATAAGCGACACCAAGTAAAGATTTAATTCAATTTTTATTTCTAAATACGGTTACAATGCTTCATTTCTTGAATGTATATGCTGGAACCAAATCCAGCTAAATTTAGACATGTTATGTAATATGTAACACATAAAGCAAATATACTTTATGCTATTTTATGAAGGGAAATTCTTATCCAAATTAGGTTTGGTCGAACCAACCAATCACACAGCAAGTGTACCACACTTGTCATGTGATTGACCACTTTTCCTGAACTGTAAACCAATCACATGACAAGTATATTACATTTACCATTTAATTGATTCAAGTTCAATCAAACCAGTTTCGGAGAAGAATTTCCCTTTATGAAGAGTACCGAAGAATCAAAGTGATTGAACTTTGTGTTGTTAAGTTCAAGAATGCAGCAAGAACTACACTGCTTATTTGACATTGAATTCTCCACTTGCATGAGCTTGCTTCACTTGTTTCTCATACTCGTCTTCTTCTTCCTCTTCCTCCACAGCTTCTTCATCTTCCTTATTTTCCTCTTCTTCTTCTTCTCCTCCCCACCCGAACCCGGGCACCGGCCTAGACGAGGGCGGGGGATTTCTCGCTTCGCTCACTATTTTCATAATCTCGTCGATGCTCTGAAGGAGAAGCTGGGATTATCTTTCTTGTAATACATTGCTTGATTAGCTTCTGTGAGCTCCTTGGGCAAGTTCTTCAAGAACCATGGATGGCTCTTGATCTCCTTTATATTGATCCTCTGTGTATAATTTAATCACGTTAAGATCGAATTTGCATTTCAATCCCTGTAAAAATACTAATAAGCACAAAATCCCTTAAACAAATAAAACGACAATACAATCTCTAAACTTTTTAAAAGAAGCCACTGTCTTCCATTTTAGGGATTGGCGGTGCTGTTTTTTGAAAAGAAATTTAGGAGATCGCATTGCCTTTTTTTTTCCTTAAGAGAATTTTTCGCCTATTAACTTTTCATGGTAATATATATATATTGCATTCAACCATATATAGTAGTATAGGGAAAACTGCAAGGAGCCCCGTGTGGTATTGTAAATGAGTAAATTACTTCTCTGTGAAGAAAAGAAATAACAATTTTACCTCCCTGTGTTTTTAAATATGCAGCAATTTACTCCCCTGTATTTTTAAAATGAAGCAATTCAACTTGTTGTCTAAGGAGGTAAATTGTTTCATTTTAAAAAAACACGAGAGGGTAAATCACTATTACTTTTTATATGGAGATAATTTGCTTATTATATATATCACATGAAAAAAAATTACATTAAACCCTAATAGTATATGTATACATATATATATGCATACCCTGGAAGGATTGGCGACAAAAATACGCGAGAGAAGATGCCTGCAATCTTGAGAGATATGGACATAGTCTGGGATTTTGTATTGAACAGCCATTATTCTCTGGAGAATCAGGAAATTGAGAAAAATGTGAAAATATGTATATATATATATATTATATATATGTTTCTATAGTAATTTGAATTAATGCTGCATGTGGAAGTAGAAGAGATTGGTGAGTGAATATATTTATGTTAAATTACAACTACCTCCCCAAAATTTTGATATAATTGCAAATACTCTCTCATTATTTTGAAAATTACAAATACTCTTCAAATGAAACATAATTATGTAACTCCTAAATAGTAAGGTGAACATTACTACTTTCTCTAGATGTTTATTTTTAAAAAAAAATTAAAATCATTTGAAAATGTAAAGGAAAGAAAAAAGTACCGGTGGTTGGTATAATAAATAATCTATAATGCATATTTTAAAATTAAAAAACTTTAAAAAGTGTATAAAATTAAAATTTATAATCTAAAATGTATTTTGTCGAGTTCACCATAAAAAACGAACAGAAACTTAACATATAATAATAGAATGGGCTCATTGTTATAAGTTTTTATTTTTTTTAAAAAAAATAATAAAAGATAAAAGTTGACAATTTCATAGCTCCATCCAAAAATCACGTAATCTCATCAAACATCGGAAGGTATTTATAATTTTTTAAACAATAAGAGAATATTCATAATTATGTCAAATTTCAAAACAAATTATTGTAATTTATCCTTATAATTATGTCAAACCTCATAAAAATGTGGTTGTAATTTACCAAATATATATATATTATATATATATATATATATATACATATGTATACTTACTGAAATTGTTTTCCTGAAGTTCTTGGGATCATCTGGATCTTCAAACGGGTAAGCTCCAACCAGCATCACATAGAGAGTAACTCCACAGGACCATACATCTGCCAGCTGTTCCAATAAATTTTCAAGTTATTAATTAATCCTACTTATTAATAATTAATTATGGCAATTGAATAATTGTTTTAGAGTACAGTTAACACAAAGTGTAGTTATGTAAATATTACGTGACAGTATCAGCTTGTGAATATTGCTGAGAAATTAAGCATCTTCGTTCAGACTCAATAATAAAGTATTTATATGATAATTCTATTAAAATTCACATTAAATGTTATATTTCTTGAAGTGTTTCTTCCACAAATAACCTTGTTTCTGATTAATTAACTTTACTTATATTTCTAATTGGTACATATTTTAAGTTAATTCATTTTATTAGTTTGTTATTTTTTTTTATCAATTATTCATTTTATTTTTTCATCAATAATAAAATTCTAAATCATGCACACTTTTCAAGTGTACTTCAATTATTAGTAGTCTTTATAAAGTGTGATTAATTGGTCTGACAAACTATATTGACCAAAATATTCTCAAATATATTTTTCTGCACAAAATGACCACCCTCTTTAAGTTTTTATATCAATAGTAATCTATTCATGAACATTTAAAATTAATAAAAAATATTTAAAAAAAACATTAATTATGATCAGTTATTTTTGTTTTTGTTCTCCTTACTACAATTAAATAAAAATATTGAAAACTTAAATTACGCCCATATCAAGTGTGCTCCAATATTTAATTAGTTATGGGGTGAATAGCAATTTATCCTTCCTGTGATTAGTGATGGCAATGGGGCGGGTCTGGTATGGGTCCGCCCGGATTCAAGACCCGCCCCATTTAATTTTTGCCAGACCCATAACTCCCCCGCCCCGCCTGGACCCGTATCAGACCCGCCCCATTTAATTTTTGCCAGCCCATAACCCGCCCCCGCCCGCCTGAACCCGTACCAGACCCGCCTCATTTAATTTTTACCAGCCCCATAACCCGCCCCCGCTCGCCTAGCCATGCAAAAATTTTTGCCCCGTCCCGACCTAATTAATTTATACAAAGAATATATTAAATTAATATTTTTTTATGAAATAATATTAGTTTAGATTTAAATATTTTAATATAATTTTCAATCTATAATGAATTGGATAAGACAAAAAATACGTTCATCTAAATTATTCAATTTCTTATCAACTAATTTTTTATTTTTGGTATTTTATATATAGTTGGGTATATGCAAAAATTATTTAGGATTCATATATATAATAGATTTTTTATTTATAATATATTGTATACATTAAAATATACATAAAAAAAGGACGGGGTTGGATCGGGCCGGGGCCGGGTCCAATGGGGCGGGTTCGAGATAGGACCCGTAACCCGCCCCGGACCCGGCCGGGGCAGGTTTTAGCTGTCCCAGACCCGCCCCGAACCCGAAAAATGGCATCCCGGACCCGCCCCGTAAAACCTGCCCCGGACCCGCCCCGAACCCGAAAAATGGGCGGGTCCGGGACGGATTTTTCGGGTTCGGATTGAAATTGCCAACCCTACCTGTGATCTTGCAAATGAACAAATTACTCTCTTATGAAAAAAAAAATTATCCCCTTTGCTTTTTAAAATGAAGCAATTTACCTACCTGTCTGAGGATGTAAATTATTTCATTTTAAAAAACTTAGGGAAGTAAATTACTGTATTTTAGAAAACACAAGGTAAATTGATATTTTTTTTAGAGAAAGTAAATTGTTCATTTACAATATCACGCTTATGCATTTTTCCCTTTAGTTATACACTACATATGCATGTACCTGCAGTAATATATAAATCCTAAAACGTAGGTGTATATTTAATTATATATATAGATAGATGGAAGAGCTTCTTGAAAGCAACAAAAATGAGCAGAGTATTGGAAGTAACCTTGCCATCATATTCTCGGCGGGAGAGAACTTCCGGTGCTATATAAGCCGGTGTTCCCACCGTCGACTTCGGTCTTGAGTGCAGCACCGACGACTGAATCACCACGTAAAACATAATTATAGTAATAGTAAAATATACGAACGATAATTTTAAAATTGTCGTTATAAAATACCTATACGATTATAAAAGAAAATCTTTTATTTAAACCTCTCGCTACTAATTTTTACAACTTATGAATTGTAAAATGTTAAGTTTTTCCAAACACTTCGACTTCAGCTTTTTATCCAATTTTTACCTATTTTTTTTCAAATACTCACAAGCTTTATAAACACTGCCTAGTTATTGCTAGTAACAATTTTTAAAAATATATAGCTGTCGTTAAATAAAACTATGAAATTTACTATTTTGATATAATCAAAAGAACTATTATATAAAATACATAAATAATAAAAATATTAAATTACCACTTAATATTTTTATCACTAATTCTTTTTTTTTTCCTTTCAGTGTTTGCACATTTTATTAGCAGTATCCGAGGTTTAACTAGAATCAAGAAACAGTGGGAAACCTTGGAGTAGCCAAAGTCGCAGATCTTAAGGCGTGGCGCTGGGCTTCCATCTAAAAGCGTGTTTTCCAATTTCAGATCTCTGTGGCATATTTGCTGCAAAGTGTCAAAATAAATTAGCAAAACACGATAACCGTTATGTAGTTTGCCAAACACAGAAATATTTTTGTATATACCATGGAGTGGCAATAGGAGACTCCAGAAATCAGCTGCTGAAAGAAGTACCTTGCCTAGAGTAGTACACATTCAAATCCATGTTTAGGAAAATAAATTAAAAAAAAATAAAGATAGTATAATAAGAAGAAATGTACATAAATTTACCCTATTTTTTAAAATAAAAAATGGAATAAGAAATTGATAATGGTAGGTGCTGTAGGGTGAAAACTGACCTGACCCGAATGAGAATTTTTAAATTATAAATAAAATATTAAATTAATTAATTGGATAGATTTCATTTACTTGTCTGAGTATTTTATTCGAGTTTCAGCTCGAGTTTAGAGAAATTTGAAAATTAAATTAAATATCGTTATGTTAACATGTGAAAATATTATGTACAAATCATAGATATTTATTTTTATTTCGCTCAATAGAAATAATTGTCTGGATTGAAAATTAAATCGAACGAACACTGAATCTATACTAAATAAAAGATAAGGCTCTCCATACTAAAAAATGCTAGTTATGATAGCTCCGCACTAATTTTTTGTGAAGTAAAAATATTCTTAAACTGATAAATAATTAAATTATTCAACTTTTTAAATTTTACATTAATTAATAAATTAATTTTCTTTCTTTTAATGAAATGTATGAGTTTATATATTTTACTCTTATTAATAATAATATATTTTAAAATATAAAAAATTATTTATTATATGCACACAATACCGACATGCCACGACGACCAGGGGCGAATCCAGGCCGTGTCGGCCGCTAACCGCCACCCCCCACCCACTATGATATCACTCTCTTTTTCATGTCGTCAAATTTCTCTCTCTCCTTTTTTTTTATGATTACGTTTGAAAATTTTAATATTTTATTCAATAAATTAACTAATTCAATTACGACAGGGCTAAATTATTTTTCTGACTCCGCCACTTACAGCGACTACTTTTGAGAAAAGAGAAGCACATTTTCTTATCTTTATTTGGCTCACACAGAATATTTTTGGATTCAATATATTAATATCATCAAACTTTTTTAAAAATAGGTATACATTTATATACTAAAAAAAAATTACATCAATCTCCTTAAGATTTTTAATTACACAAGTATTTCGTTCTTTTTGAAAAATTACATGTACACCCTTTAAATTATAATTATACATACAATGCCACTTCCTCAAGACCAAAAATTTACACAAATTATCAGTTCCCCCCCCCCCCCCCCCCCCCAAAAAAAAATCCCACAGTGTGAACTTATAATTTAAAAAATACTTAGTATTTGCATAATTAAATCTAACCCTAACAAACCTTGATATAATTTATTGAAAAAAAAAAATCTTAAAAAATCCGACCTCGTTTTCACTAAATCTACCAGCAGTACAGATGCGGTCAAAAAGCTCTCCTCCGGCAGCATACTCCATCACGATGGCCAAATGTGTTGGCGTCAAAACCACCTACCATTTCAAATATAAAACATCAATTTACGCAAACAATAAAAATAAAAAATTAGTAGCAATTTCAAGAAATAATACCTTCTCAAATAATTAAAAAATTTCAATCAAAAACTACAAATAATAAGTTTAAAAAATAAAAATTAACCTCTTTGAACCGAATTATATTCGGATGTCGAAGCGATCGGTGGTTTATAATTTCTCTCGCCACATTCTCATCAATCTGCATAATCCCATATAAAAAAAAAAAAAACAAAAAAAACCCATTAATATTATTCTATGATAAAAAAATAAAAAAAATAATAAAATGAATGATTACCTTATGTCCTCGTTCTATGTACTTCATGGCAACAAGCTCCTTGGTTTCTTTGTGCCTTAAGAGCCTTGCAACCCCAAAATTCCCAGCGCCACTTCACAGCTCGTATTTCTCCATTTTTCTCCAATTTATTTGTTTTTTTTTCCTTCAAAATTTGGACTGTATGTATCGAATATAGATCGATGTACGTAATATGTATGTATGTACACAGTGTGTGTATTCAGACGTATTTGATCAGAGTATGTATGTGGTGTGTATGAGTAATGAGACTATGACTACACACTCAGATTCACGCACATACACACACTAGTCATCTCACCTTCACGAAACTATGTATATAATAGATTCAATGTATGATCCTTTGTTAATAAAATAATAATAACTCACTCTTCTTGCATATGTTAAGTCACAAGTTGAAACCCTGTTTTTTCCTTCTTGGTATGTTCACAAACATTTCATTTTCTTTCTTTTTTTTTTGGTTAAACATATATGGATAAATTGCATTGACGCAGCTTCAAATTGGATAAACACTTCCTGCTCTTTGTGAAATTACAACTACATTGTTTGAGGCTGTAGTTGTAATTATAAATTCATTATTTAGTAGCAAAAATTTAATTTAACCCCCTTGAGTAATTCATCACGTAACACCCGAAATTTTAAATAATAATCCCATAATCAACAAAAAGTTAATTTTTTCAATCATTTTGTCAATTTATTCATTAGAAAATTGACCCAAAAAAAAAAAAACAACAAAAACCCACAAGTCACATGACGTTATCTTTTAATAATGAAGTGAAACGGCCACATGACCTGCACATAATCAATTTTCTGAGAAAAATTGATAGAATAACAAAAAGTGATTTTTTTTAAAAAAAATTATTAAAATATTTTTTTAAAAAATATAGTAAATAATGAAATTAAAAGTATACATGACCTAAATTACAGGACGAAAAAAATACAAATTTTTCCTAAAAAGGTCAACCAAAATTAGAATAAGAGTGAAGACTTAGTTGTGTGAAAGGAAGCACATGGCATTGAAGGGTGGGTATGGAGTCCATATGGTTGGATTAATAAAAGGCATCCACATGCATGTGCTAAGTACTTCTTTATTCCGAGTTTCGTTGTATGTTAATCGGGTCATAAATGGAGTTGCTATTTGATACACATACACAGAAGGTGGGTTGGATCTCCGAGAACGCCGGCCTCCAAGGCCAGACGTACCTATGAATTTTGACCTTCAACATCAAATTATTAATCTACGACGTACTTATAATACATTACGCTTTATATGTCTGTAAAATTTAAAAAAATAATATTTATGAATTTAAATAAATTTTTATAGTTCTAAGAAAAAATGTATTATAATTAAAGTTTTTGTGTTCTCAAATATGAATGAAAAAGTAAGTATAATTTTCTTTTTGGGAAAGTAAAATGAAAATTAGGAGTGATAAACTCATTTAGCAAGATTGTTTCCCATGGAGAGCCAACATTTCTATAGATGAACAACAATTATCAAGAACCAAGCTCGTCGTAGAGAATTGTGTCTGCCCCTGCGTGACGGTCAGAATCGCTATAGTTGATTAATAGCTACTAAAATTTTAGTATGTCAGCAAGGATTGTATCTATGTAAAAAAAGAAGAAGAAAAATGTACGTTTAATCCAATTAAATGTCTTGATAAAAAAAATCAAACACACAAAGTGTGATAAAGTTTTGTTGTGCATATTGCGTGATTTGTATTTGTAATTATAGTTCAAAATAATTTCACGTATCAAATATCAATATAATAATTTATCAGAATTACATATATAGTAGGGGTGGGAAATGGGTAATGGGTAATGGGTTGGGTTAGGTTAAAATGGGTCGGGTCCAAAATGGATTCAAATGAATGGATCAAAAATGAGTTGGGTTGTAAAGAGGTTGGATCGGGTTAGTATAAGCCATTTTATTAATTTGAATCTAAAGGTTTCAAAACTTTACACAATACAAAAATAGAGAAATATTAGAATTATTGAAAAAGATAACTACTACTTGTATTATAAGTTATTTCTGACTAATGACCATGCGCATTAAGATTCATTTGCTAAACTATAGAATAAAAGAAATCTACTGAGTATCTACAAAATAAGTCATCAAATTTTGAATGTTCATTTGAAATGAACACCAAAGTGTGCAACCAAATTCTCTATATTTGTTAAGAGACAATTTTCATTTTCATCATCTTCAAAATTATAAGTTATAATTTAAAATAAAATCACATAAAAATATAAAATAAATTATTAAATAATTTGAAATAATAATATTTAATAACATTATAAATTTTGGACTGAAAATAGAGAGTTGTGTGTGTGTGCGCGCGTATGTGTGTAGAAACAGCAGAGTAAATGCGTCTGAATTTGTATGTGTGGATAAAAAGGGAAGTAAGTGCGTTTGGTGAAAGAGGAGTGGGTGAAAACTGTGTGTCTGGTGAAAGAGAAGAGTGGGTGGTAATAATATAGAGCGGGTTGTGGGTTCTTGTCAATTGATTTTTAATTTTTTTTTTATTGTATGGATTGAACCCACCAAGAACCCATTTAAGGCCCATTAGTAATCCATCTCCAACCCATATAAAATATAATTTTATTTAAGTTAAACTCATATCAACATATTTTAATTTGTAACTAACCCAGCTCAACTCAAAATTAGTTGGGTTGGGCTGAACCTATGGGTCTAAACCCATATTGACACCTCTAATATATAGTGAAGAAATAAATTAACCTTGAGAAATTAAAAAAAAATTATATCGATGGAGAGTACGACACTTGTTGTTGTCCTAAAGCGATGATTATCTTTCTATGTACAGGTGTTCACGATTGACTATGAATTTAATAAATTTAATTATTTTCTCAATCATGAGGATATGAGAGAGAGAGAGAGAGAGAGAGAGAGAGAGAGAGAGAGAGAGAGAGAGTGAATAGTACTTTTGGTATGTTTTGCATGGTATAAGAAGCTAAGACACTCAAAAATAAAATAACCCGAACATTATGTCCTTTCTTGGGTCATCTCCAAAATTGATAAAATAACCCGAACATTAGTCGCATTTTGTACTTACGTTTTTGTTGGCTTGTTGAGCATTTGACAAACGTACTAGTTGAGTCATTTATTCCGTTACGGATTAGGCCATGTCATTTTTGTTAGTTAGAGTTGTTTAGTTTGTTGGGTGGGTTATGTTGTATTTAAAAGAAGGTTCAATTCCTTCACTTTGTAATTTTGAGCTTGAGATACTTTTACAAAGAAGCAAAGCATCTTTAGTCATGGTTTTCCTTTTTTTCTCTTTCCTTCACTCTATCTCTTGTTACAACAAACTTTCAAATAGCATCAGAGCCTTTTTCAAGAAGATCTCGGCATACTTGATCTTGTTTTGTTTGATTCAACATACAGTAGAATTGTTTTTTTACAATTTTGCGATGACAGAGAAAGTCGCAGTAGAGACTACCACGAGTAGAACTGCTGATGCAACTCAATATGAGAAGGATGTTTTGTATATATGTCCATCTGAACACTCTAGCCTTGTGCTGACTTCAACGCTGCTGGATGGTACAAATTTCCTGATGCAACGAGCTGTTAATGTGTCTCATGGCACGAAAATGAAGCTTGGCTTCATTGGTGTAGTTTTCCTTGTCCAACAGATGGATCAACACATTTTGAGCAGTGGAGAAGAGTTAATTTGACGATAACTTTGTGGATATGGAACTCAATATCGCTGGACATCATTGAGGCTTTCATATGTTGTGCTACATCGCGTCAATTGTGGATTGCTATACAAAGGAGATATGGCCGAAGTAATGGCCCTATGGTGTATCAATTACAATGCGAGATTTCTTCAGTTTCGCAGCAAGATCTATCACTTATTGCGTGTCTTACGAAAGTTACGAAGTTGTGGAATGAACTTAGCTATTTAGATCTAGCGCCTAAATGCAGATGTGGACGCTACACTTGTGGAGTTAACAATGCAATTGCAAATCTTACTGCATCTACTCAGTTAAGGCATTTTCTAATGGGGTTACATGGAAGTTATAAGAATGAGCGGAGCCAAATTCTCATGTTAGATCCCCTACAAGATATTGAATGAGCATTCTCCATGGTGTATGCGATTGAAAAACACAGAGGAGTTCACGTTGAACTGGGTGAATCTGCTTCTCATATGGCTTATCAATTAACTTTGAAAGAAAATAGAAGAGAAGGTGATAAGCCCGTGGAAAGAAAAAAAAATAATCTTTTTGTTGATAAGCGAAATATGATCTGCTCAAACTGTCGCAAGCCAGGGTACTCACAAGATACCTGTTTTCAACTCCATTGTGTACCAGAATGGTACAAAATGTTGACTGATGAAAAAAAAAAAAAAAAAGGCAATCACTTCGTTGCTAATGTGGATGCAAAATTGGAGAGTTTAGTTACTGGATCATCAACTAATGTGACAGAAATGATGTTAGAATTGATCAAATTACGGAAGAAAAATAATGTTACAAGTGATCACTCACCAACTACACAAACTATGTACATTTTGATGAAGAGTTTGCAGGTAACACCTTTACACTTTCTGAAACTGATTTGGTTGTCTAGAGTATTGACACTGGGACAACTAACCATATTTTTGCAAATGTTGCTCTCTTTCATTCACTTGTTAAGTCCCCTCAGCCTCAATGTATACACTTACTTGATAGCTCAAAATGATGTGTCATTTACACTGGTGTAGTTAAATTGAGTGACACCATAACTCTTGATCATGTCCTACTCATGCTAGAGTTCTCCGTTAACTTGTTATCCGTTAGTAAAATTTGTCAGCATAGATCTTATCATCTGCAGTTTACTCAAATTGGTTGTATTTTGCAGGACCACGCAACTAAGGATAATTTGGTCATGGGGATCCTCTTCGAAAAGCTTTATGCCGTCGAGCAATATAACACTGACTTTATTCGTTCTTCTTCTGTGTCTTCTGCTGATGTTTTTTGTTCTTCCTCTCTTCATTGTAATTCACTGGTTTGGCATAATAGGCTAGGCCATGCTTCACTACAAGCAATAAAACATATTCGAGTTGTAAGGTAGATTGATATTGCTTGTGAACTACCCTCTGATGCTTGTCATAGAACCAAACAAAGTAGAGTGCCCTTTCCTATTAGCAAATCACATTCACTGGAACCTTTTGATCTTGTCCATATAGATCTCTGGGGTCCATATAAAGCTTCAAACATATCAGCTTGTACCTACATATTGACCTTGTTAGATGATCATACTAGGTCTTTATGGACTTTATACTCAAACACAAATCTCAAGTGCCTCATACTTTAAAAACTTTTGCTGCTTAATTCAGAATCAATTCAATAAGTGTATAAAGGTCCTAAGGTCTGAGAATGGTTCAGAACTCCTTAACCTTTAATGTCAAACTTTGTACTAATTCTGGAATTCTCCACCAAACTTCTGCACATACACTCCGCAACAAAATGAGAAGGTTGCAAGAAGACACAGGCATCTGTTGAATGTTGCCCGTGCACTACTTTTTCCATGCTTCTTTACCCATTAAATTATGGGGGGACTCCATTCTTAAAGCTATTTTTCTCATAAACAGAACTCCTAAAATTCTGGACTGGAAAACACCTTATGAAACATTGTATGGTCATCCTCCTGTGTATAATTATCTCAGAACCTTTGGCTCTCTTCACTAAGCTACTAATATTAATCCACACAAAACAAAATTCCATAGCAGGGCTTTAAGTGCATTATGCTAGGCTATGTTATGAATCAAAACATATACAAACAATACGGTTTAGATAATAATTGCACTTTTCTTCAGAGATGCTCACTTCTATGAACCTATATTTCCATTTGTTAGCTCAGCCATTGAAACCCAAGGGTTCCTCTTCAAGTAGTATCATCGCATTAAAAAATATCCTCATTTCCTCCTTCAGACATTATAACACTTGAAATGATCCTTCTTCTTCTTTAGACCTTCTCAAAGAACGTCTCTTCCTATACGTACTCAATTACTTCCTAGCCCTCCTCCTCTTAGACGTTCTCTTAGATAAACTCAAAACCCTACTTGGTTAAATGACTTTATTTCTTAATCGCATAATCCCAGTTTACTTCATTAGCAATACTGTATATTTGTCGTTTGTTGCCTCTTTGTCAGTTTTATAGGAGCCCAAAACATATTCAGAGGTTGTTAAGTATTTGGAGTGGCGAGATGCTATGAAAGTTGAAATTGATGCCTTGAAGGGTAATTGTACATGGTAGCTTACTCCTTTACCAGTTGGGAAATGGCGCATAGGTTGTAAATAAGTGTTTCAAACAAAACTTCATGCAAATGGTTCAGTTGAGCGCTATAAGGCACGACTAGTAGCAAAGGGATTAATCAGGTTGAGGGTATCGATTACACAGATAGCTTCTCATATGTTGCCAAGACAGTAATAATGCGTTTGTTTCTTGCACTGGCTGCAGCTCAAGGTTGGCCCCTACAGCAAATGGATGTGAATAATGCATTCTTATATGGGCATTTGGATGAAGATCTGTACATGATACCCCTAACGGGTACTCTATTGCTCCTGGTTTGGTCTGCAAACCAGAGAGATCAATTTATGGTTTAAAGCAGGAATCATGACCCTAGAATGCGGAACTCACCTTGAAGCTTAAGGAGTTTGGATTTAGATTTATACAATTAGCTCAAGACTACTGCTTGCTCACCAAACGTACTTCTAAAGGACTTATGGCACTCCTGGTTTATGTGGATGATATATTGGTCACAGGGCCATGTATGGCTGAAATTCAGACAGTGAAGGATTATCTCTACTTCTCTTTTACGATTAAAGACATTAGGAACGCACGATACTCTAGGTCTGGAAATTGTGCGAAATTCTATTGGCATCTATGTTACCCAAACAAAGTATGCGTCATATATTGTTTGGGATTCGAGATTCTGGGTTAACACATGCTAAGACTGCTTCAACACCCCTTCATTTAGGTTTCAAGCTTGGTGCAGACTGTGGTGCCCTGCTACCTAATCCAGATTTCTATAGAAGGTTAGTTGGATGTCTATTATACCTGGGATTCACTCGTCCAGATATTTCTCACTCAGTACAACAGCTCAGTCAGTTCCTCATTGGGCCCTAGCCCTATGATGTACATTAGGAAGCTGCACTTCATATTGTGTGTTATTTGAAAGGTTCTCCTACAAATGGGTTATTTCTTTCTTTTGGTTCCAATTTTGAGCTCACAGTATACTAAAATGTTGACTGAGCATCTTGTACAGATTCTAGGAGATCACTTAATGGATTTTGCATATTCCTTGGTGGTGCCTTTGTATCTTGGAAAACAAAAAAGCAATCCACAGTTTCTCGTTCTATGTTCAAGGTTGGAATGTCCCACATTGATTTTGTTAGTTAGAGTTGATTAGTTTGTTGGGCGTTTTATGTTGTATTTAAACAAGGGTTTGATTCCTTCCCTCTATAATTTTTTAGCTTTAGAAATTTTAACACAGAAGTAGAGCATCTTCAACCATGGCTTTCCTTGTTTTCTTTCCTTCCTCTCAATCTCTCGTTACAACAAAATTTCACAGTTCAATGTTTTGTACGCATAGTTGCCAGTTGTCCTTGTGCTCCCACTTTTGTTTTTCTATTTTACATTCTTTTTCATCTTTGATTAAAAAAACTCCCATTCATCATTTGAGTCAACAACAATTATTTCAATAATTACATATTCGATTTGACCTATGGACGAATATGCAAGCATATGTTTCATACTTGTTTTTGTAATAGCAATGATATTTCCCACCATCATGCTAAGAATTGCTAGGATTTCAAGAAGAGCATGCCATTCATTTGATAAGAAGTAAAAAGAAATATCCAAAATTCAAGTGGCTGAAGTTGAAGCAGCTACCTTCGAGGTAATAGAAAGAAAAACAATGACTGGAGTGGGAGAATCAGACTCGAAAAGAGGATTTCTCACTTCTTTTCTCTTATTCAAAACCGTGCATGAGACTTTCATCTCACACATCTCCTAAGTGATAAAAGAAAGAAGAACTTTTAAGAAGGCAAAAAATATTGAGAAATTATTTCCTAATTATGCATTTTATTTTGAACAATTCAAAATCATCAAAATAATAATAATAATAATAATGGATTTTTTTTTAATTTTTCAATTTTGCCCTGGATTCATTTTGGTCATTTCATTATCACATTTTTACCATTCATTTGCAAATTTGAATAAATATTTTTACCATATATTTATAAATTTTAAATAAATATATTTATTTAGAATTTTAATATATTTAAAATATATGAATATGTTTTCTGCTAATATTCCATTTTGAGATAAATATTATTCTTGTTGAATAACAAAGTATATTCACTAATTAAATATCGATATTCTTGGGTATAACTTTTTCTATGAAGAAACAATAATATATTAGTTGTTTAAAATTATTAATAAAATTTGATATTAATATCAAATATTTCTAGATATATAGGTTATAAAAGACATTTGAACATAAAAAGCTCATGCTGCTTGTGGTTGAAGTGGTAAAGGAGGCAACTGTATTTTTGTTGACCAATACTCAAACCCATAAAAAAAACAAATCTTTTAATTGTTTAAGTGCGTGCGACATCACCATCACACAATGAATTTTAACGTTTAGGTGGAAATTCCAACGTACACTTGACAAATTTTGATGAAACTCGTCGAAAAATTATTCAAAAACCCTAAATCAGACCATATTTACACCTTTCTGCAAGTTAGTGATATAAATATGATAATAGTAATACTTAAAGGACCAAAAAAAATTGAAAAAAAAAGTTTTTTTTTTTCCCAAAAAAACAATCAAGCAAAATTCAACTGAGACAATATTTTGTGTATGCATAAATGGATTCTGTACCGGTATTGTGTTTGAATTGTGAATGTAACAGTGAAAATTATAAAATTTTATTTTAAAGTAAACATGGATAAAAGTTTCTACGTACATTCTTCTGTAGGTTCATAGAGTCCCAAACTTGCTCCTATGTTTAATGATATTATCTTCTAATCTAATAGGCAATTAACTTATCTACCCAAATCTCTCCAGAGATAATGATGCCTAATACAATTTAATTGTGTATATAAAGTGTAGAATCTCACCCTTCAATTTTATTAATTAGAAAAAAGGATGAAACAATTATAATAACTGCAATGTATATTCCTTGGCAATCCTAAACTAAGAGGATACAATTAAGGGAAAATTCTAACTTGGATATTGTTCGATCGAACTTGAACCAATCATGTGGCAAGTGTAATATACTTGTCGTGTGGTTGGCGTACAATTCAAGAAAAGTGACCAATTACATAGCAAATGTGATACACAGAGAGTAATTTATTTTATTTTTCAAAATACAGGGAGTAATTTGCTATTGTTTTCACAGAGTGTTTTTTTCCACTCATTTATCATATTAAGGGGGCAAGTTGCATTTTTCCTTTAAAAATGCAAACATAACTTGCGGTCTATTACTCCTAATTGTTTCAACCAAAAATTAATATCTTAAATTCTAAAATAGGAAGAAGGAAATTAATAGGGAAGAACTCCAAATTGGGCAAGTGTGATGAAATACATACTTGAAAAATGCAATGGCTTGTGCGTCTTAGTTGATAAAACGAACGTCATACACCATTTTACGGGGAAAAAAGGAAAAAAAAAAAAAAACACATTAATCTCTTGTTCTCTTTTCTTTGTCTATTTATTGCAACATATGTATATAACTTTGAGTTGCAGACTCTTTTGACAGGAAAAAGTGTTATAACAATTAGTCAAGATCAATCACAATCAGTGTAATGGAGATGAGGAAGGCAGTCTTCTTTCTTCTACTTGTTGTCGGGATACCTCGTAAGTCCTCCTGGTTTTAGTTCCTAATTGCTTCGATCAGTTCTTTACATAAACATCGATCTCAAGATTTTAAATAATGTCAACCACAAATCTTTCAATTGAAAACTATTGAATCTTTTGTCTACATATATCAAAAGGCTTAAATACATTTTTGTTGCTGTAATTTTGGCACTTTGATATTTTTATCCTTTACCTTTCTCATGTAATTTTTGACATTTTGTGATTTTGGTCCTACTATGTTGGATTTTGCAAAAGTAGTCGGAGCGCTTAATGTGGTTCATTTAAATTGGGAGTTTTGTTATGATTCGTTTGCTTTTGTCAACATGGACAAAAAAAAAAATAAAAAAAAAAAATAACAGGCTACATGATATATTCCAGCAGCTTTTGCAAAATCCGGCATCAGAAGAACCAAAATTCCGAAATGTCAAAGAGTTATAGGATTCTTTTGCAACCCTAGAAAGATAAATGATAAAAATGCGCAAATCATGAGAGATAAAATAATTTATTCCGGCAACTTTTGCAAAATCCAACACCAAAATTGCAAAATATCAAAAGTTATAACATGATTATTTTCCAACCCCAAAAAAATAAATGATAAAAATGTCAAAATTCTAAAATTATAGAACCAAAAATATTATTAGTGGCATCCTCACATTAAATGATGTTCCCAAATTAAAATGGTTTTAATATTATGTTTAACAGTTACCATTTTATGAACACATGTGAGTTTTGTAGAAAATGATGCAATCAAATATGTGCAAATTTCAATAAAGTTGTTTATCATGTGATAATTTATTTGTGAGTTAATCTCTGCAGAGTTGAGCATTCCTGGTGTGGAAGCAAAAGTCTGTGAGTCGAAGCTAAACGGGTTCATGGGTCTTTGCGTACGGGGCCACAATTGTGTTTTAGAGTGCCGGAAAGTGGGATACAGTAGTGGAATATGCAAAGGCTTTAATAGGCGCCGTTGTTACTGCAATAAACCATGTTAGTGTAATTGGTAAATGGAATCTCCATTTTTTGTCTAATATTTACACTTTTCAATTTGTACTATAACTTGCCATGAAGTGGTATTTGATATTCATTTGATATTGTAATAGCTTATTCATTGATGGTATCTTTTTTTATTTTTTTTTCTGCACGACTTCATTTAGAAGTATGTATATATTGATTAGAAAAGGGAAAAATGCAAGCAATCTTTCCTTTGTTTTTTAAAATGCATCAATTTATCTTCCTGTACTTTTTATAATGATGCAATTTACATTCATTTCAAAAAGCACATGGATGTAAATTGTGTGTTTTCCATATCTCTTCCTCACTCTCTCATCTCCTTCTTCTTTAAAAGAGTTGTATCTCTTCCGTTCTTTTTTTAAGAGCTTGAAATTCTTTCAAAATTTTCTTAAGAATCCTAGTACACTTTCTTCTTCATAAAAGTGTTCTAGTCCTACTCTTTTGAGTTTCTATCAAAACTAAAAAAGATACAAGTTCGTATTTTGTGTGGACTTGTTAGAGAGATCATATTTTTGCTCTTGTATAGACAAAGCAAGAAACCATTGTTGGAGGAAAGCTTTTGAAACTAGAATACTTCACTACTTTAAAAAAAGTACTTACCTTTTAACTACATTAATTAGTTGGTGTGGAAGTTCACAAATACCCGAATTTGCATGGGATATGATATGTGTTGTAGAGAGTGGAGCTTTTGAAAGCAAGACATGGGAAGCTGCAATGAATCTCATTGAAGAAAGGGTCATGAATAGTTACCTATGGGATGCCATAAGGGTAAAGCTATCCTAAACTAGCTAGAATGTACGATGTTATGCATTTACCACTTTAGCAACCCAAATGAAAAGTCTATGCCAGAAGACTGACGGTTTGTCTATATTGGAACATCAACACCAATGATTGAGCATGTTGAATTAGAGGGAACAATGCTAAATCTTAATTTCTTTTGTATGGTAACATGTATAACGTATAACCCAGATAGAGAAGCTACCTATATTTTCCTTCGAAAATTTTGATCGACAAAGAAACTGGGACCCACTGGTAGGGGTGGGTGCGGGTTGGATATTTTGAGGCTCGGGTATTTTGGGTCGGATACTCGACTTTGTCGGGTAGTATATTTGACTTCCCGACACAAGCTCGATAAACTTTTTTTTTTTTTGTAATTTAAATGTGAAAAAGATTAGAAGCGTCAAATATATATTTAAAAGCTTGTGTTTTGTTTGAAAATTTTATAAAATTATAATTTGTATGCATGTTGTGACTTTATTTTTAAAATATTATAAAAAATTTAATATAAATTGTTATATCTTTTTATTATAGTTAAAAAAATAGTATAACATCACAATTATTTCAAATTAATAAATAAAATTATCCCATTCGTAGTATTAATAACTTGATAAGTAGATCAATCAACTCATATATCATTCTCTGTTTTATTTTATTATTTTATTAGTAACAATAAATAATTATATTTTCTTTTTTAATTATTTTTAATTAGATGTCGGGTACCCGATTAACCCAAATGGGTATTTATCTCTACCAGATAACCGATCCGATCTATGCAAAAATTGGATTTTGGTAACCTAAAATCTGAAATAAATTATAAAAATTTATTCAACTCGATCTACCCAAACCTGATCGGATTAGGTCGGGACCCAAACAATCTGATCCGAAAGCCCACCCCTACCCACTAGGATTTTGTAAAGGCCAAGTCTAGACAGATGATGGCGTGTGGCAGCACTTTGCTGCCATTTTTGGGCTCTGTCTCTGTGATACGGGAAGCCTCACTCATATGGTGCACTTTTGGCGATATTTTACCCCATTCCACTCGGATCTTCACATTCGGACGCTGATACCTTTCCTGATCCTTTGGTTTACATGGACGCAGTGGAATGCTGCAAAGTATCGTGGGGTACCGTTCTCGACCGATAGCATTATTCTTGAGGTCCAGCGCCATCTCCGCACATTGTATGCAGCGCGGACCTTGACGAGCACACAGTGGAAGGGAGATTTACATCAGGCTGCCATAATGGGTTTCATATTTCGCCAACAAGTTCCTCGAGCCCCCAGTATTGTGCGATGGCATGCGCCGTCCCCATCTTGGTTTAAGCTCAATACAGACGGCTCCTCCCTTGGGAATCCGGGCCTGGCAGGAGCGGTAGGCATCATTAGGGATTCGGCAGACCATGTACATCTTGCTTATCAGTTTGCATTGGGCACAGGGACCAGTGTGTTGGCAAAGCTCACAGCCGTCTGGCGGGGGATGGAGCTTGCCCTAACCCATGGTTTTGCCCCCTTAGTGGTGGAGGTGGATGCCACGACGGTGATCTCGCTCTTACAGTCCCGTGCTTCAGGGAAGTGGGAGGTTCAACACATGATTATGTGAATTGTATGCCTCCAACAGTTGCTCGTGGCGGATGTTCAACATGTTTTTAGAGAGGCGAATGGTGCAGCTGACCATCTTGCGAAAGAAGCTGCTTCTTTACAGTTGACTCTGGTGCTCCACCATGATGATATCACGGGTATTCTCCGCGGCATTCTTTGCCTTGACGGACAGGGAGTCCCTCACCTTCGCCGAGGGTGATGATGGTTTCAAGACTTGGCCCAGTAGCTTTTTTGAGGAGATTTTGTGGCTGGCTTTGGCATAATGAGCACAAGACGTGGCATAATGGGAACACTGTTTAGTATTGGTATTTTCTCTCTTTTTGTAAAGGGAGTAAGTACTCCTTATTTCCAGTTTTCTCATTAGTATAGGTATTTTCTCTCTTTTTGTAAAGGGAGTAAGTACTCCTTGTTTCCAGCTTTCTCATTGTACATAATTTAAACTCTTTTTTGGTAATAAACAGGTAAGGGTCCGCCAAACCCCCCGCCTAGGCACAGGCGGCTTTCTTCAAAAAAAAAAAAAAAAAGTCTAGACAGATGATGACAAAATTTAGTCAAACCTAAATAAGGAGCAATGAACTATCCACCCATAATTTGGAGAATCAAGATCTCTTCCATTCTACGCTTAGTGTATAATATTGGTATACGGATAATTTTTTTTACTATTTTTAAATATTAATTCAAGTTCATTACATCAATTAATAAAGACCAATATCAATTCTTTCAACAATTTCAAATATTCATTTAAGTTCATATTATTAATTTATGTTGACTCATTTAAAGATCATCATTTTTAAGAACCCATTTAAATTTCTAGTACCATATTATTCATTTTTTAAGACCCACTTAAACATTTTGAGATTTTTAAATAGGTCTTTATAAAATAATGAAATGAACTTAATGGGAATAAAGTTTATGAAAAAGAAAAATGAATATTTATACTATCATGTAATCAACTTGAATTGATATAAGAAATAGTGAAAAAAATTGATCTTTATATCACTATTCTACTACTCGGTACTATGCACTAGGCCTAGGATGCAGGAGATGGAGAATCAAATTAGGCAACTTGCAAAAATTGTGGCTTAGTCCAAAAGGAAGCTCTCGTGTACAACGGTGGCAAATCCAAATTAAAATTTTCAAGCTATTGTCTTCAAAAGTGGTAAAATAATACAATCTAGGTTTGAGAAGCGAATAAAGAAAGTGACTGCAAAAAAGCAAGTTGAAGATGAGCAAGACAACGAGCTAAGGAGGAGGTTGAAGTTGTGATAGTGGATAAAGCATGAGATGAATCAACAAGAGGGGAAACTCGCACCAAGGTGAAGATTGGGGCTAGTTTAGGCTAACATTAGCAGTTTTTAAAAGATTGAGGAAATAATGAATAGATGAGCAATTTGTTAAATTGATTGAGCTTGTCCCAATATGACCTTGTATGCTATGTTCTCAAAAATTGTATATATTTGTTGAGCAAGTTGGTGTCCAAATAGTGTAGGAAATTGCGAACGAAGACTAGATATTAGAGATCAACACGTACTCGAGATAGCCACGTGTTGTGAACACAATTGAAGCAAAGAAGTCCAATGGCAACTTGCTTATGGACATGTGATGTTTGTCTATGTACTAATGCATCAACAATTGAAGATAAGAGTCCAAAGAGCAGCATGTGTTATAACACATCCTACGCTTATTGAATGCTAGTTAGAAGTACAATCCCAATGAAAAATGCATCCGTACCTACCAACTATGCTCTCTTGAAATCTAACACACATGTCAACACACTCTTATGGATGTTGAGTTCATAGGGACGGACATTGCAATGAACTTTTAAAAATTTAACCTATTTTGAACTATGCATAACTGTTTACATATAAAACATATGCCCCCTATATGCGGATTATACATGAAACACAAAAATATGTGTACAATTTAATTTAAAGTTTCAATTGATGATGTGATATGCATATTGCATTTGTTCGTTCTTGCCATCAACATAAATAATGAAAAATGCTTTATATAGTGGTCTTGTACATCAAATGGTATTTAATCAATGAATTAAAAGAGAAAACGAAACCTGAACTGCTAAGTAGTAAGACGAACAAGTCAAAAGTTTTTAAATCTCGCCATGAGTTTCAAGAAACTCTTCCATATCTTCCTCAAAACTTGTGTCACGTTTACAGACGAATATGAAATATCTGCAAGTATTGAGGTCTTTTCTCTCTTGGCGACCACATCTTTTTGAGGTTGAACTAGTTTCTTTGGGCTTAGTAGTAGGTGAATTGACAAACTATTTCTTGATGCAAAATTCTTCAAACATTTCTTCTGGTCCACTTTTCATAGTATGGAGGATATTAGCTTTACAACTATTCAATCTCTTATGCTTTTATGGTAAAAGGGTCGTTTTACTCAAGTAGAAGAGAATTATTATCAATTACTTCAATCCCATTTTAAGTGGACTACATCTTATCCTTTTCATAGTTGAAGGTTTAGCAAAGAGAATTTCATATGCTCTTTTATGAATGTCTTTGACGATTTGAATATTATTGCTAGGCTTGTAGGTTGTGTTCAATGAGTTTGTGGGCAACCATCATAAACTTGACAAGTGGAAGAGGCTAAGGTCATTGAAGAATTAGAAAGTAAGTTTTGCTCAAAAAACCTTTTAAGGAATGTATGAAGGAGGCATCGGATATTTAATTGAACCTTTGAAGAGAGAAATAAGAATAAGTATGTGTAGCACCTCTAAAGGTTCTACGATTGTATATCACCTAAATATCACAGTAGAAATAAACCCTATGCCCATCCTGAATATATATATATACACACACACACATATAATACCATCATCACAACAAGCACAGGTATCTACTCATCCACAAGATTATATTTATCAAGTACCACAAAATGAAACTGTTATAATTAACTCATATGCCCATCCTCACTTTTAGTTATATTTAAACATCCTCGAAATTATGATAACTATTTTTATTAACAAGTGAGAGAAAACTACACATTGGCTGGACCTAACTGGAATGCAAACTTGGACCTAGTTCACGATGAGAAAACAAGTTCTATACCTGAAAAATATTAGCAGATGAGTGACCCTCCAACTGAATAAATAAATAACCAACACCACCTAAAAGTTTAAACTAAATATAGTTTCAAACAAGAAAAAAAAACAAGTGATCTATATACAATATAATCAATTTAATTTCAAAATATTTAATTTTATTTCGTAATCCAATCATCTCATAACCAAACACTCAATCAAATTATTTTCTTTTTCTAGTTTGCTTATAAGAGAGTGATATCGTGTCTTACTCCAAGAACTCAACCTTACAATTCATCACATAATATTTAGGTGAATTCCTCCTAGTATGCCACACAGGTTGATTCGTCATACATGCTTGTAAAGATCATCGTACGGGTATTCACATAATGACTATATCCAGTTTTCATCACTCCTTTTTTTTTCTCATATCCTCATTCTTGTAAGCAACTAGCTAATCATGTGAAACTATATATCATCACATCTTCATTTGCAAACACATGACTACAATATCATACAACTCAAAATATGGAACTGCAGTTTCTCATCTCGCTTCTGCAATATAATGAGTCAAGGTAAAACATCAGATCACTCATACCATTCGTAGTAATTCATTTTAAGCACAATTCATATACTTCAATCATCTCATTCTCTCTCAAAACATATCCAACATTCCCTCATATCCTTTCCAATCTAGCCATATCCCCGATTCAACTGAAAAACCAACTTGAAATTAACAATATCCACCAGTCAAGCTCTCCAGCGCCCCCAGACCATTTCCCACCACCTTAGTCACTCAGTTAATTTTGTTTTTCTCTCTCTTGTGTTTCTTTAATCTTAATTCATTGTTGATAATGTATATCTCAAGAATGGAGAAGGAAACAAAAAATTTGAGGTTGGAAATTAGATAGTTTTAACCTAAGTGATGTATCAAATTTCTGTTAGTTGGAGATTAGGATATCTTTTTCTTGGCCCATGACTTTTGTTTTGGAAATAAGGGATATCGGGGAGTTGTGTATTATGAAGTCGAGACAAGAGTTAGACTTCTTATATTTAAAATAATTATTGCCTCGTTTTGGTGCTAACGATGACAACAATTTGTCTCCTAAGATATAACTACTTACAATCTCAAAGTAGTAACACTACAAAATTTGAAAAACGACAAATCAAATAATATTTTTGAACTCTCTTAATAAAATGATAACATGTTTTTATTGCTAACACATTGAAATGCTTTAAAATGCCTTTTAAGTTGTATTGAATGAAATAAAATGAGGGAATCTATATATAAAAGTTCGAAATGTATCATTAAATTGACATGTCCAATCAAAAAAGATGTATTTGAAAGGTCATGACTTTTCATTGAAAAAGATGCATCATTTCACCTAAAAAATATACCATTAACTTGAAGGGACACATCATTTATTCAAAGGGTTTTACCCAATGGACACATCATTTCAAGCAAAGGACATACTTATTCGAGTGAGCAGACATAGACGGATGATTATTGGGAGCCATCAACCATCATCCACATGATGCGAGCTTGTTATGCATCGTAACCAATAATTTTTCCAACATCTTTGTCTTTTTTTATTTCCATTTTTGGGATGATGAGTTAAAGATGTTGGAATCTGACAATATTTGCTTTATTCATTATGTGTCCTGATTCCTTTTTCCCAATCATGAATTCATGAATTTATGAAAAAGATGAACCTTTCTCAATGCATGAAACACCAATTTGATGAATAAATATGATACAAAATCATAGGATTAAGATTTGAATAAGATTTATTGATTATACTACCGCTACTCTTAATAACCGTATAAATAATTGAAGCCTAACCCTGTAGATTTTCAATTACATTGGAAAAGGGTTAAAGATATTTGCTTCCGCTAAATCGTAAGCACTACTGAAAGCAGAGCATCTGCTTCAGCCTAGTTATAGCAGATACTCATATATATATATATATATATATATATATATGTATCTATAGCTAGCTACAAAAATGACTGTAGTTATTCTCGAAACATATACCTCTATAGCTAATTTTGGCTCAGTTATTTTCGTAGCTCCATCTATACGTATATACTATATGTAAGTTTTATAGCTAATTTCGTTGCATTGATGATGAAATACACGTTGAGATATTTACTAATTTGTATAATTTTTAACTATGAAATGTCTATTGCTGTAGTAATAGTGTCATGTCCCAATCCTGCACCCACGCAGGTGACACTTTGCCCTGTATAGCACTTAAATCTCCACTCTCTTTGGTGGTCAACTTCAATACCATTTGTTACGCTCTGGGCTCACGAGTCTTTTGAATGCGAGGATTGCCTCCAAACCCGCTCGAGTCCATCTTGAAATTCAATTATTAGCAACTCGCAGAAAAACATCCCATAAATGCACCTGAGATTTTTGCCAATGTTTATATATTATTTATCTTATTAGTTTATAATGCATGTGGGATGGGGTATCACACATATTAATAGAAAATATGTTTCCTATATTGTTGCAATAAAAGTGAAAATTTTGTAGCAACTAAATTCTAATATCATGGCTACAAAAATTATGTAGCAATTTTTCCGCTTAAGTTCTTAGCAGTATTGTTACTATAGAAATAGAAGTTCAGTAACTATATTTATTATTATAGCAACGAGAAATTCATAGTCATTTTTATTTCCATTGTAATTGACACTTCGTAACAAGTTGTATGTCTTGAGTTACAAAAATTTCGTAGTTCACTTTGTAAATAAGATACTATATAATTTTATTTTAAAATTTATCCCGCACGCAAAATTTTGTAGCTAAGTCATTGCACTAGCAATGAAATTTGGCAATAGAAGTGTAACAAAAAAAAAATCAAATAATGTATACTTCGTTGCAATATCTGTAGCCATTTTGTTGCCTATGTACCTAATTTTCTTTGGATATTTTTAATACATAATTTATTGCGAAATATCCGTTGTTAGTCCATCTCCTTAGCTACAGAATTACAATATTTGTAACTATTTTGTTGCCTACATACCCCCTTTTTTTTGGGATATTTTAATACGCAATTTGCTACAGAAATTCATTGTAATTCCATCTCATTAGCTAAAGAATAAATTCCATTGCAATATTATTTATCGTACATGCCTTATTTTCTGTAGTGAGGAATTTTATGAGGTCACATGCACATGCTAAACCATGCTTGGTTCATCCTATACACCTAATTTCGAACATGAGCTTTCAAAAAAAAATTCAACAAGCACTTTCCTTTAAAAAAAAGGTCAAAGAAGAAAAAAAAAACTAGCAAAACCACGTATTTTTATGTTTAAAATGCCAAGTGAAGTACTAAAAACTGAAGTTCCACACTAAAAATTTAGAACAAGAATTATCCCAAGAGTAGTATTAGTTCTTGCGAAAATTGCATGAATTATCAAAGATTTCAAATGATTTACTTAATTTAATCTCCATGTGAATGGATAAGTTAATTGATAAAACAAGGTAATTCACATGCTCGCAAAACGATGAAAATGATGTTCACATAATTCCTTTCGATTTTGTTGTATCAGAAATACTACAAGGTATTTGGATGCTATAAAGTGAGTGTTTAAGGTTTTCACTACTCCAAATATTCCAAATATCCTTTCTAATGTATTATAGATCCTAAAAAAGAACATAGTGTTAGAGCCAAGCTGGAAGGGATTCCGGCGATGGCTCTCCGACGCTTAAGTTATGAGGATTTAAGGTCTTTAAAGGAAAGAGTGTAAGAGTTGGAGTAGTCAAAGTTGTACCTGGTGTAAGAGAGCTAATATATATAGATGTCGGTTTGATCAAGATTATGATCCAATTGTGTGCAGTAGGTCGTACATATCCTCAAGATTGCAATAGGATATTTTCCTGGGGGATAGGGTGTGCCATACTATTAAAGATGGCTGCAAACACTACTTGTGTAGGATTGACATCCTTGACTACATACGAAAGTCTTCAAGGTACCTTGCTTCTAAAGTTGATTATCAAGGTACTTAGGATCTACACCCAAAGAGGTCCGTTTTCTTTAAAGTCTACAAAAGCCCTAGGACCATGATATTGTAAAATGAGGTCTTTAGGACCGCTGAAGGTCTCTAAAGATGTATTAGAAATCCCCATATCAGAAGTACCCCACTTTTCGAGTTATATAGTGAAACTAGATAAGTGGAGACAGTAAGATCTTCAAGCAACAATCTGTATTATGCTTATTCAAAGGTCTTCCTCACGCTTCTTACTTAGGAATTCTTGAGTACGTTTCTATCTTCATGACATTACAGGAAACTTTTGAATTTCAAATTCTATAATACCTATAAAGTAACTGTAGCGTATTGATTGATCGTAGCCGTACAAGTGTCTGCAGTTGGTATTCTTTGCAAGTGCACATCCAATAGGGAATGATGTGCCTTTTTCAATTCTCACGTTAAACTTATGAGTTAAATACCAAAACTTAGACAAAAAGTAACCCCTCGTTTTCTCATGAATTTTTCCATTGCTGCAGAGCTTTATTCTTGTAAAAACATTCTAGTTTCATTCTTCCTCAGGTCAATGAATCTCCTATCCTTTCTTGTTGAATTTATAATATCAACATTCTGAGATGGATTCGAGAAGTGACTCCAGCAAGAGAACTTTAAGATATAGTCATACAGAAATAGGTACAAAGAGTGAAGGTGTATCTTATGTTCCCTCCCATGTTGATAATACTTAATGCTCATAGGCGAAATGTCTGAGCCCCTTCATATGAGGCATGAAAACCCTGACTTATATCCCGAAGGAATTCTGGATATTGGTGCCCGTTCATTCCAAATGCAGATATCTTATTTTATGATGTCTACCGACAAATGGAGCTCAATAATACCTAGTGGAGCGGTGGACATTTCACTCTATGGTTTTGCAGGGGAAGTTGTGCATCCATTAGGACAGACCTTACTCTCCCTATCTTTAGGAACATAGCCCACCAAGAATACTAAGTTTTAGTGATCCAGCTACTTATAGTCGATATGCCATACAATGTTATTTTAGGGCGATCTACCCTCAACGCCTTCCAAGCTATCATCTCCACTTACTGCATGAAGTTATAAATTCCTACTGGAGGGGGAGTAAGGGAAGTTATTGGTGATCAATATACAACACGTAAATGTTATGTTGAGTCCGTGAAGGGAGGTAACCAGAAGGACATAGAGGTAGATCCATCACAACCCAACAGGAAAAAAAGTAAAAAACCTATGTAGTGTGATGAGTAGGGAAATGAAGTTCCTGCTCGAGTATACCCAACAGATGAAATATTAAGTCCAGCTGATACCGGATAAGTTGCACAAAAATAGGATTGGCTCCAAGTTGAACCCAAACTAGCAGGGCAACAAACTACTTTCTTGCAGGAAAAATATGAACGTCTTTAATTGGTCAACCCATGACCTAGTATGTATTGACCCCAACATCGCAGTACACAACTTGTACTTATATCCTTCACTCTCTCCTATGAAACAAAAGAAGAAACATTTCGGTCCTGAGAATGACAAGGTCATCCAGGAGGAGATAAGTAAGCTCCTTATTGCTAACAGATCAAGGAGATTCAATTTCCAAAATGGCTATCAAATGTTTTACTTTCCCCCAAGGCAAGTAACAAATGCGCATGTGTATAGATTTCATGGATGTTAACAAAGCTTACCCTAAAGATTTTTACCCTCTTCCCTAGTAGACCAGCTAGTGGATTCTACCTATGGTTCGAAATTAGGATGTATTGTAGGGCTATCAACAATCTAGCTTAACCCTGCTGATCGAAAGCGAGTAAGCTTCATCACGTTAGAAGCAATATATTATTATATTGTTATGCCCTTTGAGCTTAAAGATGCAGAAGCTACTTATCTACGATTAGATGTAATTTAGGTGCAACATGGAGGTATATATCGACGATGTGTTGGTCAAAATCTGACAAGCTAAACACGACATCACGGATTTTGTTGAGTTGTTCGAAATATTGGGATATATCAAACTGAACTCAACAATGTGTGAATTTGGAGTTCGAAGTGGATTTTTCCTAAGATACATGGTGACCGAGAAAGGCATAGAGGCTACCCCAAATAAGATACCAGCAATCCAGGAGATGAAATCTCCCATTAACGTCAATGAATTACAAAGACTTGTTGGTCGCATAGCTACTCTCAGTAGGTTTATATCCTGCTCTACAGAGCACAGTTTTCCCTTCTTCATGTCTTGATAAAAACCAAAGACTTCACTCGGAATGAAACCTACTAGCAAGCTTTTCAGGGTCTAAAAACATACTTGACTGAACTGCCATTGCTTACCAAACCCTCACTAGGTGAATCGTTATATCTCTATCATTATATGGACAACATGCTACGTCCAAACTATTCAAGGAAGAGGACAGAACCCAAAAGCCTGTTTACTATGTCACCAAGGTATTGCATAGCGCTAAATAGTGCTATTATAAGGTGCAAAAATTAGTCTTTGCTTTAGTAATAGATGTAAGAAAATTGCCACTATACTTTATATCACGTTTCTATTTTTGTATGCACTAATACCCTCTGTGGCAAATGCTGGGGAAAGTTGAAATTTAGGTAAATTGATCAAATAGGTTGTAGAGCTCACTAAGTATGACATCTCCTATCAGCACATAACATTCATTAATGCGCAAACACTAGCTAAATTCATGCCTCGGGCAATGCAGGCTAAAAAAGATAGTGGAATATGGCTACTCCACACGGATCGCTCCTCCACATATACCAGTAGTGGTGTTGGAATTGCAAACCAACCTAGAAGGGGATGAGGTGGAGTTCGACCTATGATTTGACTTCAAAGCCTCAAATAATGAGGCCGAGTTCAAAGCTCCCATAGCAGGTATCAAGATGACTCTCAATGTAGGAGCGAGAAGTCTTGTTATCTACTTTGATTCCCAGTTGGTACACTAGCTAGATAGAAGGCACGTACGATGTTAAAGACCACAATGAAGGAATACATCCAGAATATAAATGAGTTTAAGAGTAGGCGCAAAAGCTTCCAACTCCACCAAATCCTAGTGTTGAGAACACCAAGACAGATTACATTGTCCGGCTTGCTAGCTCTCCGGCACAGACACTCTGTACAACCACTTTGGTAACACATTCTGTCATAATCTCACTCTCATTCTCTCTCAATTTTCAAGCTACTTTTTAGCTCATTTTTTGCTCTCCATACCAATTATATCACCTTATATCTTATTCAATCATCGTTCTCATATTATTTCAAAAATTTTTCTTTTATTTTTCCAGTAAAAACCTCTAATGACTTGAGAATAGAAGCCCTATCCTCCTTTTTTCAAATTAGTCCCTCGTTAAACTTAAATTTTTTAAAAAAAATCCTGCGATCCTTGTGACGTAGCTACACCCCAATACACATCATTATGAAAAGTCGCTTTTGTATAATATATGATAGAAAAATAAAACAAAACGAAGACGATAAAAACTTCATTGTCATTTTTGCATTTAGATGGGGTTAATTTATATAGTGAATTTAAGGAAAATTACTCTGACACCTTGTAAAATTACGTGCCAATACACAAACACACACTGTCCTTTGCAGAATTAAAAATACACCCCTTAAGATTCTGTATACAAACACCATACAAGATATACTGCACTAACACTCCTTGAATTATGTATTTGAAAATTTTACAAAGAGTTGGGGTTACATTATACTAACACTTCCCTAAAAAGTGTATTTATAATTTCGTAAAGAATAGCAATGCTTGTGTCTATGCCAAACCTCAAATACGTTAATATAATTTACTCTAAAATTTATAAGTGTGTTTTTTGAAATTCGAAATCGGGAGACTACAAAATCTATTTAAGAGATAAAGATTAATTGGGTTATGGATACAAAAATGGGGCCCAATGTCCAATGGTGAATTCGCATATATGTTCATATCCAACTTTCCACGATACCGATAGAAGCGATCTCCTGAATCCATAATGCTATTTAAGTGTAAAGAATGAGGTACAGTTCGACTTTAATCCATTTGTCATTCAATTTGGTCAAATTCAATTTCATATATATATATATATATATAATGTTTTTAAAAGTATATATTATATAAAATATAAAAAATACCAGGCTAAATTCAAATTATTCCTGTGAAAATTAAAATAAATACACAATCATCGAAAACTAGAAAAAAAGTCAAAAGAATCTAAATATTTCGAAAAAAAAAAAAACCCCTTCCACTCATAATGTTATATTATTCAATTGTGCGAATTTATAATTGGTTTTCATGCTTTGTACTATATATTTTGTCCTCAAGTACTAAATAAAAATTCAAATATTTAGGTAGCGCCTAATTTTATTTTCTCTTCAATTCCAAATACGTCAAAATGAGGTATACTGAAGTTGGAAAGAAAATAAAACTTTGTGTTAACTGGAGATTCGTACTCGTATATATAATGAATGAGAATAAAATAGATTATTTTAAACCAAAACATAAAAACGGATCGCAAATTACGCGAGGAAAGAATACGACAAAATTGATAGAAAGTTAGATGCTCTTTTACTTTTAAAAATGTTAGAGTGCTTTATATATTTTTTAAACCCTCGATACATAAATAATTTTTGTAATTTGTGAAATTATAAATACTTCTTAAATTTGTAGTTGTAATTATCCGTACACTCTTTATTTGACGACAAAAATGTATATAAACACTACCTGAGGTACAAATAAAACTATAACATATATAGTAGTAAAATACAACATAAAACAAACAATTTTTTGCCAACCAAATGTGAGATGCGAAGACAGTAGAAGGTTGGTCACCTAACTACAACACTCTATCCTTTTACTGCCCCAAAAGATATTTATTTTAATAATGTATTATTCTGCGCCTGATCCAACTTTTGGCATACGACACAAGAAGTCAGTAGGTGGTAGAATTTTTTATTTTTTATTTCTTTTTATCATATTTTGATATTACACAACAATGTACAATGTATAATTAACCACATCATTATAAAAAAATAAATTATTTTTCACACTGTAAGTTACTATAATTTAAAATTTATGATAAATTAATATAATTTACAACAGTCAAACAAAATTACAGGGCGAAAACTTAAATATTTTGACCACCATTAATCAATATTTATAATGATTTTATCAATAATTAAAATATTTGTCATAATCTTTAGATATAGCTACTATTTGGGCCTCGTTTTGTTGGAACAACAGCCAATAGCTTTTGCCCAATCGTAATTAATTAGTATCAGTCGTTAAAAAATGATCATTGTTTTTAGTACATATATTTTATTTAATTTTTTTAAAATTTAATTAACTTCAACTGTAATTTAAAATGAAATATGGGTGTCTTTTTGAAGTGTCGGAAAATGTCTTTTACATTTTGCAAAGCGGGGTGGGGTGAAGTGACGTGGTTGCTCATTTGTGTGGGACAGGTTGGGGTTGATGCGATCTACGAAGTCTCCGGAGCTTAGCTTTCTTGCAACGAGAATTTTGTTTGGAAATTGGAACATAATGAAATATTTTCTTCCTAATGATTAGTTATATCATAAAAGAAATGGTAAGATGTAGCTTAGATAAAGTAGTTTAGTCGAGAGTCAAAACTTTCATTCTTTCTTCTCCTTTCCGAAATCAACAAACACTCTTTAATATTTGGTATATATATATATATATATATATATTGTTGTTAATATATATTTTAAATTCTTTAAAATATTGTTATGGACTAATATGCTTTATAAATTATTTGGGTTACCTACCAACAGATGTTTTTACATTTTCCTCTATTTACTGGGAAAAAAAGAATTCAAAAGGGCAAAATAGTAATTTTAACCTAATTGTCTAAGGGCTATATAATTATTTTTCATTTGAATGGATAATTGTAATTTTCAACAACGAGTAAAATTTTTGTAATTACGTCAACCTTAGTAGAGGTAGCTGCAATTTTTTATTTTTCTTTTTATAATGGATTTCGAGAGAATTGTTTTTGCTACTGATTATCTATTCTCAAATCGTCATAAATTTCATCCTGATTTTGTAATAGGTTTTTTCAATATAAAAAAAATCACAACTAATAAAGTTTTTTTTTTCCTTTTTAGTGTGATGATATCACTTCAATTATTTTGTCTAAGGCCCAAGATAAGGAAGGTGGGCCCTCATTGACCAGTCCAGTCGCCCTGTTAGACATTAAGCATGATTCCAAACTCATAAATTCTGCATTTACACTAATCTTTTAGGGCCTAAAAACTAGTCTTATACACCAGAATGACTTAGTCAACAACAGAGATTCCACGTCATATACAGTTCCAACATCTCAGGCCACATCATAATGAAAAATCTCCTATTAAATCCCTCTATATTCTCGGCGGCTGACCTGTCAATCAAAAGGCAACAAACTCCCCATATTTCATTTGACTGGGCAAGACCTAATCAAATGATCATATCTTTGTTAGTTCAAATCTCAATCCAATTTTTTGGTTTGTTAGCTAACAAACGTAGTTTTAAAATGATGCATTATTTGTTGTAACTAACCCCTGGATTTTACTCCAAAGTAGCCTATAAATAGAGACCAAAATGCAATCATAACTGTAGCTTCATTCATTCACACTCGCACACTTTTTGCTCTCGGCCAATAGCAAGGCGACAAGGTCCTTGCTCATTTTTCTCACTCCACCTACTTATTTTCACCTTTATTTAAATATTTTGTCACTTCATTGTAATTGTTGCACCCTATCTTACATATTTTTAAGCATCAGAATGTTAATCCCTGTTATGCAGGTTAGTCCTCTCTTGAGCTTAGGATTTCTTGGAAGATCCTTTGGCCATTGTTGTGCTGCTAGACTCTGGTATACATCATCGGTGTTGTTTGTTGAAACACTTAAGCGAAAGGCATGAAAACTGGCTAGCTCGGACAATGGAGGTGATGACGGCTCTTTTGGGGGAAACATTTCCCTTTTTACTGTAGTACGTACTGCGGTTCCACCTCTAGAACATGGCCCTGGGAATACCATTGTCCCCCTCAGGGCTCTTCCAGTAACCCTGTATCTTGTCCACCAACACTGCTATCCTCTCGAGTAGTCTCCACCCTAGTTTGATCATTGAACCTATCACACCTATGATCCTCTTCGTGGTCACTACTAGCGCGAGCAGACTATATCTTAATATATGATCAAATAGCAGAAGATTCAGCACTGAAGACAACAGTTTATGGACAAGCCGGAAGACATTCCGCATGTACTGTGTGAATGACTACGGCACGATCATCGCCGGCCGCGCCGTCTTAACGTCACATGATGAGGACAAAGACGATGGATGAGAATGAGAAAGCTTCAAGACTATGAACAGATGTAAAGGCAGAAAGTTGAATGAACAAAAGAAGACCAATTCTATAATAGGTTATTAAATTAGTTCGCTTTCTTTGAAGATTTGTAGAAGTGTCTACTAGTAAATTACCAAATAACAATATTAATTAGTTACTTCTAATTTGAGTATACAGCTTTTATTGTATAATTACATCTGCGAGCATCAATCAATTCACTGGTACACAGAATTTATATCTACACAACAGGAATTAACTTTCTCAGAACACTTATTTTAATAACGGCATAAAAAAATTAAGTACCAAGTGAATTTGGACAAATTATAAGAGAACGCTAGATGAATAGATTTTATAAATTGTATAATCCCTCACAAAAGTACGCTACCCTAAATCACTGTTGATCAAATTCATCATCTATCAGAGAAAATTTGAAATGCTGATCTCCGTCACTTATTCTCCTTTAAAGCCCAAAACCAAAGGATGCGAACAAAACCATCTATCAGCCTTACAAGCTCAGTAACCTATTGACCCAACATAAAAGTTATTCCATTTATATTTCTCAAGTTAAATAGATATGTCAGCGTTCGAAAAAGGGTTAATCATCAGACCCACTGACGGACAAACAGGACGACATGGTCACATGGATTCTACACGTCAGAAGCTATATTCAATCATAAAAACCCTCATTCAGCTTAACTCTCTCTATATCGAGAAAGATAGTGTGAGCCAAATTTAAGTTAGCTAAAGTAACTCATTCTTATTATATTTACGTCGATTTTTGATTCAGTGGGAAAGCAGATGAGACTAATTTCTCACATAATGGTCAACACTCTCTATGTCGAATATAATCCAGAATTAGCGTTAATAATACGTTCCAATTAAATATCTCTAGCTAACATCCGCATGTTTCTAGAATAATTAAATGGTAGCTACATTTGTTGCTAGTTGAAACATGAAATTTCCTCGATTTCACTCTGCATCCCTCATAAACAGAGAATGTTGTAGTCACCAAAGGTACCTGAGTCGCTGGATCTCACGTTTAGCACACTTTTCCCACACCAGAAAAATAAGATACTCCAATTTTGTCTCTTTATTTGTACTTTACAAGACTCACTTTATAACCCTCTTCATCTTATCTATACTCATTAGCAAACCATGCCACATAATACATCTATTTTTGGCGTTACTCACTTTGTAATCAAGTTCCTTTTATGATTTCCTTTTAGTAAGTTCAGGTATACTAAGCTTTACACATGGTGGAGTGTCCCACCACCAGCTATTTCTGTGCAGGTTTGGTTCCCCTCTGTGATCTTGCAGAGCACAACTTTCGTAAAATACCTACTCCTCGTATTGCAAAATATTTATAGTGCTGGTGGACCGCCGAAGAATTTAATTAATATATAAAGATGATTTACGATGGTAATCATCTATAAATATTCATATTGTTACATGAAACATTCTAAGAAATGCTTCAACTTTGATATTACTTGTGCTTCCTATTATTCCTAACTGATTAAATGTCTACACGTGTTAGAACGACCAAGTTGCCATGTCTGAGATTGCCTAAGATATGAACATTCTTTGAATAAGATATTTTTTATTTACTACTTCTTATGCAATATGGAATTTGCTAAATAGCAAATAAGACATTAAATCAAGTAGCGAGGTTCATTATAAGCTTGCGTTGGATTGGCTCAAAGGTAGGAGGCGAAAAAGAATATTCTAGAGCTATAACACCACAAAATTCAATTTTAATTATATATTTTGTGTGTTTGGCAAAGTAGTCTAACTCTCGTCTCATGGACAACCAAGGAAATAATTGTCATCCAGAAGCCTCAATATAAGGATGAGAGCCCCTAATGAGTTCAGACCTCTCTTCCATCGCTGAGCAGGAGAACTACAGTGACCCTCCGATATGACACTTCTAATAGACCCTGTTGCGCTGCATGATTGAGAGACTCCAAATGTATACAATCAACTTACGCGCGACTCAGCGCTTAGTAAAAGGGGAAGGCGGTCATCAACCATTAGCGACCAGAGATAGGAAGCGTTCCATAGAGAGAGAGCTGCAAGCTAGGCCGATACATATACTAGCGAGTCTGTGAGAGACATGGGGCAGAACTCAATTACCAATTCACTTCTCCAACTCATACTCGAAGAGACCAAATTGCGAGCATTGACCAACTAAACTAACGGAGTTCACTGGCTTCCTAGACTCAAAACACGAATGTTGGAGGGTAACTCTTCTATACTAGACCATTTCACAGCTGTTATAACCCCACATGGACTCTACAATATTTATTAAAATACAAGAGCACGGATCAAATACTCCAAATCGTCATCATAGCGTAAGGCTATTGGAATTAGAGAGAGCTCATCAGTTCAGATGGTTTGATACTTACTTTGAGATGCGAGAATAAATATATTTGCAGCGGACACTCTAAACAGGCATACCTCACATATATATTGAATACATTAACAACAAAGAGCTCTTATCTTCCGCATATGCATAGCTAACTTTTGTTCTTGCAGTTAAGCGTCGAAACACTATGAGTTTGTGAGCACGGATCCCTTGATCAGAGCTGAGCACTGAGATTCTACACTGCAGAATTCTTTCAGCTCCTCATTATTTTATCATTTAATTACACAAAAGTAAGAAGTGCACTGCGTGCAACTCTTGCTTATATATGTATGTCTTTACTATACATTTATTTCTCAAAAGCAGTTACGATCAATTTACATACAATCATTATTGAGTATCAATGGTTTCATGTCCCCTCTATGGATGTTATTGAGAGACATACATATATAGTCATAAATAATGTTCACCCAAATCTCTTACTAATCTCTATAAAGAATAGTGCAGTAATGGTTGTTCACTACATCACCAATAGGCCATGATAAATACTTTTGTCAATAGAGGATAGGTAGATCTAGAGCCGATGTTACAAAAGACCTAATTCTCATAATATGACCACATGCGATTGCGTAAAAAATGCGTTCAAGGATGAGCTCATTTAAATCAGAATACCCTCCTTTGTATTTCTCTATTGTTGCTCCCCAGTTTGAGCTGGTTCGAGTAAACCAGTCACAGTTGGGCTCACTTACCTATAAACATTTCGCAATCTACGCCTTCTTGAGAGGGACTGAATGAGTGAGGGAATCCATTAGAGAGCTATAATTCGGTAGTATTATCCCAGATGACAACGTTTGTGCGCTATTATAGCAGTCATTCAGGAACAACACACAATGATTGATAATGCTCAATTTGAAAGGAAGATTGTTATCTAGTTCCCTCTGTTAGTCTAAGGAGCACTCGGGAACCTATTGTAATAAACAGCAACTAACTCTGACGAATGCCGTAGTCACTGTCACGCGCATATCGGTACTTCAGGTCGCCTTCTTGTAGCTCTCTCTCTTAGGTGTAGATGCGTCATAATTGACTCCACGGTTTCCGTATCTATCCGAAGACATAGAGTGCCCGAATAGACTAAACTTCTCAGTTTAAGTCGGAATGGATCAAACACATTACACGCGTGAGCCTCTCTTGGAGTAATGCAACAGTCAATTTAGCAGAATTCTCATTCTTTGATTGGTGACAGGCGCTAGCTAGTAGTATAAGTATAGGCTCTATCCGAGGGAGTAAATATGAGGTCTACAACGAGATAGCCAGATTCAATTAGAGATCACTGTGTTTCCAGCTCTATATGAAATGAAGGTATACCTTAGACAATAAGTTAAAGGGCGGCCAGAAAAGGTGCACTTCATAGAGCAAGCAACATCACACATGATTCCACAACACACTAAAATTGACATACAGCGGTGACAAAATTGAGCAGAAGATAAGCATAAAAAGTGATAGTTGGTTGAAATAAACTATTATCACCATAGATGTATAAGGTCGTAGTGGCACCATTACCATGTGCAATACCTCCCATTTGAAGTATCAAAATACTCAAATGCATCAAAATATATAAGGGCAATAGCACTAGCAAAGTAAAACAAATATAAAGTAAGATCTCTATTAAAATCAAAGTTCTAGGTCACATTATTATCAGATACGGTGTTACACACCTCTCCGACGTTCAAGGAAAAATGTATGTATAGACCGCTGAACGATCTGCAAGGATGGAGTTTGCTGTATGACACGTCTATTACTAGTGCAACATCAAGAATTCCCGCGCAATTCCCATACGTCACCATACAACCAATGACCTGTACCGCAAGCCGGAGATTAATCACAGTAAATCGGCCCCTACCTACTCACAATAATATGCTGCTCACATAGAGGAGCTTTCATATATAAGTAAATCGATATGGTATGATCTTACTATTGGCTCTATACGTTAGGAACGACATTATTTTAGAGTTATGTGTTACTATGAGACAATATATCCTATAGTATGAAATTGGTGCTTGTAATCCTAACATTTATAACATATGACCTATCTTATGACAGTCCAAAGTAACTTTGTAATCAAAGTTACTACGAATAGAATACCTTATAGTTTTATTGGTATCTCCCTACTCGTTATAAGATCTAATCAAAATGCCTTATATTACCTCCAAAACCATGGACTAGAAGTCCACAGACACACACAAGAGAACTCTATAATTCGGACCTCTTTTCTCTCTCAACTCTATGTTTAAACCTTAAACAATCTATGAATACCGTGAGTCTCTACAGAGGCTCTTTACAATCGCATATATGAGCTCTATCTGAGAGTCGATTTACCCATAACGGTTAGATTATGTACCATCGAGAACCGAAATGTGCCTATAATAAAATATGAGGTAATTTCTATCAGTAAGATTTTGTAACTATTTTCAGACTAATTAATATTGTCAGAAAATTTAATCGAGTCCGGAAGTCCTAATCATCTAACGAACAAGGCGTTATTTTTTCATACGTGATACAACCATTTCACGGAGATATTAACATGATGACTTACAAACTAATATGAAGATAGTTTCAAAATTCTATCTTAGAGACTAAGAGATCGCCCATGAGTATAGTTCATTATGCGGAAAACATATAATGAGTCTCCCTGTGATAAATGGATTATAAGAAACTTCTCCATATTGGTCTTGTGATAAGTTGACAGGGAGAGTTATAATTTCTTCTCTCAACTTGCATGGATGCTCAACGAAAAATTCATATACTCCCATTTGTGTTAGATATAATTTGTGCCCTATTAGTTTAATCTCATAAATACTATGGTTTAAGCTATTTCTCAGTAAGAGTCTTACTCTCGTGATTTCATACAAAAAATGTAGTTTCTTGTTCCAGTGCACTGTTCAAATAAAATATATATGCCTTACTTGATGTCCCAGAGGGGTGCGTTTAATGTGTCCACACCATAAGCTAAAGGTCCGATTTTCTACACCCTATATGCATCTGAAGACTATTGATGGACTTTCATGGTCTTTCTAATAAGTTCTCTATAGTTACCTAAGTACAATCTCTCGAAATAGTGGTGACACCCCAAAAATTGTCAATTCATATCAATCAGTGAGAATAGGTTTCCTATGACTTTTGCTATTACCAGGAGTAAACACAAATGTAAAAGTATATACATAGACTTCAAGCTCAGATAAAACCAATGAGAATTTTATGTCCTAGAATCTGATCAATAGATGTATGATCAAAATTTTATCTATATAGTACTCGCAAGCTTACTAGTTGATCCTATTTTCATTTATTCTCTAGCACCATGGGTTGTTGCTAGACGGCACCCATGAAAACAAATTGTCAAATTAAATTGTATAGTTGACATAAGTCCAAGTCTAGCTTAATGTGAACCTAGTAGGTCACACACGAACCCCTGACAAAGTCAGAGAATTAATTATAGAAGAGAACTAATTTAAAGAAGTTTGAAGTAAACATGTTTAAATAATTGAATTATTTAAATGGAGAGTTATCTGATAGGAAACCCATAGATTGATTAATTTAATTAATTAATTTTGAGTTGGGCTCAATTAATTAATATAATTAATTTAATTGGGATGGTCTAAAAATTGATGGACTTCGGATTTAATTAATTAGACTAATTAAAATTCTAAATCTATAGCTTGTTTGACCTACTCGAAACCCATGCAAGAGACTCGAACGAGTTGTAGACTCGTTCAAAATTAGGTAACCAAGTGGCCAAGTGGTTGATAATCGCTCTCTCAATTTTGAAACAAGTTTCATGTCTTGAGAAAAATACCTAGGAATTTAACTTGATAGTTTGACTTTGTGTATGTCTTCTAATTAGAAAAAGTTTTCTAATTTCATACTATTAATTCTCTGGCAAGAAGAAGAGATCCACTTTGTTAGAGGTTGTGTGGACTATATTAGTGGAGACATACGTTGTCTCTACGTGAAAACAAAAGTTTATGTGAAAATTTGGATCCTCAAAGCCATAAAATGTCCATGATTCTTAAGGTAAATCTCGTGGTTACGTTTTAGCATATTAATTTACCTATGTTATCCTTATTTGAGTGCTTGAACTCCCAGGAATACATTATTTCGACCCTAATATGATTATTTATTTTTATTTACATTTTTGTTGTGTATCTATGATTCCCAGGCCATATCTGATTCTTTCAGGAGAGGCATTTGACCTTCCTCGTGCTTATAGTGGGAGCAAGAACAAAATGGTTTTGGAGGGCTGTGTTGATCCTCGACAAATGAGTTTGTTAAGCTATTCGTATGAGAGTGAGTTCGCTTCAACAGGCAAGATCAGAAGGCTAGCAATCGGAGGCTGATCGTTGTTGTATAATAGGTCCGACTCCAACAAGGGGAAGTATTTCCTTCAAATGAGCCATTATCAAATTTGTTGTCCGAACTAGCTACTTTATGTCTTTAGCTCAAGTTCCCACACACAGCGTCAATTATGTGTACCAGGGTCCAGCAACACCATAAAAATCAAAGGATCTTTTAAAAAATTCTAAGATAGTAGGACTAACCTGCAAAATAATGGTTAACACTCTGATATTTAAGTTAGTAATATATTCAATAAAATAAAATGAGGAAAACTTATAAATGTGAAATTTTTTGAGAAATAAAATGTATAATCAAAGATAGAGTGTTTGAATATGAAAAATGGAGCTGAAATCTGAGTGGACAGTGCCAGCTCAAAGGAGTCCTGCCAGGTCAGCCGCAGATACAGAAAAAGTTGTTACATGTTGTTTCCTACATTCGAATCCAACTGGCTATAATGTCCTTGTTGGTGTCCTTTTAAAGTGATGTGGCTCATAATGTGAAGAATACGGTTGACATAGCAGCCTTTTTATTTGGTATTTGGGATTGCTACTTGGGCTCTATTTATGGAAGTTGCCTCAGGTTGAGGCCCTTACTATCGGGAATTTACATTTGGGCTTCCAGGGTTTGAGCCTATTGGGCTGAGCAAATGGGAGTATGTTCACATGTCTCGAATTTTGTCATTAGACTGGAAAAAATAATTGTTGGGTACCATACACAATTTTCTTTATATATATAATTACATCAATATCTCAACAAACTGCGTAATACATTATTAGCAAACAATAATTAAAGTAAATTACAATAAGCAAGTATAAGATGAAACAAAAATATGAATACCTATAGTGATACTCGAATCATCCTTTATAATATTAATTCTTATCGGGGTCCAACAGCACTATAATATTCAAAGTAGCTTCTCGAAAGTCCTAAGATCAGAGGGGAACAAACCTGCAAAATAGAGGTTGGCACTCCGATGTTGAAGTTAGTAACCTGAATTACTAAAAAGGAAATCAAAAGAACTTGAAACAAAGTGAGATAACGCCAAAATAAGTTATGTGGAGTGCTGAGTATAGAAATGAAAGTTAAAGTGAGCTTGTAAAGTACAAAAAATGAGCAAAAAATTGGTATCTTATTTCGTGTGGGAAAAGTGTGCTAAACGTGAACAGCCTCAGTTACCTTTGGACTACAACATGTCCTCTGTTTATAGAGGGATGCAGAGTGAAATCCGAGAATTAGTCATAACAATCTACATATTATTAGAAACCAGCGGATGTAAGCTAATTTATTAGACTATATAAACCTAATTTGGATTTATCTTGAAATAGTTACCATTTGAATAGTCATTGTCCAGTCAATCCGAGAATATAAGAAATAGTTACTAACTACTTAATTTGGCCAATCTTCTCGATATAGAGAGAGTTAGCTGAAGAGGTTTTATGATGATATAGCTTCTGACGTGTAGAATCCATGTGACATGTCGTCCCTGTCCGTCAAGTGGTCTTGATGATTCAACCCTATTTTCGACCCTGACATATCTATTTAACTTGAGAAATATAAATCGGATAACTTTTATTTGGGTCAATAGGACTGAGCTTGCTAGGCTGATAGAGGTTGTTCGCTCCTTTGTTTTTGGGCTTTTAAGAGAATAAGTGACGGAGATATCAAATATCGTTGTGATATAAGTGAATTAGGCAGGTATTGATAACATTAAAATCTTCATCAACTTTATACATTTGTCAAATACTTGTACTTATATTTTTTATGCCGTTATTAAAAAATGTTAACAGTATTCCTTTGTAGGATAGATTTGTGTCCATGATGATTATCTCATAATTATAATAAACTTATACCAATAGAAATTAACCATAATTAATATTGTTTGTAATTAATAACTTCTACAAATGCTTCAAAAAGAAAGCAATAATCTATTATGAATTGTCTTCTTGTTCTTCACTCTGCTCATCTGTTTCATAGTTCTTGAAGCTTTCTTCATCTCATCGTCTTTGTCCTCGTCATACAGTTGGGATGTTCCGGCTTCATGTTGCCATTGCTTCATAGATATCAACAAATAGTACCAGGCCATTTTTATCATGCAGGTCATTTGGGCGCCAAAGATTCGTTATGATTAACCATTGAAATATAGTTGTTATAGGTTTTGGACAAATTTTGGGCGAAGTTTGGGATGATGTCACAAATAGTTAGAATTTAGTCATTGAGATTTTGGAACTGAATTTGGGATGGTTATTTGGACTACATTTGGAAGAAAAAATCGCCAGAAAAATGGACCTTCACCTAACCGTCCCAATTAAACTTTAAGTCGTTATAAATGTCGTCCCAAATTTGGGAAGAAATATATGTAATCACAAACGCCATCTCAAACTATTACCTATCAAAATCTTAGGGCAATATTGGGACGGTTACTTTTTGTGGTCCGATTTTGGGATGGAGTTTGGGCGAATCTTTTATTTTGGGACAGTAGGTGATAGAGCGAGACCTTTCGTTCCAAACCCATCTAAAATTGTCCCAAATTCCAATAGAAATTGGACAAACTTTAGTCGTCCAATAATGACTTTTTTTGTCGTGAATGATCACTATAAAAAAAATTATATTAGTGGCAAAATATTAATTAATAACTAATATATGACAATTGTCACCTGAAAATATATATTAAGTGACAATAACTTTACTTGTCTATATGATTATCAGTAACAAGAATCATGTACAAAGTTGGCATAAAAAATAATTAATAATACATTATAGAAACAACTTAGTCAGTGATACCAATTATTCTTCGTCACTAAGTCGTCATCATATCTATGTTACTAAAAGTATTTAGGGATAATTACATGCACATCTTTGTCCCTAATTCTTGCTAATAACAAATTTTGCAAAATAGTAGTAACTATTAAAACTATAAAATTAATTATTGCGATAAAATAAAAATCTTATTTAAGTATATATAATTAGTGATAATGTTAAAATTGTCACTTGATTTTTTTGTCAATATCTTTGATTTTTTTAAAGATACTGGATACTGAAATTATACTTCCAAATCCAAGAAAGGTAAACATTCCCCCATGTGCTCAGCTCAATAGGGCCAAATCCTACTAGACCAAACACAATATCAGTGGCAAGGTTCTCGAACAAATTCTGTCACCCTAGTGACATGACAGAGTCCATAAACAATGTCTAATCAGCAAGCCCAACAAAACGGCCATGTCGACCACATTCTGCACGCCACAACCACGTCACCGTAATAACATTTTCTACAAAATAATAGTAACTATTAAAACCATAACATTAATGCATAAAAATAAAAATTTTATCATTAAATATGTATGTTATATATATAATAAGTGACAATATTAAAATTATCGCTTGATTTTTTTTTTCTCATTTTTTTTTTCTTTTTGTAGATGATACCTACCATAGTTATGCTTCCAAACATAAATTTAGGACAGATGACACGTCTCTATTTGCTCAGCCCCATAGCCTGCTGGCTAGAAGTTCAAAAGCAAGGACCGTAGTTTGTCGCTCTGCTGACATGACAGAGTCCATAAATAGTGCCAAATCAGCAAAGCCCAGTTACAAAATTGGAAAGTGCCATTTCAGTTGTATTTTACACGTCATGACCATTTCACCCTAAAAGGGAGCAAGGCCCTCGTATCCAACTGGATCTGAGTTGTGGCAGCAGCAGATAACCGTTTTCTCCATATTCCCTATTGATTGAGTAAGACTCCTTCAAAAAAGCATATCTCTTAAGAGATAACTTCAAATAATAGATAAACACTATCTCTACAACGTTGATGACATCCTAAGGATTCCTAAAATATTTGGCTTGCAACAAATTCAAAAATCTTTTTCCAAACTCCTCTATAAATAGAGGTTTAAGGTAAGTCAACTAGGCAAGTGATATTTCACTAAGTACATTTTCTCTTTCAAACAACAAGGATACTCATGACTTACTATTTTTCTGCACTCTTCACTTATATTTTAGCTCTTATTTTCATATTCGAGCATTCTATATTCAAGTTATTTTTAATTTTATTCAGCCTAATTTTTTACTGATACAAGATCAAAGTTCTAACCACTGTTTTATAGATTAGTTCTCTGATTATAAAAAAAAATTATAAATATTCTTGGATTTTTTATAATATTGTTAGACCTTCATACGCGTCGATAATGAATCCCAATAAATTCATAAGTACTTGTGATTGACAACAATACTAATAAATCGACAAACAAAAAGATACAATAATTTATGTCATGACACTTATTTAAATAATATTTTGTAAAATCGGAATTCACGAACAATCTATACCATCATACAGTTCCCTTAGACTCAAGAACATACTAAGATCAAACGTCACTATATATTTTAGATAAAATTACATTTTGGTTCGATAATTATGGTTGGATAGTACTTTCGTTCCATTTTGATTTAGAATTGAGAACTTAAAAAGGTAACACATCTGATTCAACTTATTCATTTATCGATATTACTTTGATAAAGATTGATAAATAGAAAACCAACCAATCTAATTTGCTTTTTGATCAATTTCACCGAAAAGAAGACATACTTAACACATGACAATCCTTTTCCAACGAAATTGACATTTCAATAGAATTTGACCAAATACGCTACCTTTTAAAAATTATTCTCGCGATTACAAAAATTAAAATTAAAGTAGATCAAAAGTAAATATTTTATCTTAATATTACATAACAAAAAATGCATTTTACCCTATACCTTAATGTTTTATCCTCTTGCTCAATATATACTTGTCCTTGAAATATTCACCAACCCAATCATTTGTAGTACAATAGAGTAAATGTTTATCTTTTCACATCCTGTCATTATTCCTATATGACTTATTTTGATGCCCCTAAAATTATTGAATCAAACCAACAAGTTAGGTATACTAACCCAATCGACTAAGAACCCAACTGACTTATCAGCAAGGTGGATAAAACCCACCAGCAAGAAAGAAAAGCCTATATTCTTACCTACTATTTTACTGAACTGGCAAGCTCAAAAAATAAACTCATTTAAGTCGAACATGTCATCATACAATTGGAAAAATACGTCATAAAACTTGCCAACACATTAGTACATGTCCCCCTAAAATCTTTCCATGTGGTTCCAGGTCAATCAAGCATAAATGAACTGGAAAGATTGTGAATAATCAAATTCTAGGAAAATAGGCAGCTTGGGCAGGTTCCCGTCCAGCCCATGTATCTTAATTCTAATCCAAATCACTAACGATTTATTGTGTGTGATAGCAAATTCAAGGAGCTTTTCAGTGCCGTATGACACTCAGCAATTCACCTCGTATTCAACTCTGTACAAGTTTATAAACAAAGGTCTTGTGCAGGGATTTCAGCGAGATCAAGCAAAGTCACACGTATTCTCTCTCAAGCAAACTCTTGCCCCATTCTCTCTCGATTTCAGCATATTTCAAGCCTATATTTTGCACTTTATGAATAATCATTCTCACAGCGTACTTCACCATTATTCTCACTTAATGTTTTCTCTTTTATTTCTTTAATTCGTTACTGACTTAAGTATTAGAGTGTTAATCTCTATTTTGCAATGATAGTCCTTCAATAATTTTAGAATTTTCTTGAAGATCTTTAGACCTTTATGGTGTGGCCAAATTTCTGGTACGCATCATATTAAATTAATATATGTAAAGAATAAAAGGAAAAAATATTACATTGAAATATAATATACATCTCCTTTCTATTAAAAATTAAAATTAAATCTCCTTTTATATTATGAAACATTACAATTACTCTTTTCTTTGTATTAAATGTTAACCTGCATAATTAAACAGTTCTTTTACAAATATTTCTGATGGCCGGATTTTTAAATCATATTTCATTTTTGGGATAATTACACCATTACATCTTGAGATTTTGTGTAATTATACGTTTTTATGACTTGATAAATTATATTTAGTTTCTTTGACGTTTGTTTTCGTTTAACAAATAGATTCCCCCATTCGTTAAAATTCATTGATTTGCTTGATATTAGCAAAAAAAATGAATGAAAATCCATATTTGCTCTCAATTGACTTATCTGACTTATGGCAGGTCAAACAAATCTTTTTGAACAAAACTACCCTTACAAAAGTAAAGATGTATAAGGATAGTTTGGTTCAAAAAGAAATTATTTGACACGTAATAATATACAGTAATAGAAACCACGAAGGGTTTTACATGTAAATATACCGAATCCAAAAAATGGCAGTGTAATACTATTTTTCATTTTTATTGCATTTAATATATTGACGATCATGTGTATAATAGTTTTTCTTAATTGGTATATATTAAATGAAATAAAAAATATAACAAGACTATCAAGATAGAAAATCGAACTTCGGATAGAAAGGGTATTTTACAATTTTAGAAATTAAAATGACAGATAGTGTAAAATAAACCCTAAACACAAATGCTCCAAAATTCAACCAATGATAAAATAATGGAAAATGATAGAAAAGTGAAATGGATGGATGTCCACTTGTAACGTCATGATTTGATTTGTAGCTGCTACAAAACACATAAATTGACAAGAGTAAGTGGAGTAAGTTTGCATCCTTCTAGAAACTTTTTATTAAAAAAAAAAAAAAAAAAGAGAAAAAAAGAAATTTGTAAGAGATGACACATAGACACTTGAAAATGTATTAGGGATGGTAAATGAGACTAATACGATGGGACCCGTTCTAAATGGAATAGGTTCATATAAATGGATTAATTATATTTTTGTTATTTGAATTATTATTGTTTTATATTTTGACAGTTAATTATTTTTTTGTATTAGTTTACCATTTCAACTTTACGAAATTTTGTATTTTGTCGTTTATAACTATTTTTTCACAAGTTTTTTGTCAAAAGAACATCGCATGCAGTGCAATGTGATACTTAAAATTATGTTGTGATATTTTCACATATGCACAGTATGTGATATTTTTTCGACATAAAAATTAGTAAAAAATGATCATGTATGGTAAAGTGTAAATTTTGAAAAAAAAAAGTTGAACAAAAAAAAATTTACATATCAAAAGTAAAAGCAGATAGTTCGAATGGCAAAAATAAATTTACCATATTTAAATTATTGGATTTGGGTTTGAAAATAAATTTTTTATTTTATAAACCCGACTCGAATAAGGTAAAATAACAATATGTAAATTTTTATCTAATATATATTTACAAAATAAATTATGCTAATTAACTAGAAAGAAAACAAAATTTTAATTAGATTATACAATTTCGACCTATCGGTTCTAGAGCCAAACTAAATTTGGGACGGATTTAAAATCGTACAGGTCGAACTTAATAAAATTCAAATAAAATTTAGCAAAACAAATTCAGAAACCGACCCGAATAAATTTTAAATCCTACAATAATTAAGTAGAGGAGTTATTGGATCTAGCAAAACCTACCCCGTTAAAACTTTCTTAAAATAAACCTAGTTCTATTAATCGGCAGAAGGAAAAACACAAGCACTTATAAATAGAAGGGGGAAAAGGGAGAAAAGTTAAAGTGAGTTGGGTACGGACATCATCAAATGTATATTTTAATAATAATTATTATTATTACAAGAGAAACAAAGTTTGGTGGGAGGACATGACATTTAAAATTTTGCAGAATATATGGGGCTTGCAACCACCAAACCTCACCTTTGGTCTTCACAAGTTAGTGATATAGCATATATGCCTCCCCAACAAGTTTTTTATTTTAGTTCTACTCCATCTCTCAAAATGCATTCACTTTCCTATCCCAACTACAAATACATCTAATTTCATGAAAAAGAAATTGTATTTTCGTCTCATATATTATTCAAGATTTGTATAATTTTGTTTTATGGGTTACGGGTTTTTGTAAATAGGCTTATATTTTGAAATTTTCTCATTTTAGTCACTACAAGAAAATTGTTCAATAGCAACGAAGAAAATTAGCGTCGAGATAATTAGTAAATAAAACTCTCGTTGCTAATCTAAATTATCAAGTAGAAGAAATTTACTTGCCGCTAAATTTAGTAAGGAAAATTTAGCAACAAACTGTATATATATATATATATATATATATATATATTAAATAATGTAGATTAGCAACGAAAATTTTACTTGTTAATTAGCTCAATGTTGATTTTAACATCATATTTTCTTATAGCTATTAATCATTTTTCTTGTAATGAGTCCTTTTACCAACTACGTATTGTCGAGGAATTCGACTGACAAAACTATGTGCAAGTAGAGTGGTCGTTTTTTTTCCTATTACGAGGATAACGCCCACAATACTTGCATATGGGTTATTTCCATTAATTTCCTAACGGGAGTTGATAGGGCTGCTTAAAAATGAGACTATTTGTAAGTTATGGGACTATTCCCAATAATTTTACCAATAATGTGACTGAAAATATACTGGGCCTAAAGCATGGGGTAAAAAATACAATATTTCCTATATGAGTCAATTTTAAAAGATGTACTCAATAGAAAATAACATTAATCACAAATATTAAGTGATAATTTGAAAATTTTTTTGTTAAAGATATATATGCTAGGTGATAGTAAATTTGGATTTGTTAATATAATTATTAGAGAAACTCAATATAAAGTTGTTATTATAAATAATTAATAAAACATAAATATGACTAAATTTGTAATGTTATTATAAATATCAGTAATTATGACTACTAACAATTTTATGTAAATTCTCTTTTTCTTATAATTATATATTAAAATTACCACATAATTTAACTTAGATCACTAATATTTTCTCTCCTTTTCTTTTGTTTTTTTCTTTTTAAGAGACACGGTTGCAATGTCTCTTTATAGATGCAGATATATACGAACATGCACGTAACTAATATAATTTAATCAGTGTATACTTATGTATTTTCTTCTTCTTGTTCCCCAATTATATTATTTTACAAGAATTATCAAGAAAAGGCGATTTACGTATAGTTTAATTAAGTTTATTTTTTTATTTTTTTTAGATAGAAACAGTAATGATATTATTACATTAATATTTGAACAAATTAAACAATTGAACAATGCACCGATTCAATGGATATATACATTAATATAACTAAGAATTATGAAATAACAAATTATATAAACTCACGTAAAAATGAGACAAATGTGAACATTTACTGTACAATTAATTACTCGAACCCATAATCTCGAACTAAATAAAAGTTATGATTAATGACGTAGTGAACAACATATATTAAATTAGAATTCTCATTGAATTTGGGCTCTATTCCTCATATTCAAATCGGGTTTAGTTAAATTTGAAATAATTATATAATATTGTATTAAAAAATACATCACTTTACTGTATATTTGGTTGTTTTTCATCCGACGTAATGTAATATTTTTATTTATTATTTATGATTTGATAAATCCTATTTATGACTATATATGGTCAAGATGCACCGATAGTGTTCAGATAAAATCCATCTCATCCATAAAGATGTACATTGAAACAAGATATATATGCCATAGCGCAATTCTTGCTTGATCTCATCTACAAATTAGACGATAACTCTCAATGCTGTCATCTACATTTAATTGGATTGGGAAAAGAAAATTAAAAAAAAAAACAAATTACTTTATTTTAATATTATATTTGAATGGAAGAATTTGGACTCCAACAAAGAATTTGACGTATAGAATTCAATAACTTGTATTAAAAAGATTTAAAATTTAATATAATTTCGTAAAATAGTTTAAAATACGAATTCAAGAATTTGAAATCCCTAACGTATGATTAGCTAAATAAATTAAATAATTTGTTATCATAAATCCAAACATATGTTAAAATTAAAAAAAAAAATCAAGAATTTAAAATATTTAGTACCATTTTCCGATCATACTTAGATCGTCGTTATCATTAGATTTGAAATTTGTAACTTCAAATTCACCGATTCAAACAGTACATGACAGACACTACAAGAAAATTGTCTAATAGCATTGAAAAAAAATTAGCGTCGAGATAATTAGCAAGTAAAACTTTCGTTGCTAATCTATATTATCTAATACAAGAAATTTACTTGTTAATGAATTTAGTAAGGAAAATTAACTTGCTACGAATTTAACAACGAACTATTTAAAAAATATATTAAATAATATAGATTAGCAATGAAAATTTACTTACTAATTAGTTTGACGTTGATTTAGCATCAAATTTTCCGTAGCTATTGATCATTTTTCTTGCAGTGAGAAAATAAAAGAGGAGAGAGTTATAATTTGTGAAGAAATAGAGGGGTAGAATGAAGAAGAGGAGGAAATGAAGGGGTGGGAAAGGCAAGAAATTTATTTGCATGAAGCAGAGCATCAGATGCGGGTAGGAACGAAAAGGGCAAAACAATCGACAACAACATGAAAAGCCGAGCTACCTACCAAATCCCAGCACTAACTTAATTGCATTCCCAACCACTCATATTTCTTACCAACTTGGTCAAACCCCCACCCCCTTCCCCCCCCCCCCCCCCCCCCCCAACCCCCCACCCAACCCACCACCATCCCCTCATTTAAATTCCCCTCCACTTCCACTTCACCCAAACCCTTTTTCTCAGTAAACAGACGAACACACTTTTTGACCTCCCTTTACTCTCTTACTCCGAGTCTGTGTGTGTGCAAAAGTACACACAGTCCCGTGTGTTTGTGTGTGTTTGTGTCTCTCTACATGCCCATGGGTCGATCTCCTGCTGTGAGAAAGAGCACACGAACAAAGGGGCGTGGACGAAAGAAGAGGATGAGCGTCTTGTCAAGTATATCAAACAACATGGTGAGGGATGCTGGAGGTCCCTTCCTAAAGCTGCAGGTGTTTTTCATACTTGGCCTTTTACTGTTCTCGTATTCGTGGAGTATATGAACTTCGATTTTGTTTCTGCATGTTAATTATGATTGCTCGTATAATCTTGATTTTTGGTGTGTTTTCGTCACTGCAGGGTTGCTTAGATGCGGCAAAAGCTGCAGGCTTCGATGGATAAACTACCTCAGGCCTGATCTCAAGAGAGGAAACTTTACGGATGAGAAGATGAAATCATCATCAATCTCCATAGTTTACTGGGAAACAAGTACTCATTCTCTCTCTCTCTCTCTCTCTCTCTCTCTCTCTCACACACACAAGCATAACAAGGGTTTTGATTTCTTGGATTTTATTCTTCAATTAAGACGAAAAAAGAGAGAAAAAATTAAGAAAAGAAAAGAAAGCGTTTGCACTTTATTCTTAGTCTTGGATCATATCTACTCAAAACCTACTTTTCATCTGCACAAGCAGAATCTTTTCTGTGTGGCCAAGATTCTTGTTACACCCAATTATTGAATTTTCATTTTGTTATTATCTATTTCTTGAAAATTGATTTATTTCGGAGAGGGAAAGAAAAGATCAAATAATTTTCTTGATTGTGCGTTGCCTGAATTTCAGATGGTCTCTGATTGCCGCGCGGCTGCCGGGTAGAACGGACAATGAGATCAAGAACTACTGGAACACTCATATCAAAAGAAAACTCCTCGGCCGTGGAATTGATCCCCAAACCCATAGACCAGTGCTGAGCTCATCCGCATCCACAAGCAGTAACCCGCAGAAATCCGTAACCGTAAGCCCATGTCCGCCGAACACTCAAATTTTTGCCATGCAGACAGTCAGAAACGAGCCCGTGATGACAAACAACATCAGTTTTAATTCCTCAGTGGAAGAGAATTCCAACAGCAGCAGTGTTTTGTCTGAAGAATTAACCCCAGAAATCAACTTGGAACTCTCCATAAGGCCGCCCCAATCCCATGGTCAGTTAAAGCTGGAAAAACAGGAGTTGAAGTATCAGATCTTTGGCCAATCAGTCCCACCGATTGCTACAACATCTGTGTGTTTGTGTCATAGCATAAGGTTTGAGAAAGGCAGGAGTTCATGCAACTGTGTATCCATGACAAATGTGAAAGCTGACTATATGCAGAGATTTTATGGATCCTTAACTCTATAAAATAAATTTCTCATCAGAAACTGGAAAACAGCCTTCGATTATTAGCTTGTGGCTTTTGCTTTGTGTATAATTTCAACCTTCCTTTCTTTCTTTTTGCTCTTTTACATTTAAGAAGAGATAAGAGGTAATGAGGCCATCTACCAATACTAGGAAAAAATTGACTATGGCCTACAATTGAAATAATTATAAACTAAAAATCGTGATAAATGCTTTTTATTGACCACGGTTGAGTAAAATCGATGCAAAAACATAAATTTTCCACCACACTATTTGTCATGGCTCTTAAGAGCTATGGTAAAAATATTTGCCATGACTTTTAGTCATAGTAAATGTTTTAACCATCCTCGCACATACAACGGCCAACAACCGTTCCATGGCCGTGGTTAATGCCTATTTGCTACGGCTATTTTGTTATCAACTATAACAATTAGCCATGATTAAATGTAAAAGGAGTTGATACGATTAATTTAAACTCGCCTCGTATGACTATACTAGTGAATTAATAGGCAAAAAGGTAGGAAATGATTCACTAGTGAAGAGATATATGTTTCTTTTATTAGTAGCATGTGAGTGAAGAAAATGAAAATAACTAACTCCTAATAACTTACATGAATATATACAAGGATGAGATATTATATTTTTTGTCGTGTAATTATGGGTTGGTATTTTAAGGATTCAAAACTATGAGCGTGGCAAATCTGAGTTTTCATGCCTTACTAACTTTGCACGATATAAGGACATGAACAAACCCTTAATTTCACTAGAATTGTCGGACGTGGGAAAAGACCGAGGAGATTAAATTGAGGATTTTACATGCCGGGCAATCATTCAACACCCTTCCAATAGTGGTATTTTTTGTTAAAATTGCAGTTTTAGTCCAGTAAGAGTGGGATGTGGAATTGTCAGGACATTGGAAAAAATTATAATTTTAGTCCTGTAATTTTGGAGTTGGCACTTTTGGTTATGTAGGAATTGATTTTCATAATTTAATTATGTAACTTTATAATTTTGGCAACATTAGTCTTTTTTCGGCTATTTGATTGGAAAACTATACGGGACTTGTAAATGATCCAACTAAATCGTAATTTTATTCCTGCAAATCAATTCATGCAGGATCAAAAATACTAACTTCACCAAGTTACAGGGCTACCAACGTTCCTAAGTTACATGACTACAAAAGTAATGTAATTGGGTCGTGTTCAAGTTACATGTACTTTTTTGGCCAATTTGGCTGGAAAATGATGCAAATTACAAAAATTTTAAAGTTACATAATTAAATTATAAAATTCATTCATGCAGGAACAAAAATAACACCCGCTATATATTACAGGACTAAAATTATACTTTCCTCCTAGCACTTTCTATTATTGGGTTGGAAATTGTAGATGCTTAATTATTGTTTATGCAATTTAAATCGGAAGTCCATTTATGCTTAATTTTATTGTTTATGCTTAATTTAAATTGTAGAGTACAAAAGTTCACTAGAGGAGAAGCAACACTTTTCTTAAAATAGGGTCATTTCACTTTTGATCCCATTAATTATGGAATTCTCATTTTGGTCTTGTCACTTTTAAAAAGTAGCATATTTGGTCCATGACACATTTTTCATTAGATATTTTTACAAAAAAAAAAATGCCGCGTACTTAGCATGTGTGTTGTTATGGCCTTTACACTTTTAATTTCATTAATTATGATATTTTAAGTTTAGTCTTATTTACTTAATGGCCACATGGCCTTTTTCATTAAATATCTAATGAGAATGTGATATGAGAGAAAAAATAAAAATCCTTTAACTAATGGAACTGAAAGTCGAAAGACCTTAAGTTACTAAACCAAAAACCTATTTTTCCTTTGCAGGAATAAACTAATGTGGCAAAATTATGATAATTAAATTGAGGGATTTTGCCAAATTGAACATTGAATCAACAAGCCTGAATAACAGACAATTTTACATTGCAAAATGAAAAAAAAAAAAAAAATATATATATATATATATATATAAATATATATTTAAAATTAAAATTAAAATTAAAAAAGAAAAAAGAATAAATCAAACATTCTCCAAAAATCATTTTATTTTATCTGCAATCATTTTTTGTTTTTCTGCAGTGTAGTTATAGTCTTACATAAAATGTGCGAAACTTTCAAAACTCAAAGAATCTCATCGAACTAAGGGAGGGGTTGAGCTTTCATATTGCCGGGAATAGCTATCAGTAGTATATAAGTGTTTGGACTTGCGTTGAGACGTGATAGGTGATTGTTGCAAAAGAGACTCAACCAAAACCAAAACTCTGCTTTTACAATTTAAATCTATTATGATGTGAGCAGTAGTTATGGTTTCTCGTGTGTATTATCACTTTTGTCTTCTTATTAGTTGTTTTGTAGCAGTCGGGGCGGTATAATAAATTATGACTTAACTATTTTCAACTGTTTTAACTCTCAGCGGTTACCAGTAGGATAATCTCTTGGTTGCAGGGGTATCGCTTAGATTTATTTAAGTTAGCTACGTGTGAAATGGGTAACCCCAAGCAGCTTCTCCCTTTCTTTAATAAGCCGGTAATGGTGCTTTATACTGTCTTTCACTTCAGACACCTTCGACATGATTGTTTAATTCTAAAATTTAATATCTTGCCATCGCATGGAGTGGTTTACTTTCTCTCGTCCATTCATAGAATTTCACATTCGTATGAATTAGACCTAGCCCCTGTATTAGTGCTCTATAATATCGAAACAAGTCTGCTAACTGGAAATTGCGAAAGAACTATGATCCTGATGAGCCGAAATTTAGGTGGCCAGTCGACAGCCGATGGTGAATGTGCGTATGTAAACCGTACGTGGCGAGATAGTGTTGCATGACATATACTCTCAATTTTTTACAGGATATCCTTGTTTCTCAGCTCGCACCTTTCTCAGCTCGTAAAGAATATACTTAACTTGGTAGTTGCTGTCTATCATTTAGTACTTATATCACATGTTGCAGAAAAAAACAACTAAGTATGCTGATGAGAACACATCATTGATGGAGAACCAGATGTGAATTGATGTTTGTTTTGGACAAATGGTTTGCTACCTGGCATTTTGAAACTCTCATTAGTTCATAAGTGGCATCATTTGTAGCACAAGATTCAATGCTGTCCATTATCAAACACTCTCAAAATCTCGGACTTAGTGATCGTAAATTAGGATTCTTCCCATTGTGTTGGGAAGGAGAAGAATTTGGAGATAATATTGTATAATATTACATTGACGGTCCATTCTATTTGTATGTTATTTCACAAAATGTATTGTTGATCAGCCATGCGATTGTCGGTTTGTCACTCAACTGATTAAGTTTACTATAAATGCGCGGGATTCGAACTGTATGAAGTTTTTTCACTCTTCATGATGACAACCAGCTGTTAGGTAATAGGATCCCGAATTTCTCTCGATGTAGTTAGAAGCCCCTGGTCAATAGTTCAAAGATGTTAGGGCACATAAGTATATGCAGGGCGAAAGTGAAAACGAGAGAGCTCATAGATGTCTGCAGAGGCGACCGTCAAAACCATTACGATATCCGTTGATCAGCAGGTTGCAATTAAGAATGTGTTGTTAGTAAGGCAAGGCGGTGTGTGATTGACGGTAAGACAGTGCTGCACAATATTGTTGAAATTAGCGGACAAGCCGATAAAGAGCATACAAATAGAAACCTGACTTTCAGAAAGAAACCCAATTACCTGAAGCCCAGCACCAGATTGGTAACCAAAGAACTTGGGGTGAGTCAGGAAGGAGAAAAGAAAAAACCTCAACAAGAATTTGATAGAGCTCGGAAACAGCGGGATTGTTGTAGTGAATGTTGAGGAGAGTCGAGAAGTTCCTCGGAAGCACACTATAACAGGCTGGATCCTGAAGGAGCTTTTGCTTTTTGGCCTTAGGGTGGAGCATAGGAATTGAAATTAGGCACTTAGAGCAGGGAATGATACACATCAATTGATCTTTGATAGCGTTGAATTTGGAAATAATTAAATTCTTTTAGGAGTCGTGATCCAGTTTAAATTATACCTAAATTTATTTTAGTCCGATCAATTATGTCCATTTTCTATATTTAAAGTCTCCCTGTAACAAGTTTATTTTGTTAAATAAATCTTAATTGATAAGTTTGTACTTATTTGGGTGGCGGTTTTTCATATTTTGCCGGGAAATTCTCGACATGAGTCTTGTCTCAAACCTGGATATTTTTGAGGAGGCTGGAATGACACTTGTTGGGGATTCTTTAAAGCTTAGTTATGGCTAATTCCGAACAATTGAGAGAGTGTGGAGTACGCTGATTAGGTCTGATAAGAATATATTAAAATTTTATCGCAATTATCATCTTAATATATAAATAAGGTCAGAGTCTTAAATTTCGATTATTAATAAAAAAATGAGTTACTAGTTTATATAATATTGTGACAAGAGAGTGCTATTAAGTTAAAATCTAGTTAATCTTATATGATATGAGAGAGAGTATAGACGCGGTGACCAATTATCTCTCCTCACCACTTCATCTCACAAATACCATCACTACTTCCTCTACTATACAGGGCGAGGAATCACCTACCACCTTCGGAGCGTTCTCATCTCTTTTTTGACATCTGTCACTGTCTCTTATTTTCTTTGAAATTGCTTTGCCAGTTTCTCTCTTTCTTTTTCTTCTTTCCTCGCCTCCACAGCCCCTCCTCCTTTTCTCGGTGCCCCACTCCACACCTCCACCTAACGGCCCCTCGCCAGAATCGGCTTAATCTCCTCTAGACCTACCTTAATAGTACCCTATTTCGCGCCTCATTACGTGAGCTATATATTCAGTCTATTTATCACATATTAGGGAGTGAATGATTATTGTTTGTCGAACGGATAAAGCACAACATTACAATAGCTATCAAGAAATGAAGCCGCGTTGGCTCTTATTTAACTAGTTAGTGATTGCAACAACAACTCACCAGAGATGAGTTCCCACGGGAAAATATACATATATATGATAAAAAAAATTATTTACTTATATGGCGTGTATTGAAACTTAATAGCTCTGTGAAAATCTCCCTCCTTATCTCTGACATTTAGCTAGCTTTTGGTCAAGAAAAAGTAGCATGGCAGGCTAGGCCCAATATATCTTGCTGAACGCACGCATAACTTTAAAAAAGAAAACAACTTAATGGGTCAGTTAGATAGTGATAATGTCGATAACACTTTCATATTAATTCTATTAGCACTCTCACGATTCTCTTATTCTCGGTAAGTTCCAACTTATAGAAGACCTATAATTGTATTACACCTCTTAAATATATACAGAATCGATGATTATTATGTGTTACCACATAACTTTGCAGGTTAAATTGATAACTATAATGTAAGGCTTACTAGAAAAAAAGGTGGGGAAACCTGATTATTACAATATGGGTACTTAATTATTGAGTGGTTGCTCTGACGTATTCCTCGCGGAGAGATAACTCGCTCTGAATATTCCTTACGCTTCATATTATTTTGTGTTTTCAAAAATTAAATAGTGGATACTGGTATAAGTCCACCTAGAGTCACTGTATTGTGTCTTAATATAGTGCTGCTCAGATCTAGCTCATGAACTCTTTAATTATACTCTACTAAACCCACCACCTATATTAAACCTAGCTTACTTAGAATATCCTAACCTAATTGCTTCTAAAGAACACCGTACACGTTATCAAACATCTACACTTTGAGATATCTGCTATGCTAACACAAAACACATCTTAAATACCCTCACGCTGTAGTGATCTGGTTTTGTTCCATACGCTTCAAGTTCTAATCTTCTCTCTTGTACCAAACCTATGGGTCTGCGAATCTCTCTTCACTCATATTGTACATTAGTAATTCTTACCTTCTCATGGCTGCGAAACTCGTATTGAGTCTCCTCACGCTGTGTCGATCACGAGGAGTAAGCTCACAAGCACACGCATTGAGCTATCTGAGTCAGTCAATTATTACTCAGTATGAGAGTATATATACACAATAAATGTGTCTTAGAAGAATTAATCTAGTTGCTCTTACTCAAGTAGTAGACCACAGTTGCTGTATCGTCTCTCACGTCGGCTCCACGCTCTCGGCATCGCGCGATGCGCTTAGCTCGTGACGTGACTTTTGCAATGTCAGTAGTATACATTGTCAGACTGCTATATCCCAACTTTCATCAATTCACATGTGTCTTAAAAATAATAACCTCTTACGTACGTACACGACATGTCACTCAAGAGCTCCATATATATTTTCTCTACAGATTTATGGATTAGAGAGGTGTATATGGCTTCCAACGTGATTCGCGTATTGTGTTTGTCCCAACAATTACAATACAGATCTGATGATATTCCTGATTGGTGTACTTTAGAGCGAGTCATATTATATTAAAGACAAAATAAATAGACATTAACTGTGGGTGACGGATTGATATTTAGAGAAATATACTGTATAAAGAAAAATATCTTTGTTTTGAACCTGACAATGATTATATAATGTTAAACTCTTGAATATACGATTTAAATTACTACTAGCGCTGATGAGGGTTTTGTTAGAGCAGTTATGTGGTGAGTAGAGAGATATGGAGCAGAAGATGTTCGTATATGATGTTTCATCTCATCACTACACTGGTGCGAGAGTGGGTGCTCCGGAGTAGAAACACACACTGTCACCTTTGTAGTGATGAGATGGTACGAAGAAAGACCAACAATTACTCTATTGTGAAGTAATAAACCTATTAATAATAGCACTACTTTTCCAAAATATTGCATAGGATAGCAGCTTCTTAGATAATCAAAGAGAGTCTTTAGAGTTTCGATTAAAGGCAATAAGATATGAGACTTCTGAAATTGAAACAAAATTAAGTGAAAATATATTGTAGGTTTATTAGGAATTAGAACAATTTAAATTTCGATGTGAATGGTTGTCCAAGAGTATCTCTCATAGGTGTTCACGTTTTTGTCATGCACAGTGTAATTTATATGAAAACAATATCATATAAAAGACAAGTATATAGTCTAACATCTTTTGAATGCTCACGTACCCTCTTGCATCTCTTGCAATTTATCTCTAACCCTGAGATAATGTCAACGAGTTTGCTTGGTTGGACTAATGACTTCGCAAATATTTAGAGAGCGGTATGAACTCATCGACTCTATCGTATTGATACACATATTAAGAGGACATAACAGGGACCCTTCTGCTCCGCGTACATAGTGTCCGTCTTATTATATTTGCAAATCATATATGAGATCTCACCGCTGCTGCTATATAGCCTGTGCGCACTACTACTATCTGCTCTGCGCGGTCAATTTGACAATACTCCACTTCTCGAGCTCTTTTCGCCACTAATGGATAACTCAGTGGCAAGATACTCTACGCAACGCTCAATTATTGCGCGGCCGACTCTCTATTGAGAAAGTGAGAAGCGCAGGTCTGGTCTATCCATACTACATTATATGTTCAGCAATGCTCGTATATAATCTCCTCAGAGCGTTGTCACGATACTATTCTAGCTGTGTCCATACACTTAGTGTGAGTGTGTTAATGTTATTGAACATGGACTAGTAGGCAATGCCTGATGGCAGTCAAAGATGAGGTTCACGCTTAATTATGGCAAGCAAAAAATCTGGACAAAATGGAACTTTTTAAATGCTTCTCCCAAATTCAGCAAATGGGGCGGAAGTGAATTAAGATTAAAAAATATCTCTGATGGGATAAATTTATCCAATCGTCATTAAATGCATTGAATAATTGAAAAAGCTCTCATAAATTGAATGTGCACTCAATCCCGGGTAGTGGCCATATACCAACATTGCAAATACTAATTGTGGACAGTTAAGATCAGCGTGTATATTGTTATATGGTTTTGTAGGTAGATACTTTTTCTGATTGATTAATGTGTGTTCGCATAAAATCCTTCTGTTCATGTCTCACTAATAGTCCATGGTATAGACTCTACGACGGACCTCTACAGCGCGCCAATGGTTTTTGCTATCTGCACGTCGATATCGATGATCTGATTCGATTCTCTCCCCCACCATAAGCCTCTTAGACTGTACATATCACGCCGTTCCTCCATACTGCTGCTCAAATATGTCCATATATTTATCTTAATATCTTCACATGACCTAGTCGATATACTCTCCTCCACATACCCTCACTTCATCTGCCTACCAATACGCACTGCACCAACTTTTTGAGACATTTATCTCCATAATTCGAGAGTGAAATATAACTTTATCGCATACGTGGACATATTACGAGTACAATTCTATACGCTCGACACTCTTTACAACTTATCGAATAGTACGAACAACTGTCCGGGTCCATAACAAATATATTGGATAATATGCAAGATGATCAGATATCCAATCTTAAAAACATTACATATATAAATATTAAATGCACATCAATTTACATTGTTTCATTTATTACAATTTATCTGGCAACCATATGACATGGACGAACCTGGAGATACATGCATGAGGAACATTGTGGTATGTTATATAATATAAAATATTTTATTTATATTAAAAGTTATATTAATATATACATTTTCTATATATTTCAGGCTCAACAGATACAATCATTTCGTCTAAGTACTCAACCTGGACCAACATATTTTGAAGGGCTCAATAGGTTGTTGGATAGATACGATGCCACATTAGATAATATGTGTGAGTTCGTCATGCATTCAAAAGAAATCCACCAACAAACGAAAATACTCCATCCACATCCCACAGACAAAGGAGACGTTGCAGCCGAATGTCTACTAGTTCAAATGAATGTAATAATATTGGGGTAGATATATCAGATCCTTCTACAGCGTATAACCTCAAGATTACTATTTGCCTCAACCGTCTTAACAAGATGATTGGTTTAATCAACCCCGGACATGTCAAGTCATGCAGAATCTTATTCTGCACATGTTGATCTTGATCTTGGCTTTGGCATTAATCAACCATATGCACCAGGATATAACATTTAACCAATTTCATTTTCCTCATTTAGTGCATATCGTGATTATGGGGAGTCCAGTTCTGCAACAACATCAAGTCGATTGCATATTAATGTCGATGACGATGATAATGAACAAAATGAGCCAACATAGAATGTGGTTGAGGAAATAAGAAGACTTCGGCGCCAACACCACCGACGTAATTGTGGGACGGGCGGTCACTTCTAACATTTGTATGTTATTGTCATAATACTTGTAATAGTTGACCGTATCTTTTTTGTTAATAAATTTTAAAAGTTATTATTAGTTATAGTTAATCAATTATTAAAATTAATAATTATAAGAAGTAATAATAAATATAATTATGATTTATTATAATTAGTAAATTATTAATTATTTACTAAATATTATTAATTACAATTTCTAAATTTAAAATTATAATAAGCAATAAATATATCTTTTATAAAAAAAAATTAACCAAAAAAAAAAAGAAAAATAAGGAGTCGTGGACTAGGTTCGCGACTCCAAACCAGAAATGAAGAAAAAAAATTGTGTCGAGTCATGGATGCCAACTGCGACACTACACAAATTTGTTAACATATTTATAAAAAAAATATTTTTATAATTTCTTTTATAATAAAAAAATAATTAAGTCAAAGTATACTTGCAATAGGCAAACAAATGGACACCTTTATGTCCTGGATAAGTTAGGTTTTAATTCAGACACTGTTCAATCATATGCTAAACTCACAAGCTCTTGTCTCACTACTCAAATATGTACACTACTCTTTGGTATATGAATCCTAGACACCCTTCTGTGTGAAAGGAAGTGGATGGGCCAGTGATGCAAGGAAAACGTAAAAAACGATATAAAAAACAATAAAGACAATTAAAATAGGAATAAAGGGATGTAAATATTTAAAAATCATACGAGTATTATACTTCGCTATAATTTATTTTTTTTATTATCAAATAAGTTTTATGTAACTCAATGTATTCATTTACGTATACATTCTAAAAGAATTACCCATACATGCATAAAGAAATATATTGAGAAAATCAACACAGATTTATAAATTTCAAAATTAAATTTCTAGAGTTCAATCAATTCTTAATTTATTGCAAAACAAAGTATGCCTTCAATATTTCAAAATAATTTTTTTACTAACATAAAATATGATTAAATTAAAATTTTAAAATATTATTACCATTAATTTGTATTTTTATCCTTAAAATAGTAATGCATATCGCTTTTGACCTTTCTTCTAAAAATTTTGTGTCAATTCAAAAGGGACCTATAAGAATTGAAATAAGAGAAGTGAAAATAAAACTTGTTATATTTCTTTTAAGGATAATTATATGAACCTCCCCTTTCAGTATGGGAATATACAAATTTCCCCCTCTTATTATAAAGATTACAAATACATCTCCTGACTAACCACGATTAAGGTTGACTAGCGAAATTTTAAAATTTACACTTTTATCTTCACTTCAAAAATTAAAAATATAGATAAATAATTAGGTAAAATTAAAAAGAATTGAAAAGGCAAAACACCCGTAAGCTTTTCTCGTCTAATAGAAATCTCTCTATCTTGCTTCTCTTACTTGTTCCTTCAAACCTCTCATTCATACTATAAAAATCATTTCTCCTTGCTCAACAACCACCTTGAGAATTTCACAACCGACCGTGATAGTTTTAAAACATTAGAGGCTCACAAACAGATTATACTGGTAGAAAGTACATCTAAATGTTAGTTTGATTGATGGATGGACCAATATGTAATGGTAATAAAAAAAATGTAAGTTTATGTAATTTTCATAGTAAGAGGAGGGAATTTATATATTCGCATAGTAAGAGGGAGGTTAGTGTAATTATCCCTTTCTTTATATCACCCAGAAACAGTTTCTTGGCTGTGCTACCACATACTTAGTTGCACAAAGAGCTTTCTGAATCTACTGAGAACTGCCACAAATGTTAATATTCATATACACAAGCAAGTTCACATTTCTTGAAGGTTCCCTCATCCTGGAATGAGTTGACATTGCAAGCTACATAGAAATGTCAGATACCGTGATCAAAGCAATTGATTTGATCTGAATAAAGACAACAAAGAGATGAATCAATGAAGTGCAAGTATCAATTGTATCACCTAGTTCAATCCTGAAAAACGGAAAGAATTACGGTACTCTGGTTTGAAGCATCAGGAAGAATTTCCACCTACTGAAGTTCCTGATGATTCGATAACATCCTTCAGTCTTAGTCCCTCTTCAATCGTTTTCCGTCGCTCGCCAAACCCTTCAACAGCCCTGTTTAGTCTCTTTAACCAAATGTCGTAATCAACAGCATACGGTGTCCCACATATGCTGTCTACATAATCGACAAATGCCTTCAAGAGAGGTGAAACTTCGCCTAGTTGTTGCTGGATGACACGCTTTGCCCAGCATCTCTGCCTCCATTTGAGTGCTGATTCAATCGAATCTTGCTGTTGCATGGATCCACCACAAAGAAAATAGATAAGGTAACAAGGCTCTCAACGTCTGATGACGGACAGAGCTTTCCGTGCTGAAGTGCATAGGCTGATGAGAACTGTAAATTTAGCACAGGGCTGTCTCTGTCCTCCAGAACTGCATGGCCCCATGAGATCAGAACAAAAATACTATTTGATGTTGGCCCTTGTTTGTCGGTGATGCGCATTATATTCTCTGGCCGAATATCACCGTGAAGGATATTTGCCATCTTTGCACTCCTCAAAGCTGCTAGGCAATCTCTGCAGCAACGGGTTGCTTCTTCAGCAGAAAATGGACCGTCATGGGCAATGATGGATGAAAGTGGTTCCCCCACTGGACAAGTGACCAGTTTGGTGTTCCACAACAAGGATGATCGCAGCGCCCCTTTGGACTTTGCTTTTCACAAGGACCAGAGTGCACAATTCTACCAGAAGCTATTATTTCAGGCAGATGTTTACTTGAAATACCCTGCTCCTTTAATATGTTCAATACTTTAGTTTGCCTCTGCACTTGGTACCAAAGGTTCATGTCTTCCCAATGGCTCCAGACGCGACGGGTGTGATCCAACATATAACGTCAACAATTCTGAGTGACTCTCCGCAGCAACAGCAATATACGAAGAACCATTCCCATCATCAAGGAACTTGTATTTGATAACTTTTTAGCCCTTGGTTCTGATCTTCAAGTAATACTATTTCACCCTGAATAAAGTTCAAGCGCAGTCCTTTCCTGTGATTATTTTCACACTCTAGTTCAACAATTTCTCCGTCGTAGTTGCTACCATGTTCATAAGGAACTAGAGAGTTTTCATTCTTCACAAGCCGAGTCTCTGCTCTGCGTTTTTGGAGGCGAAGACTATGGTTTGCTGCAAGTGAGGCCATTGACTTCCTCGGTGGGCCATTCCACTGCACAATGGAGTAAAACATTGCCAGAAGAACCTGCATGGTTCCCAAGTCCCCCAATTTACATTTCCAAGCTTGTTCCATATTCGGTCTATGGGGGAAATGCTGACTTCTGCATGGCTCGTGATCCATTCCATGGACTGATATGGTTATTTAAATCAACTTCAAGTTTGCCAAGATCGCCACCAAGTTTAACGACACCTCCAAATTTAGAATCAATAACAGATACAAAAACGTAATCAGTGGTAACCGTATGTATTTACTCAAACTCCTAGAGAACAGTATATGAATAGCATAGAAGAGAGCTTCACAGACAACTGAAGAGGAAAACCCAGATTCTTTTCCTTTGACAAGATTTCGCTTGAATAAACAAACTTCACTACATCGTCCCAACGAGCATGTAGATTGCCCTTATTTTTTGACATCAGAGCAGCACCACAGAGTCCGCCAAGCCTTCCCCTAGATATTGCTTTCTCAACAGTGTAAAACCTTGATCCAGGATAACGAGGGCAACCTACAAAATACGGCAATGGCTTATTCTTATGCCAAAACGCACCACAGTCCTTCTGCAGCAGTATGCAGAAAATCCTCCAGTGCTGGGAACTCATCTTCTTTAAGATTGTCGGAGGAATAAGGTGGGGAAGGCATTCGTAGAAGCTGTTGAAATAGAACCCCCTCCAATGCAAAATCAAGGGTACGCAATTCATCAATTAAGAAGGGGGAGCTAAAATGCTGTTCCCCATTGCTAGCTTTACCATATAAATTTTCCACCACCCAATCCTCAAGGTACTCTGCAAATATATTAAGGTCCGCGATTTCGTTGAATACTCCTTGAGGACTTTATACACCCTTTTTGAAGTTGGGATGAATTTGCTTGAAGTGCTGGATATTGTACAAACAGAAGCTGCTGCTGTGATGGAATTTTTCACATTGTCAATATTTGATATATTAAGGAGAGGAAGAATCAGTCAACGTAAAGTAGAGACAATCTAATCAATATAGCAACACTTACAAAGTTATATGATGAACTCCGAGTTTCAGTGACCAGCACAATCTTAAAGTCGAGAACAATAAAGGGTTAAATGCAGACACCTCCTATCTATAGGGGTTGCACTTTACCCTCAAACTATCAATCTGTCTCCAACTGTTGTAAATTGTTCACCTATCCCTCAATTTGCCTAATATATATAAATATTTCAACCAGGTACGGTCTTCTAACTATGAACTATATTTATGATTATTCTAGCAAGATAAGAAAAGTTAATTTTCATAATTGTTCTTCCCATCATTGTTTTGGTACACGTAGAAAATGTATAACATTGTAGTTCAATCTAGGATGAATGAGAGATGGTGATGACTACCTGTCTTACCTCATCAAATTCAAATCCCAGGCAACTCATAGTATTCACTAGGCAGATACACAAGTACTTATATATCATAACAATTATTGTGGAGTTACCACAAAAACAATTTTTCATTATCCAACATACTATTAGTAGAAGAAAATAATTAAAAGAAAAAATTATGACTATTAGATAACTCGAATTAACTAAATTGCTGGTATATCAAAATCACAGGATCATATTTTGGGTAAATATTCTACTTTTTTAATCAAAAATAAAGCTTGAATGATGAACTACAATATTTTAAATAACTTAGGGGGTTAAATGCATATATTTTAAGATTATGAGACACATAATGCCATGCATTTCCGAATCTCTAGCAGAAAATTCTGTCAGAATGAGAACTGGAGTAGGAGAAACACTTTTAAATGTTGAGTCAGTGTTCTCTACACAATTTCATAGTTTTAAGGGTAGAGTACAATCCCCCGTATAAGTTGGGAAAGTATCCTTATTTAACCCCAAAGTTTATGTAACATACGTTTTCAATCTCAACACAATTCTGTTTCTTTTTCTTTAAGAAAAGGAATAGAGATTGTTTCAATTAGTAAATGAGTGAAATATTTCACAGATTGTTTTAAGGACTATCACTTATTATGTGCTCCCAGTAAACTATCAATCCATTCTTCAGATTTGGTGTTTGATCTTGTACAAGCTCTCCAGAATCACAAAACTGAGCACATGGATGGGGGGAAAACATATGTATACTCAGCTTGCACGGTTACACGTATAAAGTATAATACAAGATGAAACCAAAACGAGGTAGCAGATTCGAACTGAAAGTTTAGTGAATCAATTTTCCTTCAATGTACATTTATCACACTAAGTACTAGTTTCAGAATACTTTTTAGAATAATATCTATAATATTATAAAATAAAACCTGTTGCAATACCAACTTTTGAATACCTAAATTTACTCCTTAATTCATTTCTTCCCTTCAAGAAAAAAATTGATCAGAATAGTAATTTCAATGTTTTATAATAAAATTACAAATTTTTTGTCATGTAAACCCACTACTCCATGTTTCTCTCTTACCTTACTTTTCCATGTGTTTTCCCTCACAAACTTCCATACTTTTAATAAACCCACAATTACAATATCTATTTTCTCTCACCTCACTTCTTAGCTTACTACATGTTCTTTTTCTCACGGACTGCTTTCTTTCTCATCCCATGATACCACGATTGTTTCTTTTCATAAATTTATTTTTTCGCTTCATCTCACATCTTCTTTATATGCTCGCACGAATCGAGTGTAGCAACCAGTACTTAGATAAAAGGAAAACGAAATAAGTGTAAAAATCAATACTTAGCTCCATAAATTTTATGTACGAACTATTTGTTTATATGACCTTCACCTTTTATATCAAACAACGAATGCATTTTTCCTTATTGTTTTCCTCGCACAAGTCCAATTCCAAGGAGGACGGTACATTTAAAGTGTAATCACATTAACGGATTGAGACAGCTTTGGAGAGGCTCAATTAACCGCATACTCTTTCTTTTTCTTTTCAGGAAATGTAAAGCTTTCTAGTTTGCAGTGTTTCATACCATACAAATATGAAGCTCATCCAAGATAAATACAACGACAACTGTATGAGGTCTGCAGGTGGAAATCCTTTGCATGTTTACATTGATGGACTAGCCTGAATTGGATCCAAGCTAGTCCAATATTTACTTTTTTCAGAACCAGCATGGGCCTTGACATTGTTTGGACTATGGTTGGATTGTCAACCACCTCTTGAGGTGCCGTTTGACCAGCCTAGAAATTACAGGCGCCCTCAACTATGCCTGATAAGAAAGCTCGGAACAGTAGGTGACCAAGTGGGCTAAATAAAAAAAAATCTAAGACTAGAGAGCGTTTAGGCATTTCACAATTAATCACTTGAAATGATCCAATGAAGTAAATAATGTATTAGAAAATCAGACTTTTTTTCCCATTTTCAATACATTCAAGTAAACAAGAAACACATCTTATTAAATAGTCCCATCACGCATTTGATCCCACTCAATCGTATCATTCAATTGTCTCATTCCCAAAAGTAAGCAAGCCCCAAGTATTGTACTGACATTCTTCAGGTGCCACTAAAAAGCAAGAATATTATTTCTTTCCTACAATTTAAGTAGTTAATTGGTCGCTATGTTATAATAATTCTGATCTCAGAGAGATCTTAACTTAAAGCATATTCGACTTAAGAACGGGTTTTCATCTCACATTCCTATGTTTTGAGCAGTAAATTCCGCTAGCCATGATCACCAGACATTATTTCTTGAACTAAAATCAATACCAATAAAGGCAACAAGTTCTCATTTTCTATGAGCAAAAACAAAGAACCAAAGTATCAGATATCCAAAGAACATACCAGATTCAGGCTTCCTAAAACTTCCATCGAAACTTGGCCCAGGGGATGAGTCAGACTCATTTCTTTGAATACCTGTTCATATGAGTGGTAACTGTCACAAATCGGACCTCGAGATCCCTCACAATACCATGCGAGAAACTGACTGGTAAATGAAAGCAGGCTTAATAAATAAGTGAAACAAGGACAATGACAAATTGAAAGAACAGCAAAATGTTCAAACTCCAAGAGCAAATAGTAGGATGACCAGCATGAACTCCTTGAAAAGCGAGAATAGCAGAAATACTCATTATCTGAAAGAAGACCAAGATTTCTGCCATATATATTTAATAGCTCATAGTCACATATGAGTTTAAGAAGTTCATCACTTGATAACCAAATATCAAATTCTAATGTTTAAAGATGCTGAATTATTTGTCAGCAATGCACGGAAAGTGAAGCTTACGACCAAATTAGGCAAGAATGGGTGTCCTTAAAATACCAGAATAACACTTTCTAACTCAAAGAATTCAGAGCACCACTAAGATTAATACCTTAACAATTTTGACTCGGTTTGGCAACCAAGATTGAGTGCAGCTACAACCATTGGACTGATATTTAATTAATGACCGAAAGGTTTTGTGTCATGACATGCATTAGAATTCATACAATAATATGTTGCATCATTGAGACATAGTTCGTTCACCATAGATTTGTTCCATATCTTTCTTACTTTGAATCTATAGAAACTGAGTACTAATATCCCACCCTCTGGAAATAATTCTAACTCAAATGATGAAGCATTAATATATAAAAGGTGAACTTTTAAAAAATTTATGCTAGAATGATAAGGATGCTACCGTAAACTTCATACGCGTAGGCAATGCATGAGAATGAGCCCACTTGCTCTTAATCAATTCTTGCTACCAAACTTTTTCAAATTTCTTCTTTTTTTTTTTTCCTTAACTTAGAAATATCAAAGCGCCCAAGGTAGTTCAAGCAAATTATTTTGCCCAAGTGACAGAAGGTAAGAGTAGATTTTCCTCAAATACAATTTACATCTGAATGGCTAACATCACATGTATCCTACTGTAGCTGTATTATTCTCAAAATTCTATCTGAATCTCCTACTTCATTCACTCCTAGTCTGAAAAGAGCCATGGGAAGTGGGAAAACAAAAACTAACTGAAGAATGTACACAGTTACAACACTAGTTCTGAATTAATGAACATAATCAATATCAATTTATACATCAAGAGTCAAAGTCCAATGAAAACTTTCAAGGTCTGACTTAAGTGATGTCAGATTTTAATTGACCAACTCCCATTATGAGCCCAATGTACAAGCAAATCATCTAAAACCAGAACGTTAACTTGCAACTAGAAATCAAAACCAAGGACAAGAAAGCCCGATTCTTTCTTCATATTTCTCAGCATCCGTGCCCAGTTTAAGGTGATATTCAAGACTAGGTCTACCTTTGAGAAGGTGAAAGTAAAACACCTTTCCTAAACACTGCCCACAAGTGAAGAATTTCCTCCTCATTCACTTGCTCCTTATTTTCTTCTTCTTCTTACTCTTTTCTTTTTTTTTTGTTTTCTTCAATGAGAGCCCATTTGACTAATCTGAAAAATCTATCTTCTTATGTGGAGAACACTTGAAACAAATAATGAAACTAAAAGATAAAAAAGAAAAATACCCAACAAAGTAAACAAGCAAATGTGGTGGGAGTGTATATGAGAAATGCACATGAACAAGTCACCTAGTCTCATCTTGAAAGCCGCTCCAATGGCGATCTCAGACAAGACAACCCCAGCAAGAATTTCAAAGTGCAGCTTCCAAATCTCTGATGAATCTTGGCTGGGAATACCCTTGAAACTCAACTCCTCTCACATAATGCCAAGACATAATGTGGACCAAAATACAAGGCACAAGAATGTATGGAGTGGATTGCAAAGACAGAGAGAGAGAGAGAGAGTCAAAAAGCTACAGGCTTTGGTAATGGAAATGAGTGCAATGAAGTGATTCTGAAAGGGACGAAAACGAAATGAATTGAATAGTTGAAGGGGGGGTTTGAACTTTGAATGATGATGGTGATGGTGCCTCCCACAAGTTTCTATGGCATTATTTTAATGTATGTGGTGGGTTTTGCTTTTGTTTTCATGCATCTTCTTCTTTGTCTGCTTTCTGTTCTCTCACTCTTAGCCATTATTAATGTTAATGTTAATGCGACCACAGAATATTTTGCCAGAAAGGAATTAAGTATTCTTGCATCATCAGCAATCTACTTCACATAATTATAGCTCCACCCCTTCAACTTTTTACACTTCACAAGAATTCTCTTTAAGTTTGACAAAATGCATTATACTTCAATTTTTCATTGTCAAATTTCCGAATAGTTATGTAAGTAGGTCTGTCAATGCGCAGGGTCACTCTCTTTGAATTCGAACCCAATGAATATTCATAGTAAGTTTTTCGTATTGTATCCAAATTATGCTCAAAAGAATCGGATAGAGTTTGAGTCTTACTTATTTGAGACCCATTTAATTTTTTTCTTTTATAATATATTTAACAAAATAAAAATTCTCAAATTTAAAATTTACATTCGAGTCAACTTATGAGATAATCTTTAAAATAAAATAGTTATGATTTTTTATTATTTAATGAAATATATGCAGGAACAAGGTAATATTATTTATAAGAAAATTATGAAAAACAGATATAATATAATATTAAAAAATATATGAAAATAAAAATAAATAACTACCAAAATATAGGGGGGAAATAAAAATAAAATTAATTAATTAATTAAATTAAATATTAAAGAATACAAAATGGCATATCATATAACGTGAGACACTAAAAGAGTACCCATACTCGATAATAAAGTATAAATACTCGTTTATTAAATTGACAACTCTTAAAATGGGTGTAATATGATAACACTTATTAATCTCTACAAAATTATAAATACAGCTTCTAAGGATATGTAATTGTAATTACAACTTACAATTTACAACTGCAATGTTAGAAATTGTATTTATAATTTTTTAAATAATAATGTATTTGCATAATTAGATCTAACCTCAAAGGATATAGATGTAATTCATACTAAGTATTATTGATTCATTCTGTAAAACTCTATTCCTTGTACGAGATCTTTATTTCACTTTGTTTCTTTTCGATCTTAAATAAACAAGTTGTTGGTCCCCTAAAAAACTATTTAAATAATTAGTAGTGGTTGCACGCGGTTCTAGCAAATATATAAAAAAGAACTATGATGTGAGATGAAGAGATAAAAGAAATTTATGATAAGAAAGAAAAAAAGTCAAATAGAGAAATGTCAGGTGATGTGTCAGAGAAAAAATATATTGTAATTAGATGTTTATTAAAAAAAAATAGAGGTTTGTTAAAAATATAAACATGGGGAAGTTTGCAAAGAGAAACATGGAGTAGTCGGTGACAGATTTTTTTTTGTTTTGTAAAATTGTAAAATTATTATAAAAAAATTAAAATTACAAAAACATGGAGTAGTGGGTGAAAAGAAAAAATTATAAAAATTATGAAATTATATAAAAAAATCAAATTATTATTTTGACCAAATTTATTTTATAAAAGAATAAATGAATTTAAAGGTAAATTTGTATATTTGAAAATTTGATACGAAAAAAATTTATTTTATAATAGTATAGATGTTATCAAAGGGTGGTCGATGGTCTATGTAGCTCATTATCTATACTATACAGAAAATAAAAGGCCTTCCATATTTATAAATGGCGGTTAATTACACCGGGATATCAATTTTTTATAAAGCCAAAAATACCCTTCAACCAATAGAATAACTAACTTATTTAACTTTTCAAATTTTACATTAATTTTTCTTTTTTTTTTTTTTTTCTTTTATTTCTAATGTAATGTATCGATTTATATATATATGTACTATAAAAAAGAAAAGGTATTCCACTCTCACAAATGGCGGTAATTACAACGTGACAGATTTTTTATAAAGCCAAAAATGCTTTTCAACCAATAGAATAACTAACTTATTTAACATTTCAAATTTTACATTAATTATTTTTCTTTCTTTTCTTTTCTTTTCTTTTATTTCTAATGTAATGTATTGATTTATATAATATATATATATATATATATTTATAATACTATTTCTAATATATTTTAAAATATGAAAAAAAATTATTTATTATATACACACAAAAACAGCATACCACAACGATTAATATTAAATGTTGTATGTTTACAGAATGAAAGTACATTCGACCTATAGATAAAAAATGTAGAATATGAAGATATACATGAAAATGATTACAGTAAAAATGTAAATAAAGAATTTACGAGAACAAAGTAATAAATTGTTTTCAGAGGATGAAATAGAAAAATTGGAGTGGGCTCAAATGCAAATTGCTAAAAGATAAAGGGTGGAATTAGAATTTACAAATGTAGAGTTCACGGGCACAAAAACAGGGAATGGGGGGCATAGCTGGAATAAAAATAATGTGGGGAACAGCACCCAACTGCCGGTTATAGCTCAACCTCAACCTCAACCTCTGCAGTAGGTCCCACTTAAAGTGATGCTGCCCATGTTCCCCATACGTGGCTTCTTCCACGCGCTCAACTCTTTGTGTTCACTTTTTTTCTTTTCTTTTTTAAGAAAACAAAAAGGTTGTGGCTCGGTTGTTGAATTTTAGAGGCAAGAATTTTTAGTTATACTGTGGCACAGTGTAATTAAAATTTAAATAATATAATTATTATTTTTTAAAAATATATATTAATTAAATAAATAAAATATAATAAAATAATAATGATTGTGAAAAGTTATTGAGAGAATAGTGGGGTAAGGAAAGAAGAAGTTGGAGGTTGAGAAAAAAATTAAAATAATAAAAAAAAATCAAATAAGAAGAGACACCGATTAAGTGTTCTCTCTTAATATAAAGATATAGATATAAGAATTAATATGGTTTGTTTGGGTAAGATTTACTTTATAATATATTTTTATAATACTTTTCATGTTTTTATACCTCATGGAGAAAAGGCTTAATAAAGAGCGATAAAGTCACTTCGATAAAAAGATAATGAAAAATAGACTATAAATTTCTAGAGTTGTATATATTTATTAAATTAGTCTTCGTAAAAGAATATTATCCATATGTTGATATTTAATGGAGGGGTAAGAATGACTTTACACTCCTCCCCCGAATTAAATATTTGAAGTAGTATAAATAGCCCCAAAACATTGTAAATAGGAGTTGTTGCTGAATTGATAGCGAAGAATTTTTTAAGTTGGGACTTGACATGTATTAAAAGTGTGTTCTGATTGTTTGTCATTAATTTAATTTTTATTAAATTTGGCTTTGTTGTGGGAACGAGGCCATAAGCCCGTCTGAAACCTCTCGATTCGCGACTAATGATGTAAGTAAGTATCATACATTGATTACAGATCAAGAATTTGAATGACTTATAAGTTCCAAGTCTCCCTTATTCTAGCTAGATGTCTTATGATGTTTGTATCATCATTAAATAGATTACGATGATTCTCAAGCTCTTCGTTTTTGTCATCTGCTCGATGGATATGCCAAGGTAACAACATTGAGGAGAATTTTAAGATATCAAATCAATCGACACAATTAGGCCAGTTAACTTGTTTGTATCTAGAATGCATGCACATTTTTGTTTTAAAAAAAATAAAAATTGTGATAACAATTATCTATAATAAACAAAAATAGAAAATAATCATCTGTTCAAATTTCACATTGCATTTATAACAAGTTCTTTACTTATCTCCCACTCTTTTATTGCAATCCCTACAGTCCAAGGAAAAAATAATAATAAATTATTATCCTGTATTTTAAAAAATAAAATAATCTATCCCTATGAATGATATAGATATGGAGATAATTTATTATTTTTTTTTTTACAAAATTTTTTTGCTCATTTCTGGGGGTAAATTGCATTTTCCCCCGAAGACTATCATGAATCAATTGGTTAGTAAAGAGTAAGTAATCCAATTGAATTGAAGGATCATGGAAAACGCACTTTAATAAGACTTGAGTAATTTTGTAAATATCGACATCTATACTTCTTGGTATAAAATTACCTAAATATACCTATCCCATTATTAGATGCTTCAACTTACAATTATAATGCAACAGAACTATTATAATATATAAATTGTTCATTTCCAATAAACATTTTTAACATCTAGTTATCGTACCACGTCGTCCCTGCGTGTATATAAATAAATAAATAAATAAAAAAAGCAACAAAGAAAATAAAATCAACTTAGGGGTATTTTGGTATAACAATAAAATTAGTGTTGTGGTATTATAACCACTATTTGTGACAGAAAATGCCTTTTCGTTTTATATAACTAGCCGCCGTGGCACGTCGTCCCTGTGTACATATAATAAATAATATTTTATATTTTAAACTATATTATAAATGAGAAAAAATATATATAAACAAATACATTATATTTCTAAAAAGAATAAAAAAAGGAAAGAAGAAAACAAAAAAAAAAAGGAAAATCAATTCCGGGGTATAATTGGTATACAATAAAATTAGTGTTGTAGTGTCATAACCACCGTTTATGAGAGAAAAATATCTTTTTTTTTTTTTATATAGTATATAGAAAAATTAGTGTTGCGGTGTCATAACCACCGTTTATGAGAGAAAAATATCTTCTTTTTTTTTATATATAGTATAAATATAGATAGATATAGATTAAAGAGGCACCGGAAGGGTAGAGTTACTCTTTTGGTGACATAAATTATCCAAACATTTCAAAACTGAAATCTAAAATACAAACAATGAAAATACATCATGCATGTCTAGTTCTGCCTCCAGGGAAGCGACTGCAGATAATCCACAACTTTCTTGTCAACCTGAAATGCTTTAGCCAGAACATCAGAGTAAATAGAGGGCTCTGACCCAAACAAAGCATTTGCCAGAGTCACAACTCCTGGATTTTGGCTATTCAGACTAGCAAATGCAGCTCCATTGGTTTTACCAACATTATACTGAAAATGAATGAGGCCCCTTGGGAAAACATAGACATCGCCCGGGTACAAGATCTTAGCGAACAGCTTGTTCGTCTGGCTGGGGTTTTCAGGATTGGAAGCTATGAAACCAACGTAGAGAGTGCCTTCCATGACAACAAGAATCTCAGAAGCGCGAGGATGCATGTGGGGCGGATTCAGGCCTTTGGGTAAGTAGTCGATCCGAACTAGAGAAACGCCAAGAGAGTTGAGTCCCGGCATACGGTCGACGAAAACCTTAGTGACTTTTGCTCCCACTGGACTGGATATATTTCCAGGCCTGTTGAGACCGGAAAAGAAGAAATCGTTTGCTGTTACAGTTTTTGGGTCCTTGCATATCTTTCCGTTCACAAAGACTGCATGCAGAACAGTCATAATGTAAGGTAAAATGGAATATTAGAAACAACAAAAAGTGGAAAAAAAAAAAGGGATAGTTATACTCCCCTCCCATCTCCTGAGGTTTGGTGTAATTACACGTAGATTCTCTGTAGTTTGAAAAATTATATCTAGCACTCCTAAGATTTGCTTTCGTCTAACAAATAAGTCCACTCGTTAGTTAAAATTCACTGAATTTGCTAACATTAACAAAAAAAACTAAATGAAAATTGATATTTACCCTTGATTGACTTAAAATTGACTTATTGCAAGTCAAACAATTTTTTTCGGACTAAACTACCCTTATAACGGTGAAAATATATCTCCTCACATGTATTAACGCGTGAAGACCTATGAGAAAAATTTGGTAAAAAAAAATATCTATTTTACATACTATAAGTCAATAATAAGTCAATTGGGGGCAAATATTGATTTTTTTTTCCAGTATTTTTATTAATATCAGCAAATTCGGTGAATTTTGACTAACGGAGGGACTTATTTGTTAGCGAAAGCAAACTTCAAGGGTGCTAGATGTAGTTTTTCAAACTACAGGAGATCTACGTGTAATTATACAAAAACTCAGGGGAGAGGAGTGTAATTATCCCCCCCCCCCCCCCCCAAAAAAAAAAAAAATAAGAGATAAGCATTACTGATTTCTTTTTTTCTATGAGGAAATGCAAATTACCTGCTGCCTTGTAGTCATCTGCTGCAATGCAAAAATCCTGCAAGGGGTAGGGATCGAAGGCGTTTCCAAGAGAGGAAACCAACACCATTGTTGTGATGAATAATGTGCAACAAGTTGCTAACATGTTTTGAATTAGTGAAAGATTACTGAGTTAGCTTGAGCTCCCTATTTGATGATTCTTGTTTTGCTCATGAATTGCTTGTGTAGAGAAGAAGTTGGGATATTTATATGGGAACGTTTAAAGTATCTCAGAATTACTCATCAATAAAGTCTCATTTAGAGCAGATAAGAAAACTCATCATCCACAACTTATAAATTTGGGATAATTATACTCTCATCCACTAAAGTATGGTGTAATTACACGTAGATTCTCTGCAGTTTGATAAATTACGTCTAGCATCCCTGAAGTTGTTTCCGTCTAACAAATTAGTCCATCCGTGAGTCAAAATTCACTAAATTTTTCTGATATTAACAAAAAAACTGAATGAACATTAATATATACCCTCGATTGACTTATTACTGACTTATTGTAGGTCAAATAATTTTTTTCGAACTAAACTACCCTTATAACAGTGAAGACATGTCTCCTCATATGCATTAACGCGTGAAGATGTATGAGAATAATTCGATCATAAAAAGATTTATTTTACCTGCAATAAGTTAATAATAAGTCAATCAGGGGTAAAATATAATTTTTTTAAATTTTTTTGTTAGTATCAACAAATTCAATGAATTTTGACTAACGGAGGGACTAATTTGTTAGACCGAACAAATATCAAGAGTGCTAGATGTAATTCTCAAACTACAGAAAGTTTACGTATAATTACACCAAACATTAGGAAAAAAAATGTAATTATCCCTATAAATTTTCTATTCACGAGTTAATGTTTCTCCGTCGGATCTTGCTTGTTTTCACTAGAAATAATGTCGCCCAGACTTGTCACGATAAGTGTAGATTACTAGTAGATGGCCTCAATGGCACTTACATAAGGGATCAACAGATAACATCAGAAGTAATTTTTGATTGAACTAACATTAAATGGAGAGATCTCTGAATTGGATATAAAAAGCCTCTTACCTACCAATTGTAACTAATAATTTTGAAGCTTGTTCCGCTGATTGATTTTGGAAAACTACTGCTTCTATATTAATGTATCTCACATACTTTGTGCAAGTTTGTACTTATAGATGTTAATGTCACACTTGGTAGGTAATTATGAAATAATATTTGATGTGCATGAAAATAGACTGATCCAAAGAGGCCCAAGTGATCCAGAAAGAAGAAAGAAATCGAAGACCAGTGATACCCACTTGGTAAGTGATAATGAAATAATATTAATAATCATATTAAACATTTCTAGTACTGAAACATTGTGGTATACATTTGTATGAGAAGGGTGTAGCGGGGTTACTAACATATAATGAATTTCGATGGAGGTGAATACTTTACTTTTGATATTTTTTCTTGAATTATATTATTAAAGAGAGAATAATATAATCTGATTATTTTTCAGTTTGATCATATAATATTTCACAATAAACTTAATTGACATAAATATTTAAATGGCATATGCCACCTTTGTATGTTTTACCTTAACAAAATTTTTGTACCAAATTACAAGTTCTACCCAGACCAAAATACAATAACACTCTCGTAGGTCTCTAGTTTCATTATCATACTCTTTTAAAAATTGAACCATCATGTCTCAAGTTATTATGATTTTTAGTACACCTAATCTGGCTTACCGCAATATGTGCAAACTACTTCCTATTGCTACAGTTCTAACTTAATCGGTTTGTTTTCTTCAAATTCAACTTATAAATATACGTAAGGAAGGAACATAAGATTTACCCTGACCAGTTTCAGATCTGATTTCTGGTTGAACCGGCCAATCCGATCCGGATTTAATAACATTGAAGAAGCCAAGCTCCCCCTTTCTTCTCTTCGCTTCCACTGCCTCATACTCTCTCTTTTTCTTTTTTGAAAAAAATTGTCTTAATGTTGATTTGTTTGTGTATATTATCTGTATAATATTTATTTAAATGATAATTATATATAAATAATTTGTGAACGTTAGAGACAACGTTAAGAACCCCATCTGTAGGCATCATTATTTAGCGGTCACAACTTGACTCAATGTGGTCCACGACTCAGCCAACACATCGAGCATGAGAGCATCAACATGCCAACTACATATGATGGAAGAATAGATCATTAAGTTCAACTCGATGTACTTATTTTTACACGTACATTGCACGTGATACTTACTAGTTAATAAAAAATTATGCATATAATTTGAACAACTTAAAATCATCACAATTAAATTATTAGGCAATATTCGACTGACACAATATTTTGTACACGCATAAAGCTTGTTTTGACAACACTGCTTGGTTTGAATTGAGCAAGGTAATGTAATAAAAAAATTAAATTCTTTTCTTATGATGTAATGAAAATAATAAAAACAATTAAATTGGTTCACCATTCTTGTGACTTCAATAAAAATAATTGTTGATTTAATTAATCAAATTAATTAATTATTTTAGAACTAACCTCACATTCCTCAATTCCAAAATATCACAAATCCTGGTTGGCATTTAGAGTCATGAAAATCCATGACTAACTTAATAAGATGAACCTTTAATGACAAATTTAACAAACAAATAAGGTTTTTTCATAAATTATCTCCTAATCGAATCCAATTTATGAATAGTTAGTCGTAATTTTGTCGACTCAATAGCGATACACATTTTTTCCTTCTCTTCATTAAATGGTGGACCTAGGAAACGCCAAACCTAATCACTGTAATAACATGGCCAAGGATTTTCTAATTAAAAACAACGAAGAGTATAAAAGATCTCCAACTCATCGAGCTATGTAGATTCATGAATCCTTGGAGCGCCACTTATTGACCTTCATATTAGATGGTTTGTACCCAAACACTATATGATCACCTCTATGGCTGTAAAATAAATCAAAGTATCTCGATCAAGTTCACTTTGGAATAAACCTTTTAATTGCAAGAACTCAATATTAATCATGATTAGCATATAGTAACACGTCGTGAAGAACTATCTCAGGATAAAAATGGCGAACCTTTAGATGATGAGTTCCATGCAAGTAAGGTCCCTTCATCAATTATTACGGGATTAAGTCCAATTTAATCGAAATATTGTTAACTCAATAACTATGTATCACTTTTTTTCATTTCTTGATTAGACAGTTGATTTTGGAACCTAACAAATAGACACGATGATACCTTGATAAAGAATTTTCTTAGTCAAGAAATTGTAAAATGCTTAGGAGAGCTTCTGCTTATCGAGGTTGCTTGACGAATCCTTGGAGTGCCACTTGTTAACCTTCATACAAGATGGGCTTATATTGAAGATATTCCTTTATGATTTAGGGGTGAAAAAAATATTCAAATCGCATCGAATCAAACTATTTTTTATTATTTATTTTTCAAATCATAATTCTAAAACTTAGAATAAAATCGAACTGTACTATTGGTTTGATTTTAATTTATTGCTTAAAAAACCCGTAAAAAATTGCACCGCACCGCCAAATATATAATTAATTCTTTAAATTATATATATATAATATAATTTGATAAAATAACTATTTTTGTTGAAAAATTGCATATTCAAATTATATTACCCCAAAATTCATATATTATCAAAGATCCATATTATAAAACCCATTTTTATAAAATTCAAATTTGGACTTTATACAACAAAATTGTTTAATTCTTAAGCCCTTTGTTGATTTTTTCAATTTTTCCTTCATTTTTCATCCTTTATATTCAAAATTGATCATATATTATAATTAATAATCAATATCATACATTTTATTTTAGATAATAATAAACTATGGTACTTTTATTTATACATTTAATCTTTATACAAAGACAAGCTTAATCAACAACTTAGTAAATTCTAATGTTTTTTTAAAATAATTATTTAATATGATAAATATAAATTTTATGTTATATTTTAATATCTATTTGCAATCTCTTATACTTTTTAAAATTGACAAGTCCTAACAATTAACTTTTGATTTTTTATATCTATTTGTGATTTTTATATTTATATCAAGATACATAGAATGCATTATGCAATCTATTTTATTATTTAAGAATTTATGTCAAAATCTGGTGATTCCTATGAATTAATCTAAAGTTTATAATAATAATAATAATAATCATGATGATAATGTAGAACAATTTTAATTATTTTAATTATTATTTTATTATATATATAATGAGATCAACAATTTAGTAAGTTTTAATAATTTTTAAAAAAAGAATTATTTAAAATAAAAAATACAAATTTTATGTTATATTTTAATATCTATTTGCAATCTCTTATATTTTTTTAAATTGACAAGTTCTAACAATTAACTTATAATTTTTTTTATACCTATTTGTGAGGTTTATATTTATATGGACATAGTATTCAATATATTCAATTACTTGTAAATTTATGTTTATTTTGCTTGCTACCTAAAAATATTTATTTTATTTCTTGATTTTTGTTAGTTTCAATGTTTTATTTTTGTTATAAGTATAAAAACCACCAAAACCCCGAAACTGCACCTTTAATTTTGGTTTTAAAAGTGATAATTTAAAAAAATTATTTTATAAAACCGCAAAAAACAATACAATTTGAAAACAGCTATAAAAAAAAATCGAAACCACACCATGAGCACCCCTAATAGAATCTCCTAAATTGTAAAAACTACAGAAGGTGAATGAGCAATATACTAATGCAACATATATCTGATCTTTAAATAGGCAAAAATAGGGTGTCTATGAAAATGAGAAAATTACTCTTTGTGGAAAAAAAAAAAAAAAAATAGCAGTTTAGCTCTTTGTATTTATAAAATCGAACAATTTATTTCTGTCTAGAATGATAAATTATTTTCTATATCTATATCTATATAAAAGTATGAATAGTTTCTTTCTTTTTTTTATTGGACTAAGTTACCCTTATAATAATATTTTTTTAGGGATAAAATGGTAAAATGATATACTTATTAATTCCTATTAACTACTTTTCACATTGTTCATATTTATTCCTATTTATTGTTTTCACATTATACTTATTTTACTCATTATTTTTTATTATTTATATTCATAATATAATACACTTATTAGACAAAAAAAATAATACTCCTACGATATAACATGAAATGACGCCAAAAAATTATGAAAATGGAAAGGATTTAATATTGAGAAATTTTCTAGCATAGATATAAATGAGAATTAGTTAGACCACTTGACATATTAAAATTTGTTAGATGACAAATGAAAATCAACTAAATGAATTGTCATGTAAAGCAAGCATTTTCAAGAGTAACAAAGACAAAAAGAAAAAATGAGAATCAACTAAATCCTTTATCATGTAAATTGAACACTTTTTGTAGTAAGATTAAAATGTAATTTGAGCATTTTGAAATGTAATTATTGTATATATTATATAATTTTTTAATTATCTTTAATATAATAGAACAAAATATTAGTGTACAAGATTTGATCTTTTCAACAATGTAAGATAGGAATAGCTCCTTGAAAAAAAAAAAAAAAACGAGTAAACGTTACTTCTAAACCATCTCCACACATATCTATTCTAAAAAAAAGAAAAAAAATAAGAAAAAGATGGGGATGCAACCATAGATAAATATTGACTATACTATTGTAAAAAGTGTGAATAATTAAAAGATCTTGTAACTTTTTCATATCACATGTTATAGTTTAATTAATATATCGTTATTAACAAGATTGTAATAGATATTATAAAAATAATTATAAATTAGGTCGTTTGATAAGTTATTCACAAATATCTATAGGCAAATATGAAGATCTAGAGTTAATTTAGATTTTACCACTCGAATTATAATCATTTTTACACTTTGATATCTGATTTTTTTTATTTTTTTTTTTGTATCAACTTACCATCTCAATTTTATGAAATTTTGTACTTTGCCATTTATAATTATTTTTCAATCAAATTTTTTGTCGAAAAACCATCACATGCAGTGCACATGTGATATTTCAAGGTTATGTCATATGGTATTTTTACATATAACATGTGATATTTTACTGACAGAAAAATCAAGAAAAAAAAGGGCCATATATGAAAAATGCAAATTTTCCAAAGTTGAGATGATAAATTAACACAAAAAAAAGTTTCAATTGCAACGTAAAAAAACATGTATAATTCAAATGGTAAAATGTAATTTATCCTAAAATTTAAATGAATCACTTTTGACCAATCATACTTCTGCATTTCAAATAAGTAACTAATAATTATTAATTTAAAGCCTTCGCAAAAATATATATTGAATTGCACAAATAGATTATTAATAACAAACTTTGTGTAATATTTAGTTAATGTATGTTTATTTCAGTTAAATATGATAAATTAATTTAGGAATTTCCTCTCAATAATATTTTCTTGGTTTAGTAGAAAGTTTTAATTATGAAAAAAATTAATAGCTACAATAGGAAAACTATAAGTTTGACGTTGCGGCTACAAATAAATTAAACAAATAATGAGCTTCTTAAGTTTTGTTTTCTTTTAAATTTTTAAATAAATCTTGAGTGATAAATTAATTTTAAATTACTATTCAAAAGTATTTCATAGATATAAATTAACTTAAAAATAAAAAAGGAATATTCAAACTGTATTTTCAAAAAAGCAATAATCAAGTAGACTAGCAACTAATTCATAATTTTGAACCTAATTCTAATTATTTAAAAAACTATTTATAGATTATATATTAGTATTAAGCATAAGTAAGTGAAAGATATATAATAGATTTATGTAAGTTAAGCTTGAAAACTACAACAAAATGGCTCAATAGCAACGAAAAAAAAATAGCGTTGAGCTAATTAGCAAGTAAAATTTCTCATTGCTAATCTACGTTATTTAATACAAGAAATTTACTTACTAATAAATTTTACAACGAAAATTTACTTGCTAAAGAATTTAGCAACGAATTATTTAAAATATATATTAAATAATAGAGATTAGCATCAAAAGTTCTCCTTCCTAATTAGTTTGACACTTGCTTTAAATAATATAGATAAGCATCAAAAGTTTTACTTTTCATATTAGTTTATTTTTGTAGCTATTGAGTCATTTTCTTATAATGAGACTTCCTTTTATCATGTTTTTTACTTTTTGCGTTTGAAAAGATGGTGTATATCAAACATTTAGGTTCAAATATTAAACATAGATTTGTTTTCTACATATATTTACCAAGAAAACTTGTATCCTTAAAAAATATAAGTATAAGTAATTCTTAAATAAATATTTTTCATGATCTTAGCTATGGTCAGAATATTTACCATAATGCTTAGCCATGGCAAAAACACTTGCGACGTTTTCTATCTATGGATAATTTTTGGGCTCATCTATTGAAACAATGGCTTATAGTCGTTGTATAATTGGGGCTAATAATTATTATCATAAAAATTTTTACTTTGAGTATAATAATTAACCATGTCAAAGATGCATATTTTTTGTAGTGATGTCAACTAAATTTGTTTAATGATTAATGACATCATATGAATGAACTATCTATCATTTTATGGGAGGAAAATATTTACTTTTGTATAACTCATAAATATATTCTTTTGAACATATTGATATGCATCAGTATCACCTTCAAACATAATTAGAATTATCAATTTAGAAGTAAAAAACAATTAGTATAAAGTTTCATATTTTGAGGATTTATTATTTATAAAGTAAAATTCATCTTGATATATGAGTTTTGCCATTAACGACGTTTTCATAACTAAATATAAATGACTCGGTTAATATTAAGTTTTACCATTAATATCACTTTGATACCCACTTAATATATATATTTTTTTATTATCGTTTATATAATTGATCATTTTACCTTAGATATATAATGATCATTATACCTTATTACACCAAAAAATTTTTGCATAAATTTCAATAAAAAAAAAATATTTCTCTTGTTTGAATCATTTGACTTCCAAATTTTATATTTTGATTATTATACTTTATAATAAATTTTTTGGTTATTGTTCACTAACTTTATTTATAAAATATTTAAAATAATTTATTATTTAATAATTAATTATATTAAAAATAAATTTCAAGACGTATTGAAACCTTCTAAGACCCTCTCTTTTTTCTAAGCCACTTGTTCATCGACAAATTAATGATTAAACTTTTTGAAAAAATTTCTATTTCCTATTTCAGTCAATTCCTTGAAATCAAGTTTTTAGTCTAGGTACACAATGGTTTCAGAGGAATCCCTCGAGTAATTTTCCTGTTACTCCAAAAAAACCACAGAATACAAAGGGTTATATTAGACCTGATTGTCGTTTTAACAAGCATGGCTAAGTCATACAGCATTAGCTTTGGATCTAAACTACAATACCTGATTCAAGAAGTATGATAGTAGTATTGTGTCATTAATTTATGATTTATCAATTCAATCATGCAAAAAGAAAAAAAATTCCTTATACAAGCTTGAAACACTCTAATTTAATTTTGTCAAGATAATAAGTATCACGTGCAACGCACGTGGTTCCTACTAGTTTTAAAAAAACATAAGGAGGTATTTTGTTTTTTTGTTTTTTTTCCTTTATAAGAGATAATTTGCTCATTTACAAATCCTCGTTTATTTGGAAATTATAGAAGAAGAAACTCGGACTGAGACAAGCACCATCACACTTAAAATGCAAGAGTTTACTAATTACAAGGAAATTAACGTGCCAATTTCAAGGGCTAGGAATAAGGGGACGATAAATAAATATATACAATAATTATATGAACGAATAAGATTTTTGCAGCAACTTTATTCATGCCTCCCAGATAAGAGAAATCAAACCCACTTGTCTTTGTATCGCAACAACTTGCCTGCAGCAATATGATGGAAAAATAATTAAGACAGAACATGAAAAGATTTACATATCATGATGATGATGATTGAAAATGAATGATTCTGGTTGTGTTAAGTTGATTATCATCATACGTACCTTCCAGTTTGATAGTTGAGATATGTGAAATGTTGTGCCACTCGCTTTCGTCCGGTTTGCATCTCTGGCTTAACTCCGGACATTCCTGGATAGTTAAATCACTTAAACTTGGGGAGAGCTTCCTTAGAGGGCAGGTGCTTTATCCTCTTACATGTGTAAAGACCTAAACATTCCAAAGATGCCAAGTTCCGAATCCATTCAGGCAGAGCTTCCATGCCAAAATTGGATATCCTAAACTCTTTGAGAGTAGTAAGATGCTGAAGGTGATCTGGTAGAGACTCAAACTGCGGCCATCCATATAATTCTAATTTCGCCAATGAGTGTAACTGTTGGATGCCTCGGAAAATCTCGTAGAAAGAAGTCAAACCAACTTCTTCTGAGAAGGGACCAATGCACAATTCTGTTAAGCTGGAAAGACAATGGATACCGCCCTTTGGCAGACTCGTCAATTTGGGGCATCGGGAAATACCCAAGACGAGTAGACACGAGGGCAAACTCCGAAAGTCTATTGGAAAACAGACCAAATTATGGCATCCGCTTAGCCACAGAGTTTGAAGAGAGGTACAGGACTCTAGCATCATTGGACTCAAAATGTCAGATAACTCATCGCAGTTATCAACTTTCAAGATTTGAAGAGAATTGAAACCACCACTCTCTTCTTCTCCCTGTATCAAATATCTAATTGACTTGAGTTTCTTGCAATTAGATATATAAATTTTCTCAAGAGACTCGAGATTGTGGGCTGACAATTCGATATGGGTGAGGCTAGAGCAACTGAATATGTACATAAACATAATCCTTTGATTGTCATACAATAGCCTTTTAGGTAGACAAGTGACGTCTGAAACATTATCGAGTCTCAAACTCGTCAGAGAGCTAGAGTTGTTGTTGCATATCCTATCCAATAATAGTCCACCTCTTTCAACACTAATAATCTGCAACTCCTTCAGACAAGGAAAATCGTGACTTGGAAATCTACTTATATTGGGACAGTCATCAATTTCCAAATATTCAAGACGGGGAAAAGCATTAACAACTTGATACGAATCATTAGAAGACATTTCAATCCACTCTTCCAGATTGGTCATGCTCTCTAGGATGAAACTTACAAGTGCTGGAAATGCAAGTTGGTTTTTCTTCTTCTTCTCGACTCATTTACACCATAATTGTGTGGATAGTAAAACCAAGGACCTATTGACTTTACGTTTCTCAGTCCTCTCAACTCTAAGAATTTTAGATGTGGCAAATGACCCAATGTTGGAATTTCTAAGCATCTTTCACAGTCTATCAATTCGAGCTCGATCAATTTCTCCAGCCTATTTACCTCACTGATAGACCTATTCATGATCCATGATGGTAAATTATCTCCACAAAACCCCTGAATTCTTAAGCTTTTTATGTTTGGATGAGGCTCAAGGCCTTCCAACACTTGCTCATCATTAAAACTGTTGCATTCCCTCGTATGACTCCACACAAGCTTCAATTTGTGTATATTGGGCTTTCCAATTAGACATGCTCTAGCAGCTTCTTCTTTACCATGTACATGCTCAAGTTTGCATATGGCAACTTTTCCCTTCAAATTCTTCAAATGACCCAACTCTTCAATTCGACGACCATTCTCGTGGCCGACATTAAAGAATTTTAGTGTTCGCAGACAAGTTAGCTTTCCAATTTCAAGCGGCATTTCAAAATCTCTATACGGGTCAACAATAAGATGTCTCAGGCTAATTAAGCTACGCAGTTGGCTTGGAAGCTCTTGCAGTTCAAAGCACCTAAATGCCTTTAAGGTCTGCAAATTATAAAGCTTACAAATTGATTCCGGAAAAGCTCTAATGTCCGTGAAAGATACATCTAAAAATCTCAAGTGTTAACTTGGCAATTGAGGGCGACAATTCTTCTGTATCTCTCTGTAGAGAAAGAGTACGCAAATTCTTGCAATCATCCAAAACACTATCAGGTATCTTGTCATTTGAAAACAAAGCTCGCAGATAAATTGCATTCTTTTAATGCCATCTTGTTTGATTCGTCATCAAGTGATCTTAGCACCAGATTTCTCACTCGAGGAGGAATGGCGACTGACTTGTGGTTTTCCACATTAAAACTTTCTGCTTTTGAAATTGAGCATGCCAGGTCGTGCACCAAATCATGCATTTTTGAGTGCTTAATAATGCCAAACTCATTTTTTTCTGCCTCCTGAAAGAAACAATTTTGCAACAAGATATCGTAAACTCTACTTCCTAAACTCTCCATATCATTTCCATCATTTTCTATTAGTAATCCTTCAGCTATCCAAAGCTGGATTAGCAGTTCTTTCTCTATTTCATCATCCTCAGAGAAAATGGAACAATATGCGAAACACTTTTTCAGTAATGGAGACGGCAAACGATCGAAGCTAAGCTTCAAAACCTGGAGCACACCACCCGTATCTCCATTGGGATATGAAAATCCACTTTGTAGAACTGAGGTCCAATCATCTATTTCTTTCCTTTGTAAAAGTTCCACCGATCATGTTTGCTGCTAGTGGAAGGCCTCCACATTTACAAGCAATCTTCCTTCCAATGTTTTCAAAATGTTCAGAAACTTCTTTTTCAATAGGAAAAGCTCTCATCTTAATAATGTCCCAACAATCATCATCAGATAATATACCCAAAGAATGTTGATACCTCGGGTTCACAATTGAGGCCACATGTTTACTGCGAGTGGTCACAATAATGAAATTTCCATTGACCGAGTTGATTCCAACAAGAGCACTTCTGAAATCTTCCCAATATTTTTGCTCATCATTCCACAAATCATCAAGAACGAGTAAAAATCTTTTATCTTTAAATTCTTCTTTTAACTTTTGAAGGATGGTTTCTCTGTCTTCAAATTGAACAACACTGTATGTTACTGATTCAAGAATTCTCTTGAAAAGGTTTGTGGTGGAATCAAAATTTTGAGATACACAGACCCAAATCCTTCTATGAAATTGTTTCACCATTCGCTGATCATTGAAGATTAAACGACCGAAAGTTGTCTTTCCTAGTCCTCCCATCCCAACAAAGGGAACAACTGAAACAACTTTATCATTTGAATTCACCAGCATATCAACTATCATAGAAACATCTTTTTCTCTACCAACAACAATTGGATCAACAGTCACAGAATCAGTTTCTGTAACTGGAGGAACAAAAGTTGCAGAATTTGCAACTCTGCTGGGAATGAGGTAGCCGACAGCCGTATCATTAACCTTTTTCAACTTTATATTAAGGTTCTTGATCTTATGAGCTAATTTTGAACGAAACAACACCGGATTGGAGAAGCAGAAGAAGAAGCATACCTTTCGCTTCATTTGGTTTTTGATCTGCACCTTACGACGAACAATTTCATAGTTGAACTCATCCAACAAAGTGTCTGCTTCGTAAGCTATGCTTTCAAGATCCTTGAGCCACAACTTGGCAGCTTCTTCTTCCACTTGACGCTTAGAGGCATCGTTCAAGAAAGCCTGGATCTTGGTAAATGAATCCTTCAGGCTTGCTAGCTCCTCCTTGACTCCCAAGATGAGACCGATCTCTTCGGAAGCAACAGCAATAAGATTCTCCACCAAAACTTGCACAGCTGAATCAATCACAATTTCAGCCATTCTTCCTCTTCTACTCTCTCGTTTTCCTTTTGATACAAAACCGTACTTTCTCAGTGCAGACCCTGTTGCTGTTGCTTCATGCACGCATAACAACAGATCATGTGGTAGGGTTTCATTTCATTTCATGGGCTTAAAAATATAATATGCCCTTTTCCCAATGAATCATGTGATAAGGTTCCGTTGCATTCATTCTTTTCTTTTTTTTTTCTTTATATAAAATAAGTTCATTACGTTTACAATGTATTTAGTCGGGTACGATTAAATTCAATTTAAACAAGAGTTGTCCTCATGTTGTGGACATATGCGGAATACCACTAATCTTTGTCGCTGACAAAATCTTGGTCTGGTCAATATGGACTGGGCGGGCTAAAGTTGGTAAAAAAAATGAAAAATAAATTTACTACCTTTGTTAATAAGAAATGAGTTATATATTAAAAAATAAAATAATAGTTTCTGTGATTGGCGACAGGCGTCCAGGACTGGATTTGGACAACTTACGACGCTCTACATTCGGAAATGGGGGATAAAGTTTTGGTAATTTGTTGGGGCCTGTGGCAGCATCGAAATCAAAACACTGTCAGGTATCAGGAAGAGTGTAAATGCATTGGAGAGGAGTAGAGTTAGGCATTAACAGTAGTGTAATTTTCACCCCTGTTTGTGTAGGAGGAGAAATCCTGGTTTTTGCGAGGCTAAGGATGCCATTAAGTACAGTACTCGCATATTTGCTGATTCAATAAAAGTTCATTGTTTATCTCAAAAAATAATAACAATAATACCGATCAAAAGATAGTGGGGGAATGAGAATTTAGAAGGGTGGGTGGGTGGGAAGTTAATAAAAATAATTAATAAATTAAATAAAATATTAAAAATTGACATATCAAAATAATTAAGACACTAATTTACCTCTATACAATTATATGTAGTATAGATTATGAAAATTTATGAGGACAAAAAATATGAGAGCAAAATAGAGTAGTGGGTTGAGAGGTAAAAAATCATAACTATAAAATAATCAAAATCTATTAAAATTACTATTATGGATAATTATTTTTGAAAGAATAAAATAAGTAAATTGTAAAATGGGGCGATAAAAAATTGGTATGATCAATGGATTTTCTTTTACAATAACTAGTTGTTGCTACGGAAAAAAAAAAAAAATCTAGTTGTTGATTCACGCAGTTCCCACGAACATATAAAAAATTATAGTGTGAGATGAAGAAAAAAAATTATAAAAAGACAAAAACGTAGCAAGGTGATGAAGAAGAAAGAAGTGTCTGAGAGAAAAGAAATGTAGGGTAAAGAAAGAAATTATTTTAAAAAATAGTTAAAAAAAAAAGAACAATTATAATTGTGAGTTTATTAAAAATATGAAAGCTTGTAAGAAGAAATAAATATGGAGAATGTGCAAGCGAATAAATTAATTAATAGAATTTACTAAAATTATAGAAGTTTGTGAGGGCAAAAAATATGGAGAACATGAGATAAAAAATTATAATTAAAAATAATTAATAAATATTAAAATTATTATAATGGGAAATTTTTGAAAAATAAAATAATAAAAAGGTAAATGAGACAATAAAAAATTTATATGATCAGTGAATTTTTTTTATTTATAATAGTATAAATATGAATTTGTATGTGGTGACATTTTACAAGCATACAAGGTGTTATGCTCAATGACATGTGTTACCATGATTTATAAACCTAATCCCCTTTGTTATTTTATTTATTTTATTCTGTGAAAAAAGAATCTTTTATGTAAATTATAATTTGATCCCCTAATTTTAAAATTTATCTAATTTGACCCCAAAGACCTTGTAAAAGTCCAATTTAATCCCTTCAAATTTTAGTATATTTGAATCACGCCCTGCAATTTATTTTTTAATCAATTTGTGACTTTTCAATTCTTATAAGTAGGGGTGATCAAAAAATGTTCAAACCGCCCGAAACCGCTCGAACTGAATCGAATCAAACCGATTTTTATGATTTATTTTTCAAACCACAATTCTAAAATTTAAAATAAAATCGAACCGCACTATTGGTTTGGTTTTAATTTATAGTTTAAAAAAATCGCAAAAAAACCGCACCGCACAGCTATATATATTTATTTTTTAAATTATTTGTATATATATAATAATTTGATAAAATAATTAATTTCTTAGAAAAATTTAATATTCTAATTAGATAACTCCAAAATTCATATATTACAAAGCCCATTTTATAAAATTCAAATTTGGACTTTGTGCAACAAAATTGTTTAATTCTTAAGCTCATTCAATTTGAAGCCTTATTGATTTTTTTAATTTTTCATCCTTTATAATCAAAATTGACAATATATTATAATTATTAATCAATATCATACATTTTATTTTAGATAATAATAAATTATGATACTTTTATTTATACATTTGATCTTTCTACGAAGACAAGCTTAATCAACAACTTAGTAAAAAAAATTTTAAAATAATTATTTAATATGACACATATAAATTTATGTTATATTTTAATATCTATTTGTAATCTCTTATACTTTTTAAATTTGACAAGTCCTAACAATTAACTTATGATTTTTTTATATCTATTTGTGATTTTTATATTTATATCAAGATACATAGTATGCATTATGCAATCTATTTTATTACTTATGAATTTATGTCAAAATTTGGTGAGAGTATTAATTACCTAATCCTAATTATTGAAGATTGATCAAGGATGTATTTAATTTTTCATCTGCTTTCTTAACAATGTATTTAATATGTCCATAACTTAAATTTAGTTTGCTACCTAAAAATACTTATTTTATTTTTGATTTTTGTTAGTTTTAATGTTTTAATTTTTTTGTAAGTATTCAAACCGCCAAACCGCACTGAAACCGCCCGAAACTGCACCTTTGATTTTGGTTTTAAAATAGCAATTTAAAAAATTATTTTATAAAATCGCAAAAAGCAATACAATTTGAAAATAGCTATTAAAAAATCAAAATCGCACCATGAGCACCTCTACTTATAAGTTAAGTAATTGAGTTTTATAATTCTTTTCTTTATTTGAATTAACTCAAATAAAGTTTTTATAAATAACTGTTAGGCCATAAATAAATTTTATGATGAAAATAATGTAATTCATTAAAATTAAAAGATATTATTTAATATAATTAATCTAAATATCACAATAAAACTTCAGTTGCAAACTGCAATGTAACCGGCCAACAGAGGCTGTCACACTATTTTTTTTTTGGTAAATTACAACTATCTTTCCTGAAATTTGATATAATTATGAATACCTCCTTGTTATTTAAAAAATTACAAATACCCCTGATATTTGATGAAATTATGTAATCTTGGATGAAGGTATGAAATTATCAACTTTGCCCTTACTGTATATTTTTTTCATAAAAAAATTAAAAACTTATAAAAAAATCGAACAAGATGGATGAATTTTTTTTAAAAAATTATAAACAAAAATTATCCACTTAGTCCATAAAAAATATTTTTTATTAAAAAATATAATTTTTAATCCACAATGGTATTTTGGTTAGTTCACTATAAAAAATGGATCAAAACTTAACAATATAGCCATTAAATTCATGGGGTATTGGTAATTTTTAAATAATGAGCGGGTATTCGTAATTATGCCAAACCTCATGAAGATAGTTATAATTTAACCTTTTTTATTAATAACAGTAAATAAATTACAATAACTCATATAAAGTGAGACAAATACTCACATAAAGTGAAATAAATATCTACACATTAAGTGGGACTCGAACCCGTGAAATCGAATTTGTTCAAGGAATCGTGCCGCCAAGTTAATGCATGATGTTTTAATTTTAGTATTGTAATTATAGGTGTTTGATTTTTAATTTTTTCAGAAATAAAATTTGTGATTTGGATTATTATATTTATAACTTTGGCTATTTGAGGATATATATTACTGAAAATTTGAAATTTGATCTGAGAATCACATGTGCAAATAATATTTGTGCTCAAATTTCAGTTGATACACGACTTTTATGTGTCAATTTTCTACAGATTTAGAACCTTTCGATAAATTGTGTTCTTAAATTACGAAATTTACAAAAATAATGAATCAAATTATAAGTTTTATTTTTTAAAGTATTAAAACGTGATATTATGTATGAGGAAAATGATGGTGGACAACAGCAACATGCTGTTGTTGCTCAATGCTTGACAGAGGACCAAGGCTAAGAGAAACGTGGTTAGGCTATTAACGTTTTTTCTTTTATTCTGTTTCTAAATTAGTCACGTCAGTGGAGTGTTGGTTTTTTTAGTTTCAGCTTGGAACTCTGTATTTAAATGAGCTCACCTTCTCATCTAAGAAGCAACAGAAACAAAACAGAAATTTCAGAGTTTCCTCATGGCTATTCTCTACACTCAGTTTTCATTTCTCTCGCTTTAACATGGTACCAGAGCCTTTAATTTAAAGGTTGTTGGTTTACTTTGTTGCTCGCTTTGAGCATTGTTTTCTGGTGTAACGATGGCGGAAAATGCTGGAGAAATCACAAGGACAACAATCGTTGATCGAATTGAGCCAGATCTAGATGAGATGCATATGCATCCGTTTGATCATCCTGGAATGAAGCTGGTCTCTACAGTATTAGACGGAAGCAATTATCTCGCCTGGAGCTCTGCGATCCAAAATGATTTTGAAGCAAAGTTCAAACTCGATTTTATTGAGGTACGTGTTTAGCTCCTGGGAAAACCTCTAAGGATTATTCACGCTGGACACGTGTAGATTGTATGGTGAAATCGTGGTTGTTAAACACTCTGGCGAAGCATATTGTGGATGCTTTCTACTACTCTGTTTCTTCTAGAGCTCTTTGGGTAGAACTCGAAGCTTGGTATGGCGATCAATGGTATAGCAATGGTCCGATGATCTACCAAATACAACACGAAATAGCTTCGAGTTCTCAAGGCAACATGTCAGTTACGGCATATTATACGAAGATTAAAAAGCTATGGGACGAATTAGTGTGTTTGGTGCCTACACCTAAGTGTGAATGTGGTAGATGCACTTGTAATGTAAATCAGAAAATTGATGATCAGATCACCTCGAATCAGCTGGCTCAGTTTCTAATGGGGCTTGATGATGCATTTGATCATGTATGCAGCCAAATATTGCTGCTGGAACCACTGCCTCAAGTGACGAAGGCCTACTCTATGACACTTCGAGTTGAGAAATAGGGACTGGTTAATGAAGGTATAGGCACTGCGGCTGAGAATGCAGCTTTCCATGTCAAAGGAAAACAGCTATTTCTGAATCAAGGAAACAAGAGGAGGCCATTTGTTGATAAGAAAGGATTATTTTGTACGAATTGTCAAAAATCTGAACATACTCAAGAGACGTGTTTTAAAATTCACGGCATGCTAGAGTGGATAAGCAACTAGTGGAACAGAAAAAAAAATCTGCACCAACAAAAGCATATGCAGCTGCAGTGGATGAGTCTAGAACCATTGTGCATGCTCAAGAACTGAATGAGCTTGTGGAGATGTGGAAAGCAATGAAAGGAAGAGTATCTAATGATCCTATCACATTTAATTTTGCACAATTGGAGGATTTTGCAGGTAGTACTTTCAACTTTTGCATACTTGATCTTAATTCCTGGATAGTTGATTCTGGAGCAACCAATCATATTTGTGTTGATATTACAATGTTCCAATCCTATGTTGCACTTAAACTTAAACACAATCCATTTCCCCGATGGTTCTCAAAATACTGTTTCAATCATTGGCACTGTCAGGCTTTCTGAAAGAATTATACTAACTAATGTGCTATATAACCCTACCTTCACTGTCAATCTACTTTCAGTTAGTAAGCTATGTTCTTCTTTGCCTCTCACCCTGATATTTGATCAAGCTCGATGCATTTTGCAGGACCAACAGACTAAAGATACCTTGGTTGTTGGAGAAAAGTTTCAAAATCTTTATGTACTGAGTTCTTGTTCTTTTAATCATCCAGTTGCTGCAAATAAATGTGTAGCAAATGTATCTCTTGCTGCTATTGTTTCTGATCCTTGTACTACTCAATTGTGGCATAAACGTCTTGGTCACTCTTCTACACATACAATGAAACATATTTCCTCCATTGACTTGACTTCTAACCTTGATAACATTCTTTGTGATATATGTCCACTTGCCAAACAATCAAGACAACCTTTCCCATTAAGTGACTCACATGCAACGACTAGATTTGACCTCATGCACATTGACATTTGGGGACCTATCAACAACAATCCATTTCTAGTTGTTCATATATCCTTACTTTAGTTGATGATTTTAGTAGGGCCATTTGGACCTACTTGATGAAGCATAAATCGCACACATACACATTCCTATCTACATTCTTTGCCATGGTGCAGACACAGTTTGATACCAAAGTTAAGACCTTTAGAACCGATAATGGGTCAGAGTTTCTTAGCACTCAAATGCAGACATTGTTCCAAACCCATGGCATTATACACCAACGTTCTTGTACACATACACCCAACAAAACGGGTGGTAGAATGCAAGCATAGGCACCTCCTTGACATAGCCCGAGCCTTAATGTTTCAAGCTTCACTTCCTAAACGGTTTTGGGGAGAATCAATTCTTGCAGCTACTTATCTCATAAATAGACTTCCCTCTCATATTCTTAATTGAAAAACTCCATTCGAACTTCTTCATGGGCAAGAACCTAGTTATAAGCATCTTCGAGTTTTTGGGTGCTTATGTTATTCTACAAATGTGTCCCCTCATAAGAATAAATTTGATCCGAGGGCCAAGCGGTGTGTTATGATTGGGTATGCTCATAATCAAAAGGCATATAAAGTCTATGACTTGGATGCACATGTGATTTTCGTCTCTAGAGACACCATCTTTCATGAAAATATTTTTCCCTTTCATTCCTCTTCTCCTACAAACTCTCCTCCTATGGTTCCTTTAGTTCCTCTCAGTGCAGATTCCTTGGATCCATCTCCTTCCTCACAAGTGGATCCCACTACTCTTGCTGGACAGCCTACTTGTGTCACTGATATATCTTCTCCTTCCCAGTCACCTTCAGTTGCTCAACACCCTTCTCAACCACTTACGAGCAAAAAAATTTATTATATTTGCTCCACCAATTTTCCTTCGTCCATTTAGTATTTAGAAATGCTTATGTATATTTTCATATTAATTTTCCATTAGGTATAATTTTTTTTCATAATATACATATATAGATATCGTTACTATCTACTTATTTTCTAATTTTTAAGTTTTATTGATTATACTTTAGATACTTTTTTCTTGATTTTTCTCTTCAAAGTGATAAGTCTTTTTATTTAATTTTTTTGGGTAATTCTACTTAGAAGGAGAATTGATTCATTTATCCCATTTAATTATTTTGTACTTAGTTGTTAAAGAATATTCTACTTTTATATCTTACCATTAGTTTACCTTTTTTCCTAAATGCTTTAATTTCTTAGGGGTAGGCATATATATTAAATTTATGAGTAGCTTATTTACTTTTATTCCAACCTTCAAAAGTAAATAGAATTGACAAGAAGATATAAAGGGGATAATTACACTCTCCTCCCTTGAGATTTGGTCTGATTACACGTAAACTCTCTATAGTTTGAAAAATTATATCTAGCACTCCTAATGTTTACTTCTGTATAACAAATAAGTCATTTCGTTAGTCAAAATCCACTGAATTTGTTGATATTAACAAAAAGAATTGAATGAAAATTGACTCTCGATTGACTGATTACTGACTTATAGCAGGTCAAATAATTTTTTTCGGACTAAACTACATTTTTAAGGGTGAAAATATACCTCCTCAAATGCATTAATGCATACGTATAAGGATAATTTGATTATAAGAAGATTTATTTAACCTATAATAAGTCAATCAGGAGTTAATATAGATTTTTTTTTTATTTTTTGTTTATATTAACAAATTCGATGATTTTTTACTAACAGCGGGACTTGTTTGTTAGACGGAAGCAAATCTAAAAAATGCTAGATATAATTTTCCAAACTAAAAGATATACATATAATTACACCAAATCTCAAGAGAGGACAATATAATTATCCCTATAGTAAAATTATAGGTAATTAATGTTTTCAATAACAAGGGAAGAGGGGAGTACATTACGGTACAAAACTCGACAAAAAAAGTTATTCATTAAACATTTTGATTTTTTCACGACATCTATGATAATTAATTAATGAGTGTGAATCCAACTACTAGAATTTTTTTATTATATATATTGCTTTTATATGTTTGTTCATAGCATTTCGAATTTTTTTTTATTGTATATATGTGTCCTGGCATATAATTTAAAAGAAATCTATTTATATCAAAAGGCAACCATGTAGTATCTATTATATTAATGCATTTAAATAAAAATATTTGTAATTTTATTAAAAGAATATTTATTGAGTAAGAAAATATATATTATATTTTAGAGACTCTCTAGTAGATTAAAATTTTTATAAAATTTTATTTAATCAAAGTTGAAGAAATTTTATTTAATTAAAATTTTTAATTACTAAAAGAAAATTTCATTGGCACAATTTTATTGTGCCTCAACTTATAAAATAAATCATGTTTCTGACCAATGAAATTTTCTTTTAGTAATTAAAAATTTTAAAAATACCATAAAATGTATTTAATCAAAGTTGAAGCAATTTAGCCGACATCATTTTGCTATATATATATATTATATATATATATATATATATATATATATATAGGTTTAATTGTATTTAGTGTTCCTTATATTAGGGGGTGGCAAAATAAGAATCCTAAATAAAGGAGTGGAGAAAAGTACCCCGCAATTAATTTTTTTTTTTTTTTGGCAATTATAAGACTCTACTCATTGAATTTTTAAAAGTGGCTGGATATTTTTTTTATTTTTTATGAGACACTTAAGCACTTACATGAAAAAAAAGTGAATTTATATAAAATTAATTTAAAATTTTGTATTATGTGTATAATTATCAAAATAAAAATAAAATTTTAAATAATAAATTAAAATATAAAATTATACACCTGCCCCCCTCCCCCTAGGCACCAACCCAATCCCTCCGCCGCTCCCCTCAACACCGCCGTCGTCCTCTCAGAGGTCGGTGATGAGCAAGGCGGGGGGGGGGGGACACGGTATCGCCCAAATCTGTAATTCTGGGCGACGCACATGTGCATCGTTTGGGCGACATTGAGTCACTTAGGCGAGGCGCCCCCGATGTGGTGGCAGTGGTAGGGGGGCAGAGGGGTAGGGGGAGTGCTCGCAGTGGTGGGTTGTCCATTTTTTAATTAAATTTATATTATAAAAAAATAATAATTTTAATTTTTTTTATTTAATATTACTTTAAATTAATTTATTTTTTTTATAATTTTATGCATATATAATTCTAAATTTATGATGTACTCTAAAATGTGTAAAATTATTTATACACACTCAGAAACATCGTGACACGATAACTAGTATTTAATATAAACCATGTAATCAGTTATGTGGTAGAAGATAAATAAAAAAAAGTCCAATTAGTAAAAAAAAATTATTTTTCCACATCATTGCTTATATGGCAGAGGAGAAATAAAAAAATATATCCAATTAGTAAAAAAAATATTTTTATTCCACATCATTGCTTATATGGAAGGACTTTTTTCCACTTAAATGCTTACGTGGCAGTTCATTTTTTTAAAAAAAAAGTTCAAGTCAGCAAAAGCTCAAAAAAAACCATAATTTCTATATACGTAAGCAAATTCTGATCACTTTTAAAAAATTAATAGCCAAAGTCCTATAATTACAAAAATAAATTTAATATTTCGATACTTTTTTACACCCCTATATTTAAGGTTTTTGTATTGCCACCGTCCCTAATAGGACATTAAATGCAATTAAGGCTGTATATATACATCCATATATGAGACGCTACTTGGAAAACTCGCTCCCTCTTATAACACTGTTACTGTGTGTAAAAGTGTGAGGATTTGGAGTCAGGATGTGCACTTTAGAGAAACGCGGCGATCTCTTCATCCTCACAATCACCGGCGACGATGAGCACCGGCTGAACCCCACCCTGATCGACTCCATTCGGGCCGCACTTAACCGGGCCAAGTCAGAGTCCGAGTCCATGGGCTCCACTGCTCTCATCACAACCGCCGAGGGCAAGTTCTTCTCCAACGGGTACGACCTCTCATGGGCTCTCTCAGACCCGGACCCTGTCCGGGCCCAAGCACTAGAACGGCCCAAGGTTATGTCCAAGAAATTGCGGCTTCTGGTGGCGGACCTCATCTCCCTCCCCATGCCCACAATCGCCGCCGTAACTGGCCACGCGTCCGCCGCCGGGTTCATCCTTGCCCTCAGCCATGACTACCTCCTCATGCGGAAGGACAGAGGGTTTCTGTACGTGAGTGAGCTGGACATTAAGCACAAAATCCCCCATTGGTTTATGTCAATTATGAAGAGCAAGATTGCCTCTCCCAAGGTGTGGAGGGATGTGGTTCTGGAGGCGGCAAAGATCCCGGCTGCAACAGGGGTGGAGTGGGGAATTGTGGATTCGGCCCACGATAATGCTGAGGAGACTGTGGAGGCTGCGGTGAGGCAGGGCATGGATTTGGTGAGGAGGAAATGGGACGGCAAAGTGTATGCCGATAACCGAAAGACTGTGCTTGCCGAGGTCCTGGCTGTGCTCGGTTCGGATGAGACGGTGGGGGATTCTGGCGAGAATGTGGACGGGAGTAAGGCTGTTTCAAGATTATGAATCAAAGGTTCTTCCATTTGTGTGAATTATGTGGAAATGGAACTGCCTATCACTATACTTCATACAATACCAATGTGTTTGGAGTAGTTATATGCTTGAAATAATGATGAGGTGTGAGAATTGGCAACTGATGGTGTGATGTTATTTGAGATAATAGTTGCAATATATTGTTGGCAAGGAAATAATTTCATACACATAATTCTAAAATGAACTGATGAACTGTGATGTGTGAGGAAAACCAGCAAAGGGGAGTTATGGAGTATGCATTGTCTTTTTTCACCTCATGGGCTTATTTTATGTGCTTTGTTATTAGCGGGTTGTTTGTAACGATTAACAGATGTTAATCACAAAAGATTATAACATGCACTATCCCCACAATGCTTAGTAAATGTGGTCTAAGGGTATAATGGTCATTTAACAAGAAGATTAACAGCTTTAGGATAATTTAATAGAGAGGGACAAGTGAATTACGTTTAGAAAAATAATGAGGTTTTTAGCTTATTTTAAAAAGGGTTTAATGTAATTTAATATTGCAAATGAATAAATTACCCCTTATGAAAAAAAATAGTAATAAATTGCTTCATTTTAAAAAACACAAGGAAGTAAATTGTTGTATTTTTAAAAATACAAAGGGGTAAATTACTAATTATTTTCCACAGAGGGATAACCTGCACATTTGCAATATCACAAAGGGTCAAAATGAATTTAGCTCTATTTTTAAAATATCTAAGAATTTGGTGCTATTTAACCATTTTTTACCATTCACAAGTTATCAATTAACAGCCCACGTGCAACTAACCCGACACTTCCATCCAAAACCCATCGGCAGTATGTAAAGTGCAAGACGTCCCCTTGATATGGTACCAAAATTGGTGAATTGATAAAATATTGTACCACATTTGTAAATTAGCCCAAACTTTGGTACTAAAGATGCAATTCACTCTCAAGTTTTTTCCCCAAATAATCTCCTCCTACAATCCTTCCATGTGTTTAGTAGCATCATTTAAATGAGTCGACTGTTTTAAAATTCAAGGAAAGGGTACAGTGGCATTAATTACTGTTAGATAAACGATTGAAACTAATGCCAAATATAAGGGCATTTTGGGGAAAAAAATTGAGCTGGTGGACCAAAATGGGATGTAAATTTTCAATCTGGCAAAGAGGGGCCCACAGGGTGTTTAGTCCTTGCCAAGTGATTTGGATTGCTACCGCCACCTAAACCTAACCAATAGTGGGTGCCATATATGCTAATTAACATCCGATTGGGCAAGATTGAGCAATATATATTATTTTTTATTTTAATAATTATTAAAAAAAATATATTGTATAAGAGTCCGCAAAGCTAATCAATTATCAAATCGATAGATCTTAAATTTAAAAAAAAAAATAAAGGTTCAAATTTAATCAATTTTAAATATATATTTATAAAAAAATTAAATAAAATTGCCCTAGTATTTTTCCCCCGGATTCATTGCCACGAATCCTTCTATTGGGTCCAACAACACTTTGATTTTTTTGTTTAAAGCAAAATCGTGTAACAATATTGGTTGATTTTGGCGAATTCAATCTAGGGTTACGATTGAAAAAGGATAAATCGAGTTCGGAGGAGAGAGTAATCTTCTTTGGTTCCTATAAAAGTGTAAATATTTATCTCAACGACACTCGTGCCAGTCACGTGCAATTTTAATTGACAAGAAGGCTGATTTAACGCCCACATGCCAATCACATGATATTTATATTAAAAAGTTAATGGTGATACCTATTGTGCAAGACGTCCCGCTTATACCATATCAAATTTGGTGAACTGATAAAGCATGGTAACATTGTGCATGTTGTGCAAGACATTCCACTAATATGATATCCAAATTGGTGAATTGATTTAAGCTTGGTACCACGATTGCAAATTGACCTAAATTATGTTACAAACAATGCAATTCAATCAAAACGTTAACGTATCAATTTTTTTTAATGAGCACCAAAAATTATTTAGAGAAGCTTTGGATTAAAAAGAGATTAGGTTAAACAAATGAAAAGTTAAATATGTAAACAACATTCTCTTTTCAACGTATTTAGTTTTTTTCAGTAAAAGTTGATAAGTATTTAAGTTAATAGCGAAGATTGGGAGTGTTTTAAAATAAAAGTTGATAAGTGAAAAAAAGTTGAAGTCGAGTAATATGTCAATTTTATTAATGGGTTGGTAGAGAATCTTATAGTTTTTAATTAAATAAAATTAATTAAGTAGATCAAAGGCATAAGTTGTAAATTAAAATCGCACTACAACTCATTTAGCTTATTCTTTTTAGTACCCTCTATGACACTTTAAGAGCACTAATTATAATACACCATTCCTAATTATAACTCATTTTTTATTAAAAAAAAAAAAAGTGCATTAAACCCATCAAAATAAATTCTATTTTTCTTTTACAAATATATTATATCAACATCAAAAAATAAATACTTCATCAGAATTTAGTATATAATTACTCAAATCTAGTATTTATGAACATAAATAAAAGAGAAAAGTGAAGTTTCTAGTTATAAAAAATCTTGAAATATAATATATGTAAAGTTTAGTATCTTTACAGTCAGTTATGTAGTTAGAACTCTCAACTCAAGACGATACTATTGATCCACCTAATAAGATTGGTAGCATGATTTATGATCCAATTCGACTAGTCATTTTGACTTTTCTGTTGAAAATTGTGTGGTTAAAAATGAGTTGTATATTCAATAAGTATAAATAAACTTGTAAATAATTTACATTCACAAGTAAAGTTTATATGGAAAATTATTATTGAGCTATAAATGCAGATGGAGGATACACTAAAGAAAAAAATAAAAACCCGTAAATGATTATTTAATAATAATAAATAGTGCTCTTTTGTCCCATATTGATTGCAAACGAGAGACTTACACGACTTATACATTGTAAAGTCTTTCCATCCTAACTAAATTTCCATTTAAAGACAAAATCATGTTGCTCAGGCAAATTTGCACACTACCTCTGATCGCCACATGTGAGATCTTGCCAAATTAATCAGTGATCCGGGTCGTCGTACATATAAATGTTTGTTTCCAGTTGTATTATAGGCTTAAGTGTTCGTACATTGCAGGGCCACGTGGCATCATCTCGGGCGATAGGCTGTCTCAGGATCAACGGTCCAGACTTCAAGTTCTAGTGTCGGGTCGGGTCATCATGGGGCAGGTATCGACCTGGGCTACAAAAATTGCACGGATCCTATGAACTTTTGGTGCTTTTTCTCTAATTTGGAGGATATTATCTGCCAAAGCCCCAATTGGGAGTAATACCCCCATCAATCAGTATTTCCATTATGTCAATTTCATCAACTAATAACAATAGGGCCATAGACGTGCATGTGGATTCTTTGGGGCAAATCGATGAGGAAAAGCTTCAAATTAAAAGCAGAAAGAATGTGGAAGTGCCCCACAATAAGGAGTTCAACATCATTTGTGTTATGTCTGCAATTCGCTGTTTAAAGAGTGGTTTTCACTTTTGTCAAGAATGGCAAGCAAAGAGTTGAAGTGTTGAAACATCAAACCCAGCGGCCGGACGGAGCTGTGGAGACAAAATTTCCGAGTAAAAAAAAGGTCTTAAAATCGTTGGTATATACAGCACTTTGGACGAGTTTGGATTTAGCAAAAGTAACTCAGTCCCAAATCAAGTCGAAGGCGAGTTAAAAAATTAAGAAGTCATTCGAAATCCATTTCCTAGGATCCAAATAGACTAAACCAATTATCCGACAGTGTCTTGATAAAAATAAATAGGGGTAAAATACATATTACCTCCTGTGATACCCCAAATGTTCAAATAAGCCCCTGTGATAAAAAAATACCATATACCCCCTGTAAAATTTAAAAAGGTGCATATTGGCCCCTTACCTGCGCCCCCAAGGTGCATATTGGCCCCTTACCCGCGCCCCCAATTTTCTATCGCTTTTTTCTCCGACATCCGATGACCTCTCGATGTATGCTTTCCACCGTTGGAAAGCTCTTCCGACAACGATCATTTTGACACCCTACCCACCGTCAATCTCTCGTCCATCGGTGAGTAATCTCCATTTTTTCGTTTTATTTTTTTTTGGTTTTTTATATATATATATACATATAACTAAATTATATTTTCTTATATTATATTTTTAAAATATGTATAATTTAAATACATAGGTGGTTTGATAATTTAAGGGCAAAATATACATATTTAGTCGCAATTTTGGGAACATGAATTTTACAAGGGGGTAATATGCACCTTTTTAAATTTTACAGGGGGGTATATGGTATTTTTTTTATCATAGGGGCTTATTTGAATATTTGGAGTATCGTATGAGGGAAATATGGATTTTACCCAAATAAATAGTGCCAAGGATACTAAAATTGTCAACCCCTGAACTATTCCCCTATGTTTGTGCACAATGCTTTCAAGGTTGGGTGCCACCCGATCTGTCAATCTGGAATGATAGTTGTGATGCTTTTTACATTTAAGGGCTCTAAAGCTGAGAACTATCTTGAATACTTCGGCCCTATGAATAAGAGCTGTGTCCTATTTAAAAGGCATCCATTATTATTTAAGAAGTTTAGCGCATCGATTTTAATTACTCATAAAATCTGAAATTGAACTAGGCATAGGAGGAATATAGGTGGGGCTCATCCATGAAGTTTAAGGGCTAGGAACTCGAAGGGGTTTGAAACCTTAAGAAAGTCCTGAGTCTTAGTGATTTGGACTCGGATCTGTCTCGATAAATTTTTATTTTATTTTTATATATTTATATGTAGTTATATAACATACTTTTGCGCATATATAAAATATATGTATAATTTATTTATATTTATATATAATGCATACACTATTTTTTTAGAAATTAAAATAAAAATATATAACTAGTTTATAAATATATTAACGTTTATATGAGTAATACATATTCTAAAATTTTTAATATTTCAATGCCATAGGATAGCATTATTTTAAATATATATAAATATTTAAATATTAAAAATATTAATTGGGTGCAATCCAGTAAATCTTAAGTCCCAGACGAGGTTATATTCAAAGTTTTTTGGGGGCTGTTCTCGAGTTTTGACAAACCAACTCAAACTGTCGCAGGCCGTCCCCCTCCAGCCTCCCGTCATTGTCGCCCTCCCTCCAACACCTCTCTCTTTCTCTCAATTTATAGTCTTATATATATCTCTATATCTATATATATATATATATATATATATATTATTCTATATATAAATATATGTACACATATTTTTAATTAATATTTATATAAATATATATTACATAAATATATAACTTTAAATTTAGGCTTATGAATTAAATTGAAAAAAATCTAAGTCATCGATCCTGTTCGTTGAATTTGGACTTTAAACTCAACCCGATCCAAATGCTCTTAAATATATAAATACAAATTTATAAATAAAAAAAGAAAAACAAACTAAAATGTGTGTGAACTACAGGAAATCGCGTTTATGGTGAATTGCTTTATTTTAAAATATATAGTAAGATAATTTGGTATTTGTTTTTATAGAGGAACGTTTATTCATTTATAATATCACAAGAGATAAATTATATTAAATTCCATATATATATATATATATATATATAATAGGTAGTATTTGTTTGTAAGAAGAATAAGGTTTTTTCATCCGAATATATATATATATATATATATATATATATTAAACAATCTTTATAACTAAAAATTTAAATTTTTAGAAAGAAAAATTATTTAATATTAATATTTAAACACTCTTTTAAAATTTCTTTTATAAAGGGGAGTTTAATAAAACTCAAAACCACAACCTATTCGTCAACCTCGTTCTGATACCATGTTGAACGACCACCTCATTTAAATGTTAAAACATTAAAAGAAAAATCATAAAATACTAACATCTGAACAATCTTAAACACATTTCACTACTCTCAAATAAGATACATATCGTATTACCTATAGTCACTATAGTTTATTTTTTAGCTTACAGATGTTAGACGTATCATCAACTATCATCATTACACATTTATTCCAAATCTAATCACATATTTCCAAAAAAAAGATAATTATATTTACACTCCTTGAAAATTATTTTTTGTATAATTACAAAAACCACCCATAACAGTCAAAAGACAGATCATTTTGTGTAATGACATTGATATTTTATGGGTGTATGTGTAGTTATTCAAAAGTTACAGACGATTTGTATGAATAAACCATAAATTAAAAGATGTAAATGTAATTATAAAAAAAAATAATTCAACCAAACTTATTCGATATCTCAAATTTTCTCGTTGAGATACAACAAAATTAGATGAAATAACAAGCGATCACAGAATTTAATGAAAACATTTTTTTTAGATGAAATGGTGATTGAATACAAAATCTCGACCGTCAATAACAAAAGGTGAATTCCTCAGCCCACAAATTTTGCTGCTTCTTCTCGGATAAAAGATCTAGAAACTTTTTATTGCAAATCAATGTCAACAAAAGCGTGTTTTGGGTCGTCCCGTTTAACAGGTCAGGGGGTGGGGCGCTGACCGTCTTCATTCATGTCGTTGTAACTTGTATGTCGCTAGTCTCAAATCAAAGTCGCACTCAGCATTACCCTCCAGTCTCCACCATAATTTCATTAGGTTCACACTTTACCTGCTTTTATCTTTTAGCGATTCCCTTAATATTTTGCTTCCCCATACGACCACAAAGGTCATATTCCGGAACATTTAAGTTAATATTTATATTCTATTACTTGATGATATATATAAAAATAAAATATATAAATTAATATATCATATTTTAAAAGATAAATAAAAATAACTTAGAAATATTATCTATAAAAAAAATTACTATTGCGGTGTCACAAATGGTTGTTTGTTAGTGAAAAAAGATCATTCTTTTTTTATACTATAGGTACATAGATGGGAAGAATAATTTGAGTGAGGGTGGTTGAAAAATACATAACGGATATTTTTTGTAATTAAAAAAAATTGATGATGCTGTGTAAATAACCGCTATTTGTGAATGTAAATGATTTTCTGTTTATTAGTATAGATTAAATGAAAGCACCCTTTATGTATTTCACTTAATTTTGATCTGTCATTTTTTTTAAAGTTTTTAATTAATTAATTATTGTTAATTCCTCCATTTATCATGGTTTTTCATAACTACTTGATAGTTTTGTTTTCTCATGTATTTTTTTATTTTTTTCAATATTATTTATTATCTTTGTTTGAAAATATTTTTTTATAAATTAAAATTGATGTGTATAAAAATAAGTTGGCCCAAAGAAGCCCAAACGGCCCAGAAAAAAGAAAGAAACAAAAGGCCCGTACCCTCTAGGAGGCCCAGGACATCCCACGTCGCTAACGCTCCTAAGAAGCCAAGGATATCCCAACCCACAGTCTAACTAGGTAGACCCAATCAACCCAAGAAGCCGAGGAAGAAGGGAGGAGACCCAGGACATCCTCTGACTTGGCATGGGTCGAATAGATATCAGTATGGGTCGGAGACCCAGGACATTCAGCCCAAAAGGCCCACACACGTGGCGGCCCAATCTCCCACACAGAACCCACATATCAGTAGCCACTTCAGACCACATCAGTCCCAAGACGCCTGCGCAAGCAAGGAGGGAATCCTTGCAAATGAAGAGTTTCTATACACTGAAGGAAACTCTTATTAATACAAATTCAGTTGCGAATAAGGCCGGCCTACCCCTTATCACAACCATCCCAACCAACTTCCATAAGAATCTCAGGAGGAGTATAGACCCCCAGCAGAGGAGGGCACTCTCTTATAAATAAATGTTTGGTCTTTCTAGGCGGGGGACACCTCTCTTACTCTCTAAATTATACCTTAAGCCTTCTCTAAGCATATTATCAGCTATTCTGCACTTTTCACCAATGTTATTCACCATATCTCGATTTTCAATCATATTTGCTTACGTTTTACCTTTATTTCGTCTCGAATCCAATACAAACTTGCGTCGAAGTGTTAACGCCTTTTTTTGTAGGTTCCTCCTTTAAAATTTTCATTCACTTTGGTCCAGGTTTTGAACAATAGTTTATATCTATTCGACCCATGCGTTTTCTGCAATCATCAAGTGGCGTCGTATGTAGGAACACATAGTTAAGATGTGAGTAGCAATGGAAACACCTAGCAAGACACTGAACAAGGAAAAGACCGTGCAGATAGCTAGTAGTGTCCAAGCTCTGCAGGTTATACCAGGGACACCCTAGCCCCCGCCAGTAGGACAATAGTCCCAAGATCTCCCAGGCCTACTGACCTCCTGAACTGTTGACTGAGCATCCATGCCACAGTACATCCTCAGACACCTCCTCAAGGGAGCTCCTGCCAAGACTCTTATGGATCATACAACAGATGATAGTTGTGGCCATATGGGAGCAAATAGCGACACTAGTCCCAGCCCACGCAACAACCACGTTCGACGTGGACTTCTCAAAATAAGAAGGTGAAAGGGTACCCCCACCCTGCACCATCGGTCCAGGAGATCAGGGACCCCCCTCACAAGCCCAACAGGACATCCCTCCTTAATGCATGTAGAAAGACCTCCAAAACGTCTAGTACCAGATCGTGGGAGCACCCCCGGAGGAGTAATAGGGCATCCCCTTCATCAAAGAAATCCTGGCAAATAAATTCCCCCTCAACTGGAAGGAGCCTAACCTATCGGAGTATGAGGGAACCACGGATTAGCAGGAGCACCTTTCTGCTTTGAGAATGTTGCTCTTCTCTACTGTTACACCGTTGGGGTTAAGTACCGTGTGTTCGTAACCCCTTTCACACAGTCGGCTCAATAGTAGTTCAATCAATTTCCCTCAAGATCTATCCGATCGTTCGAAGAATTTCGCTCTCTCTCCATCCCAATAGTAAACTATGTCAAAAGATAGTTATAAGTTTTTTTTCTTTACAACAAAAAGGAGAACCACTAAGGGAGTATCTTGGACGCTTTAACTTAGCTGCTTTAGCGGTTCCTATTGCTACATATGATACACTAATATGTGTGCTTTTACGCAGGGGTTACAAGATGAGGATTTACTCAAATCTTTTAACTAAAAAGCCCCCTCTCAATTTTTATAATCTCTTAGCATTAGCTAAACAATACATTAACTTGGAGGAGACTAGGGAGTACAAGAACGAAGTCCTTAGTGAAAAACGCAAACAACGAGAGGATGAAAACCTACTCCACCCAGATGCCTTCTCTAAAATAAACCCTACCCTAGGCATGCATCCTCCTCAGCAAATAAGCCTTGCCCTAGGGTAGGCATCATTATAAAAATAAAGTCTGTCTTCCACATAGGCATAGAAGCCCTCTTACGTGGAGGTACCCTAGCCTCCTTCAGGCAGTCACTTAGGTCCTTCTTTGGGGGACTTGTAAACTCTGTTATGCCAGGCACCTAAGTGGTCCTCCTCGGAGACATCTAAGCCTTGTTTCCGACGGACACCTTACTCTTCCCTCGATGAGGTCCTTAAGTCCTGTTCCAAGTAGCCCCCCTCTTAGATAAACACTCTTCTGAGGCGGCACAATAACTTTGCCGTGCAATAGTTATTCGTAATATATACATGTCTTTTTGTGCCTCTCTGGTATAGTTCTTCGTTTTTCTATAAAGGAATGTTAATTCCCCTTCTTGAGATTCTTGCAGAAATTGGTTGGGATGGTTGGGAGAAGGTCATCAAGCTACAAACTATTTCTCCATTCTTGGATGCTCAGCTAACACTACCACCATCATCATTGAGGACCAACTCTATGGTAAGATCTAAGGTATTGTTAAACTTGATCGTCTCAATATAACATACTTTCGATTTTCATAGTTCTTCTAGTTCCATTTACCTGTTAGCTGAAAGTAAAAGTACTATGAAACCATGTTCATTTTTTATTTCATGGAAGCATATTGTTCATCTTTACAAACTGATTCTTAATAGTTCATGTTGTTTTGGAATTCTTGTTTTTAGTCTTAAAGGAGTTGCTCTCCTTCTATCTGCTTGTTGCAGTGCCCTTTATATTGCATCACTTTTTGATTGGTTGTGTTTGGAACTTGCCTGTTGGAGTTTTTTGTTTGCTTTGGCCAATCTCTTGTTACAGGGGGTACTTGATTGATTTTTATTTAGTGGCATGGTTAAATTTTTTTGGCACTCTGAAACTTTATCCTTGAGCTTGTGTCACTAATTTTTTGTCTTTGGCTTAACCTTATTTTTGTAAGGGAGTAATACTCATTGTTTACGCTTTCTTGCTCTATTCTAGTAAGGGAGTAGTACTCCTTTTTTATACTTTGACAGTTCTTGATTGTAAGGGAGTATAGTACTCCTTATTTATGGCTTTGTAGACAAACTTGGGGAGTTAGTATTATGCGTTGTAAATTTGGGGTGAAATTTGATTTAATATAGAATGAAAGGGGAACTCGAAAAATTCCCCCATCCTCCACTGGTTTTGAAAAAAAAAAAAAGAAACATTATCAAATATCCACCAAAAAGCTTAGCTATAACGATGGATAAAGGAGTACTGATTAAACTTGCTCTTAATTTTTGACATACTTGAAAAAGTCAAACAAGAGTAAATTATAATTTGTCATTAAAAATATTTCAATTTTTATACTTTTTATTTAAAGTTTTTTTTATATATATATATCAACTTATTATCTTAATTTATAAAATTTACACTTTGTCATATATAATTGTTGTTCGATCAATTTTTAAATAAGAAAACATCACATGCAATGCACATACTAAGAAAACATCACTATATTGTCCTTAATATCATATGTGCACTGCATGTGATACTTTTCCAACAAAAAATTCGTCTAGAAAAAGATCATACATATGTCAAATTATAAATTTCATAAATTTAAGATAATAAATTTATAAAAAAGACCAAAATAACAAAATATAAAAACAAACATAATTTAAAAATGATAAAAATATAGTTTATCCAAATAAATTAAATCCCAAAGAGAGGTCCCGAGGGGTAGGGGGACCAAATATAGAGAAGGATGAGCTATAAGCAGTCAGTTGGATCAGACAAGTAACAAGTTGATGGAGGCCCTTTATCACGTGCCAATTTCTACTCAACATCATCATAATTACTTAAGGAAAAAAATCAGAATTAAAACTTCAATTTTCATGTATATATATGTTTCTTGGAGCCCATATTTATGTGGATTCTTATTTCAAGTTGTATTTGGATTGATGATATTGAATTTGAGGGAAAAAATTATAGAAAATTTTTAAATAACTCAATATCAAAAAATTTTGAAATTCATTAATATTTAATAAATTATAGTTTAAAATTAAAGTTGAATGATTTAGATTTCTAAATCCATCGATCTAAATATGACCATAGATTTCTGTTCCATTCATGCTCCAACAGACCGCCAATGTGGTATTTTGACGAAGAAGTATTTAATTTTTTACTTGAATGTCATGATTTCGAACATTACTATGAACATAATTCAAGATTTATATGAGTGTATTATGGGATGGTAACTGCTGGACTATAGTACTTGATCCGTTACATATTGGCTTGATTTACTAGTACACTGGTGGAGCTAAAGTGATCATATTAAGCAATGTCTCAACGAGTTCTGGCGAGAGGAATGTTTCGTGGCGGTTAAGTTTTTCCAGTTGGGATAGCCATAAACAATAAACTTAGCCCTTTAAATTATAATAATAACTGGTGTACGTGGCATACTCAAATATATATGTATAATTAACTTTAGATATTAAAAAAATATTATTACTTTTAATAATATATATTAATTGTATAAACAAAATATTAAAAAATAGACTAAATTTATGATAAATTATTGAAAAAGAGTTATAGCAGAAAAAGAGATAAATGCAACTTGAGAAAATTAGAGTTGGGAAGCTGAGGAGAGAGACTCAAATTTTGAAGAAAGGAAATAATTAAAAATAGTAAATTAAAAAATTGATTACACCAAAATGATACTCTTCAATACCCATTATAAAGGCATAAATAATAAAACAATAAAGTTGAGAAAAAGACAAAAGAACTAACATAACATGCTAAGTTCGAAATAAAATATGAAGGGATAAAAAGTACAAGTTGAGAGTGTACTAATTAACTTGAAGTGGAGAAAATTTTGTATGTATATTTTGTAAAAAAATAAAATCAGGTCTATTTTTATACTTTTTTGTTATAAAATTATATTTATTTAATCAATTGATAGATAATGTATTTATATATTATAAATATATATATACATATATATAATATATTTTGAGCTAACTGGTTTTTTCAACTTGGTCCAATTGATTGAATCAGTGACCCAGTAATTTATTTGGTTCAATCATCGGTTCGATTTTTAAAATATTGATAAAAAAATAAAAGTATTGTTGCTATAAAAGGGGAATATGTATATATATATATATATATATATAATTAATTAACTACACTTAAAATCTCTTTAAAAATGCAAATTTAGAAACTTTATAATTAAATTATTATCATAATCTATAAAGACATTTTGGTCATTCATCATAAAAAATGGATAAAAATCTATGAGTTAGACTATTATCGGACATATATTAAAATCAGGTATTGATAAATAAATATTTATAATTATATTGAATTTTTAAAAAATTAAAATAAAAATAAATGAAAAATAGTTGATGTGAAGCTGCATAATTGTTGTCCATAAATTTGAGAGCAGAGGGGTTTGAGCATCAAAGTAGCAGCAGGAGTAGTAGGCCCATACTGCCCCATCATAAAAGGTTGTCCGTTTCTGTGGCTGTCTAAAGCCTATTCTGTACAATAAATAACCTTTGCAGCTGCTTTAGGTAACCCAATTACCAAATCCTCTCTCTCTCTCTCTCTGCATGTATATTTTTATTATTTTAGACAAATTGTATATAGACCAATCAAAGCAGAGATTGTAAAAAGTGGATAGAGACTGATGTGTTCGTATGGAATACGATTCCTTTATATAAATACAAGCTCTGAAGAATAGCATGCTGATCTTTTTTTTTTATTTGAGTATGGAAAGGAAGATTGACTGATTCCACTGCCACTGCTGCTTCTTCCACTATTAGCTTAAATTATGGTTTCTCGCACTAGAAATTCATGCAAAAACCAAACCCAAGATATATAATTTAAAAAGGAAGAATGAAAAGTAAGCAGGCTGCAGTTGAGTAGATTGTTCTTTCCTCTATAGTCGACTGCTTTTGACTGCATCCAGTATTGTTTTAATTCCAAAAAGCGATTCAAGAGAGACAGCTTTGTTTTCTTGCTTCTCTCTCTCTCTCTGTGCATTCGTTGAGCTAAAGTAAGCTGACCCACTCTCCCTCTGCATTCATTCAGGGTAAAGAACAAGCTGACCCACCTCATCTTCTTGATTCTTTCCATTTTGTAATTTGAAGGGTCCAAGTGGGTGTCTGAAATAACTAGTTTTGGTGGGTGCTTTAATTCTGGTTCAAGCACCAGAACCAGAATTCTGTTCCTGCCTTTTTATCTTTGATATGTACATCCAAAGAGCAAACGAGGAGCTGAAAGGTTGGATTTTTATGATGAAGTGGGAGTCTAATCAGGAGAAAAAGAAAGAACCATGCAGTTCGACTTTGGAGTGTTGTTGACTTGCTCGGCCGATTTTTACCTCCTTTGAGGATAAGAAGGGTGGAAAGATTGCGTTAGATCGTGGAAGTTTTGATAATTTTTTCAAGTTTTGGGAGTGATGGCTGTGGTGGGTTCAGGAACTTGAAATATCTTTGTGGGTTTTGGGAGTTCTTTAAATTTGGTGTTTGTTGGAAATAAGCGAAGTTGTGCTGAAGCTCTCTTTCTTGGGAGGCGGAGGAGGGAAAACTCCGTTGGATTCTCGTCTTTGCTCTGTGCTAGGTAAGAGATTTCTATGTTTTTTAGAAATTTCTGAATGATGTTTTTTGGAAGTTCTCATATCATCCTTCACGAATTTTGACTTGATTTGCTCTGTTTCTGCCATTTGTTGTGCTTTTCATGATATCTTTGAGAAGGAAAGTTTGTGAATCGGTATTGAGCATCTTTTAACATCATGCAGAAGTTTGTAATTAGTTTAACATCTTTCAAAAGATACCCTTGAATTGCATCATGGGTGAGAACGGCATAAGAAAGATAGATAGATAGCGGTTTAGGATAGAATTTCCCGTCAAGTAAGGCGTCTTTACATATTGGCCGAATACAGGAATTTCATTTAGATCAAATTTCATCGTTCTGGAAGTAACATTCATCTTCATTCTCGTGTCTATCTTTTCCAGCTTACCATTAAACATAATCTTCTCCCAAATACTAAATAAACAGAATATTTGGGGACATAGAACCTCTTCAGTCTAACTTTGGTGTTGCAGTTTAGCAAAAGTAGGAAAACTGAAATGTCAAACATACTCTGGCCCGTAAATCATCTGCTAGTTCCTTTGAAGGTTCTCACTCGGAGCAGGCTTTCCTGATCGTATGCAAGCTCCATGAGCAACCAAATGGAGCAAGCATCTGTGCAGTATGGAGCAGAACTATAAACCAGAGAGTGCTGATGCATATTAACAACATTTATTTAACCTGGGAAAGCATACTACCACCAGGATGAGGCATTGCAATAATCACTGGCATTGTGATCTTTAAGATCCTAATTGATTTAGAATTCCATTAGCAGAGTGCCAGGAGAAACTACAGGGAATCAACTAATCAGATACTACTAACCAATCACGGTGTAGTCTTCAAGACTTTCTTCTTGTGGGAGTAGTCAGCTGAAGAATCACAATAACCTTCTTTCTTTTCATTTCCCTCCAGTGCTTCAGCATAAGAAGGCTGACAAGTAGAAAAATCCGTAGTCTATTTGATCAGATTACTGTTTTCTTAGGATATTTGCTTGTTCATAAAATTTTATAGATTGGGAAATGAAAGTCCAGGATCCTGAATTCCAATGGAACAACTCATTCATTTTCTTGTTTTTTTATTAAGAAATATCCAAGTATGCTGATTCTTAATATATAGCATCCTTCACTGGTTGTTAACTAGCCACAGTATAAGAAATATCCAAGTCCAGGATCCTGAATTCCAATGGAACAACTCATTCATTTTCTTGTTTTTTTATAAGAAATATCCAAGTATGCTGATTCTTAATATATAGCATCCTTCACTGGTTGTTAACTAGCCACAGTATAAGAAATATCCAAGTCCAGGATCCTGAATTCCAATGGAACAACTCATTCATTTTCTTGTTTTTTTATAAGAAATATCCAAGTATGCTGATTCTTAATATATAGCATCCTTCACTGGACATATGTGTTGCATATGAACTCGTTATACGAATGATCTGTTACAAGCGAATCATGGTATATATGTGCCCTTGGTGGCTAATCTAGGTCGTGGAAGCCGTTCTTGCATGAAATGCTGTCTCTAAATGATGTTTGATTTACCATCTCTGGGCTTTGAACTGGATCTTTATTGCAATATTCTGGGGACTTTTCTACTAGTAGTGCTTATCCTGTTCTCATCCTATTCTCACATTTCAAGAGCAAAGATTATGAGTTTCAGTTGGGTTTCCTGTTTGTATTGTATCCTTAGACAGTTTTATCTCATGAATTATTAATGAAGTAATGGATCACTTACATGCTTGTCTTTGTGAGCACATGATTGCGGGTGTAGAAATATGGGGCCTAAGAAACAAATATATCATGTTCTATTTTTGGCAGCTGGCTCTTTCAAACTTGGAGCAATTATTTTCTCATGGGAAATCATGTCGCCGAAGTTATGGAAGGATGGCCATCAGCTCGAACCATTAAGGTATAACTACTATCTTCTAGTCTCTCTTTATATTCCTGTAAGAACTCTTGCCATTTTGACTTCTGCAAGGTTCAAAGTTAAAAGAAACGGAAGTGCTAAATGGCTCAATACAAGTGTTGGACAGGTTGCTAAAACCTACAAATATCTTAGAGGTGTTCCAATGGCTAATTGTTTTCTATATGGACTTTCTTGCTAATTTGAGCATTATGTCTCAATAAAATACTGTAAGTTGATTTTTTTAACTGACTCCTAATGGAGTAATGGGACAGTAGCAGGGTAATATTATTTTACTTCTGGTACAAACAAAAAAACAAGGAAAAATAGAATTTACCCCTCTCTTTTATGATCTAGTAAAGGCCTGCATTCTGAGTTTTTTCACCCTATAGCTATCTTAACAAGGATAAATCTCATTCTTCTATCAAATAACAGAGGACAATTTTCTGGTTGTTTCCAGATGATGATGATGTTGGTTTTCTGTATATTCTAATTCTAGGTTCACATATCATCTACTCTTAGTTAAAGTGCTTCTTATTTTATAACTTTTCTGGTTTAAAGACTTAATATTTCATATGATTGTAGGTGCACGCGCTCAAATGTGTTCAGAACTATTAAAAGTGGTCGTCAGAGTTTCAAAAGTTTTTCCAGAGATAGAAGCAGCCCGTCCTCGGTGCTCGTCAGGATTGGAGGCACTTTGCTTGTTAAACAATGGGATTGCCAAAGCTAAGTCTCTGCTTCAGCACTGCAGTGAGTCCAGCGCACTTTATTTGGTATGCACCTTACACCGATTGGTTTGGTTGACTGTACCACTTAATTCGGTCCCAATTAATCTTGAATTCTGATATTCCCTTATACTGGTTTCAATGTGTTTGCCATCACATTTTCCGAGTTATAATACTTTTGAAGTGTTCCTTTGTAAAACAAGTCTTTAAAGTTAAGCTGTGTGCCGTTGAACAATTGTATGTGTATTAAATACATAACTATATGATAGATGGTAGAATTCCACATTTTTGTCATTTTCCCGACTCTTCATTCATGCTGCAGCACATAATATTAGTGGAAGATGTGTTTAACAAACTACATTCTTTTCCGTCTAATTGTTAAGAGATGTTGATACACAAGTTTGCTTCAACATTTCAGGCTCTTACTGGAGATGCTATACTGTCAAGATGTAAAAAATCACGGAACTTATTGGAGCAGAGTCTCAGCCAAATTCAGAATATGGTTCCAGTGATGTTGGCTGCAAAGGTAAGCAATCAAGATCTCTATAAGAAAATAAAATCCCTCAGTTATTACCGTAGTTGTGGTGCTTCCCACAACTTGCAAACCAGGAAAAAATCAAAATATGATATCTGTTTATGTATTTCTATCAGATTTCTGGAATTATTGCTGATCTTAGGAGTGCGGTTTTTTGGTTGGATCCATCTGAAGAGGAGGCTGGGAAGGTGCTACGGGAATTGCTTCATAGATACGGTTCCACTCTTGATTCCACAGAAGAAGCTGCACTTGCTGCTGTTCACACTGTTTCTGCCCTGCTTCATATTTCATCCCAGAAAGCTCTATTAATTGAGAAAAGATCCATCAGAAAGCTTCTTGAGAAATTTGGTGAAAGTGAACCGAGTAAGAGGAAGATCTTATCATTTTTCCTGAATTTTCTGAACAAATATGGAAAGATTATAGTGAAAGAGCCAAAACACAATGATTCGTCAGAACGTGAAGATCCCTATCCATTTGAAAGACCTTATGATTTATCAGGTGAAGTGGAACTCCGTGCAAATTATAGGTCCAATGCTCAGATTGACATGTTAAGTAGGCCTGTTCCACCTCTGGAATTCATATGCCCTTTATCGTCGAGGTTAATGTACGATCCAGTTGTCATTGCTTCGGGTCAAACTTATGAAAGGATGTGGATCCAGAAGTGGTTGGATGAAGGTCATGACACATGCCCAAAGACGAACAGGAAGCTCAACCATTTGTCGTTCACATCAAATACTGGCATCAAAGACCTAATCATGAAATGGTGTTCCACGCATGGTGTGTCTATTCCCGACCCTGAAATACAGCAGACACTAGTTAAGTCTTGGGAAACATCTATGAATTCCATTGCTAGCCTGAGCAGTTCCATGAATGATCTATATCTTCCGCTGGATCTCAGCAACACGTCACTTGGATCTAATCAGGGTTCAGACCTGTACAAGAATATTGGTGATGATGAGAAACCCTCACGTCAGATAGATATGGAGGAATTCAGTAGGCTTCCATGGGATTCTCAGTGCATTGCTGTTGAAGATGTCAAAAAGTTATTGAAACACAATGATAAATCTTGGTCAGTGATTCCATCTGAAAAGTTCATTCCGTTAATCCTTGGGTTTTTGAAGGATGCTCACGACCTTCATGATGTGGAAGCACAGATGACCGGATGCCTATTATTGTTTGAATTTGTGCACAAAAACAGGTATCTTACATCCTTCAGATGATTCTACTATCTTATTCTCTGGTTCTTGACAAAAGTATTTCTGGTCAAGTGGAACCCAGATCAAGACAACATCTTGAGTTGTTAACGGAGTACAATTCTACTTATTTGTTTCTTGTATTATTCTTTGCTACATATGAACAATAGTAAAGAATTTTAGGCCGTTATGACGCTAAAGATTTAGTTTTTTCTTCTATTGTATGTTTCCTGTTAGGTTATTTAAGAAACATCAACAGACTTAAAACTGAGCTGACAAAGCTCTCTCAGCAGAAACCAACCAATAATCCAGAATAATCTAGCTCAGTTTGTTTCAGATTATTCTGCAGTACTGATCTACTTTGTTTTGGGTATTACAGAAACAGTATATCGTACATGAAGGAAGATGCATATGATCTTTTGGCATCGTTTCTTGATACGGAGGTCTCCAAGCAAGCTCTTGCCATATTGGAGGAGCTGTCCTTTGACCAACATTGTGGTCGCAGAATTGCAGCATCTGGTGCATTTATTGGCATCTTGAACATTCTTGACAGCCGGATTCAGGAATTGCTGGAACCCGCCTTGAAAATATTGTGTAACTTGTCCTCAAATGGTGATGTTGATGCCTTCATCATTCCTTCCATGTTCATTCCCAAGCTAGTCCCACTTTTTGTGGACAATACTTTGTCAACATACTGTATCACCATTTTGAAGAATTTGTGTGAAAATGAAGACGGTAGGATGTCTGTTGCAGAAACCGATGGTTGTATCGCTTCAATATCCAAACTACTTGAGAAAGACAGTCACGAGGACCAAGAGCACGCCGTCTCTGTACTTCTATCTTTGTGCTCTCAGCGTGTCGAGTACTGTCATTTAGTCATGGACGAGGGCGTTATCCCAGGCCTCGTCAGTCTCTCCATCAATGGGAACAAGAAAGCGAAGGCTATGGCAATGGAGCTACTGCGGATTCTGAAAGAAGAATTGAATGCTAGGGGAGAGAGCTCGCAAGCAGTTGTTAGCACAGACTCCACCAAACAACAGAAAGATAAAAATCCTCCTAAAGCTCCAGGATTGTTCGGGAGATTTTTCTCAAAACCAAGTGCTTTGGCTGCAAGGAAGAAGAAATAGAACTCATTGCCAAGAACTATGCTTGAACTCCTTCAGGCCAGTGTGGAGACTACCGAAATTGTCTGGTTAGAATATTTTCCTCAGTTGTTATTGTAGATATGTAATTGCGGATATCAGTGTCGTACAATGCCGGTTCACTCTAGTTAGCTGATTAGTATCGCATATAGCTGTATTCAGCAGTTTCTTTCTTTTGTAGATTAGATTTGATCCATGATGCAAACTGCGATCATATTAGTTATCGTTATGGATGGAAATGTACAGATTCCATCGTTGAGCGCTGAAAGTTCTTCCAGTTGTTTTCAGCTACATGTGTCAATGACCCAGGTGGGGAGCACTTCTCTTTACTCATTTGCAGGGCCATCTTCTTCAACCCCCACTGTTTTGATAGTGCCATTCTCAAGAAACACACAAAACACTGCTATTTGCAGCTGGACGGGGGCTGGACCTGGCTGTTGCGTCCGATCTTTACGTATGATTTCAAGTTTTACATGCAAATAGATGCTACTCAGTGTTTGTACTGCTATGTAGTCTCCATATCAACAAAACTACACACTTTACAATGAAAGCGACAACGATAAATGAGACGAGAGACTTGCTTGTTAGGAGAGTGCACTTGCGCTTATGGCAATCCGGGATAGGGGAATCGACTGTGACTCTTCCCCAGGATTGAATTGAGCCATCGTATCATTGGCCAACCGGCTCAATTGCTTGCTATTCTGTAGGACCACGGGAAGCTTTTAACTTGAACTAATACCGGTCTCAAGCTATCAATCCTGGACCCCGATAGGTGACGATGGAAAATTATTGTCCATTTAACCGAACCAAATCAATTATAAAGCAAGTGTAGATTGCTCACTTTTTGTGAACAGTACGCCAATCATACAATATTGTATCACATCTATCATATGATTGATTCAGCTGTTTATTACAGTGTAGCTTCGTGGCATTATAAATGCTAATGGTGTTTCTTGAATATAGAATGGGAATGGAACGTAGGCCTGTGGTCATTAATTGAATTGTCTTTAATATTTTTAGTATATCTATTAGTTTACCAATTTGATATTGATTTGATAATCTGAGCAGTTATTATTTTTTTTTTATTGTATATCACATGAATATAAATTCATCTAGCCAACTCAAAAATAAAAATAGGTAATGTATTTACTGTTTAATCATAACAAGATTTGTATCGATTTATATTCTATTTCAAATTTAGTTAAGTCTTATTTATTGATCTAGCCAAAAGAAATAAAGATTTTCTTTTAGTATTATTAATTTTCAATTTAATAATTTGGACAATTAATAATATTTATCATTCATAAGTAAAAATAAATAAATCCTCGATAACCTTCTCATTATTTTATTTATGTTTGCTTAATTAATAATATAAGACTCATAATTGATTATTGAAATATATAAGATAAAAAACGATAACAACTTTTTTATGTTTAAAATGGAAAATAATATTCAATTTTTTAAAAAAATGGCTAGATAAATGCGTGTTTGGCTGATAAACAACAAAAGGTTATTGATTACTCAAATTATTAAATCAAAATAGAATTAATTAGTGTTAATATTGTGAAAAGGAACGCTAGAGGAAGGGCTTGAACCTTCGACCTTGTGGTTAACAGCCACACGCTCTAACCAACTGAGCTACTCCAGCACATTGCTGAATTTCAGAAATCCATATATAGAGATCGTAATTACGTAATCTTAATAGAACTGGGGGCAATAAGAGGGCACCATAGTGTTAATTTAAAAATATAATTACACTCCCCTATCATAAAGTTGGTGTAATTACACGTACACCCCATATAATTTGAATAATTACATTTAATATTCTTGAAGTTTATTTTTATCTAATAAATTAGTTTATTCGTTAGTCAAAATTAACTAAATTTACTGCTATTAGCAGAAAAATTAAATAAAAATCGATATATACATTTGATTGACTTATTACTGATTTATTATAGGTTAAATAATTTTTTTTGGATTAAACTACTTTTATAACTGTGAAAATATACCTCCTCATCTGAATTAACGTGTGAAGACATATAAGGATAATTTGATGGTAAAAAAAATTAGGGTAATTTGCATAACACCCCCCTGTGTTTTAGGAAAATAGCGCGAAATCCCCCTGTGTTATATTTATAGGCAAAAAACCCCCTGTGATATCTAAAATACAGCAAAATACCCCCTCTCCGTTAGAAACTAACGGAGAGTGAGCTACACGCGCGGGTTGTGCGATTTTTCTTATTTTTTGCTGCTTTTGAGGTTTTTTGAAGTTGACAAGTGTCCAAATTACCCCTTTTATTTGATATCTTAATGTGTACATGTTTTAAATTAACAAATGATAATACAAAACATTAATATACCAAAAAAATATTTTTCAAAAATAAAAAATTTATATGAATATAAATAAAAATCACTTATAATATTATAAATTGTTTCTTAAATTAAATTATTATTTCAATTTAAATATAATTTAAATATTTATTTATTAGATACTAATTAAATATAAAAATACGAAAAAAAATTATATCAATTTTAACTTATATAAAATATTATATTGAATTTATTAATATATATTTAAATTAATTTTTTTTTTAATTTTTTATTAACATCTTCTTCACTTCGCCGACGGAGAAGACGACTGGGCGACGGAGGTCGACCTCCGTTGCCCAGACATTGGCATACAAGACGATGTCGCCCCCACGGCGAGGGGGCGATGTTTAATGTATTTTTTTTTACCTTCTTCTCCGTCGGCGACGAGCGCCGACGGAGAAGAAGACTGGGCGACGGAGGTGGCCGACCTTCGTCGCCCAGAAACCGATCATCAGGGGCGACATCGCCCCTGCTGGATCTGGGCGACGGCAGGGGCGATGTCGCCCAGATCCAGGGCGATGTCGCCCCCACGGCGACGGGGCGACGTCGCCATCGCCCCCTTGCGCAAGCGACGGCGTCGTCGCCCAGACTGTTCTGGGCGACGACGACGCCGTCGCCCAATCTGGGCGGCGAAGGCCGTCGCCGCCACAGATTCATATATATATATATATATACACATTTATATATATTACATTATATATATTATATATATTTACATGATATTATATATTGATATATAAATAAAAATAATATTTAAATTATTCAAGATCTGGACCGTTCATTTTTTCAATTGAAGATCAATGGTTGTTATAAGAAGGGTAAAACGGTCAATTCAAAAAAAATTTAACACCGTTAGTCCTTACTTAACGGAGGGGAGAGTATGCAACATTTTGAAAAATACAGGGAGTTTTTTTGCCTATAAATATAACACAGAGGGATTTCGTGCTATTTCTCTAAAACACAGGGGGGTTTTATGCAATTTATCCCAAAAAATTATTTGACCTGCAATAATTTAATAGTAAGTTAATCGAGAGTAAATATAAATTTTCATTCAATTTTTTTATGAATATAAATAAATTTAGTGAACATTGACACAATACAGAAACTAATTTATTAGACGAAAGCAAAACTAAAGAAATGCTAAATTTGATTTTTTAAATTATAGAGGGTTTATATATAATTACACCAAAACTTGTTTAGAGAGTATAATTATCCCTAAAATATATGCTAAACATTGATGCGGTAAATAGAGATTTGGGCCGACAAAGTTATGTTCACTACTTTTTCCAATCTTTTCTGAACAATCAAAGCGCGAGCAATAATTTTGAATTATAATTTATGATCAACGGCTGAATTAGGGTTTATCCCCAAACCCAAATCAGTTATTGCGGTGCAAAATGGCGGAATCGTCGGAGGGAGAGGAGGAAGGGAAGCTGACGGGAGGGAACCAGCAGCTGATGGTGGACGATGACCTCCGGGAGATGGGAAAGAAGGCAGCTTGGAGCGTCAGCTCTTGCAAGCCCGGAAACGGTGTGGCTTCCCTCCGCGACGACAATCTCGATACCTACTGGCAGTTAGTACCTCCCACTCCTTTCTCTTGGTTCTGTTTCATGGTAATTGGTTAGCATTGCGGTGATTGAAGTTGTAGATAACGTGCTGAATCCATGGACGCAAATGACAGCTTGTTGATTTTCTTTTTTCCTGTTTGTTGGTGGATTTTAGGTCAGATGGTGCACAGCCTCATCTAGTGAATATCCAGTTCCAGAAGAAAGTTAAACTTCAATTAGTTGTTCTTTATGTCGATTTCAAGCTTGATGAGAGCTACACACCTAGTAAGATCTCAATTCGAGCTGGCGATGGTTTTCACAACTTGAAGGTAACTATATATCCTACATACACATGCATACAGACCAATGATGGGGAAGAGAGAGGGAGAGTATAATTTTTTGAGTGAAATTTCTCTCTGCATCAGCTTATGCAGTTGTAAATGATAGTAATTTATGTCACTATATCAATGTGGTAGCATGAACTCTATCAAAGATTCCATGGGTAAAATTATGAGTTGGTTTGTAACTTTCAATGATTGATTAGGAGATAAAATCAGTGGAGCTTGCTAAGCCAACTGGCTGGATGTACATATCACTGTCTGGGAGTGACCCAAGGTGAGTACAGATACTTCTTTACTTTATTCCATTATCTTCATTCAAATCTGTCAATATTAATATCTAGGCTTAAATTTGGTGAAGCAACTGCATGTTCCCCCAGATGAGTTGTAATTTTTATTGTCTTTGTTTGCACGACGGACAACTGGTGCTGTATATGTGAACTCAAATTCACATTTAACAGCATTTATCAGTGGAGTGGATTGATTCTTATCTCTGTTGCATATGCTTGTGGAAGGAGTTATTAACACTAAACTAGATTTACAAATTGCCTTCTCATTTACCAACTAAAATAATTTGTTGTCTATACCCAGTAGTTAATTATTTGTCATGAAAATTCCTCTACCCTGTCAGTTACGGTAGAAAAAGTTTAAAATATAAGGCTGGACATCAGAGAGTTGGATAGGTAAGCCACTAAGAAAGCATACAGAGATTAATTACTAGATATCATCTGTGCTTCCTTAGATCAAGTCAATTACGGACAAACAGTAAATTGTAATTCTTGTTCAAATGATATGTAAAATGTAACATGCAACTCAGATCGTCTTGAACAATGTATTCCAGTGATGCGGAACGGTCTTCAAATTAAAAACTTAAGGGTGAATACACCTATATTGCTCAAAAACAACTACATTACCAAATCCTTGAACTTTCGGTACTGCTAGAGCCCCTTTGAGAATGCAATATGTAAAAAACCACCCACTTGCCACTTAGTGGTACTGGCAATTCAACTTTTAACAACCTCATTACAAACTAAGCTGATCCACTTATCCCCTATTTTGTACATTTTCGTATCCTACTAATTAGCTCAACCCTTAAACCATCTTCATAAATGTCAGTATTGGCTTACCCCTCAAACCAATCAAGCGATGATTAAATGACTCAGAAATATTGTTGGTTCATCAGAAAAAGACTAAATGCATGCCTAGTGAAATAATTTTCACTTATAAAATCAGCCCTCCAACATTATAAAGATCAGAAATTCACCAATCCCGAAATAATACTCTAAAAGGAAGTATGATCATATGATTAATGCATGATTTGACTATTCTTTTATTTTTTTAAATCAAGGGTAGAAGAATAATTGTATGGTTTTCAATAGGGCTTACAAATGGAGCATCTTCGGAGGGGGTATAACTTTCAATTTCGAAATTCTAGGGGAAAAGCTGATCACTTGGCTTTTCAGAAGATCCAAGTTTATTAAAGATGGTAAATTTTTAAAAGCGGGGAAGAAGATAAGTGGAAAAGGGTTGGACTTTAGGATATCTTCAAAGCAGCAATGGAACCTCGCATATTTTTGTAATGCCTTCAAATTCTGAGTGTGTGTGTGTGTGTGTGAGAGAGAGAGAGAGAGAGAGAGGGAGGGAGAGAGAGAGGATCACCAAGTATATTGTGTGTGTGTGTGTGTGTGTGTGTGTGTGTGTGTATATATATATATATATATATATATATATAGAGAGAGAGAGAGAGAGAGAGAGAGAGAGAGAGAGAGAGAGAGAGATCACCAAGTATATATCATATATGTACATATGTATGTAGATCAAATTTTACACACATTTATTTTAAAATTTATATATTTATTTGTACGTGTATTTATGTCTATATATTTGTGAGGGTAATCTGGGTTTATGAAAAATATTAGGAGGATAGTAATGTCTTTTTCTGTCCAAAACAACTTTGAAATACTTAAAAAATGCCTAGAAGCTGGAAAAAGCTGGGTTGATGCTGCTTTGACATTCTAGCTTTTTTCAACTTAATTCTAGTGAAATAAAAGAGGAAGCAGCAGTTGCAAAACACCTTTCTAGTGCTTAAATTTAGCTAGAAGTTAATAAATGCTTAAACTAAGTTTTGCAAACACCCACTAAGTACCTTCATAAACTCTTTCATTTGGCTTGTTATCAAATTATTATTAGCTTTTCTGAAAATTGAAAGTTTGCTTGCTTCATTTACAATCTTTTGCTACATAATTTCATTAATGGATTAAATAAACATCTGAATGCTAAAAGACATAACACGAAGAATAGAATGGCTCACATTATATGTGCATCTCTTTATGTTGCTTAGAAAGATAAAATTTTATGTATTTCTTATTAGCAAACTAAAGAAGATCCATGGTGATATGTGTTTTCAGGGAAACTTTTGTGAAATACTTTCATTTGTTGCAAATCGCAGTTTTTTGTCTAATCATCTGAATGGAAGGGATACTCAAATGTGCGCCAAATCAAGTTTATGGGGGGCCTCGTGAGTTGAATTTTCCATAATCAATCTTTTAAAGTTATTTTCCTATTGTAACAATTAATAAATATGATTTTTTTTCTTTGGAAGGAATCCCATCCCACACCAGAACCATTTTCAGGTTCACTTCGACTGAGTTCATTACGTACTCTAGTCTACGAGTGAGCAATGAATGACGTGCTGATTGGTAATTGAAGCACTTAAAAATGAAATGGATTTGGGGTGCTTGTATAGGAGATTGTGGACATAACCCATACAAGAAATGGGGTCATTGCAGTTATGGAATAACAGGTTTTACATTAAGGTACGCCGCAAAAATGCATAAATTTCTAATACAATTAAACACAGCACTAGTTAGAGGCACTCTACATCTACACCAAGCGTGCATTGTTTCCTCTAAAAGGATAACACGATAATCTCATTAGCTAATATTTGGACCTTAAATGACATAAAAATTTTTAGTAAAAGTTGCTTTTAAATAGTATAATAACTATACGATTTTTTGTAAATATAATAGTATTTCATGTGCAATCAGAGCTGCTGACAAACATTAATTAGCAGTATAACTATTGAACTTTTTATAAGTTTTTAGTCTGTAGTCAATTAGCTTTTATTTGAAATTCATTTGTTGACATCTGACAATACTTTGGTCTTTACCTCTTAGGATAAGATAAAAAATATAAGCAAGAGTAGCTATTGACGACATTTCATTATTGAATTAATTTTTTCGATGACTTTGGTCCCTTTCTAGATTGGATACAAATTGCTAGCAATGCTTAAATGCATCTAAGTGATATAGCTTTTTAGTTTCTAATGGCACTTGATGCTTATTTTTTTACTTATATTCCACAGCAAGTGCTTATAATGTGTCTCTTGAGGAGACTTTGATCCAATACATGCCTTGTGCTTGTTATATACTCTAGTTTCTCATGCCGATAAGAACTAAGTTAAGTAGAAATCACTTACCACATGATATGATGAAAAAATTTATCGTGAGCTGACTTTTCTTAGTTATATCTGAACTACTACTGCTTTATATTGCTACTATAAGGAGATGTAACTATCACAGCAAGCAAACGTCAAACAAAGAATTCAGTTTACTTTATAAGGGAGTGAGCGCTTTTCTCAAAGTCATTTTCGTTTTTTTTTTATTTGAATCAAGTTACTATACTTGTGAAATTTACAGTATGAGGAAATTTTTATCTATAGAGTTACATTTTTATTGTTTTCGATATTCTGGGTCGTGTCGATAGGATACTTTAATTATCAAGGTGCAACTAATTATTACATTTGGTAGTAAAGCCTCTATTTACAACTTGTGTGAACACCACTTTTTTATTTCTACGCCCTTTAGAAAAATGTAGGAATTTTATGTTTATTTGATCTCCCTCGTATAGATTTATTTGCAGTACCTCTTTATTTACTTTGGCATTATTTGTGGAGTTCAACATATTGTATTTTTGTAATGTCTCTCTGTCGATCTTATGTAGCAATTAATCAATTTATATCCTTCCCAAGAATTTACACTTAGCTATCTTCTTAGAAGTGAATTGTTGTGAAATGTAGGAATTAGGAAATCCTTCTCATTTTTTCTACATTTGAATCAAATGATTTATGTGATTCAGCTATTTGGTTATTTTAGTTATTTTTATAAACCGGTGTGTGTGATTAGCTCTATCTGATAAGGGATTGGTTTTAAGTGATCTATATTTTGATAATTGTTTGTTGTGTGTTTCCCGGTAAACTTATGTTTTGTGTAAGATGCATTCCTAGTCTTTAGAAAAACTGGTCATTCAATGCATGAGGAAGACAATATTTTCATTATACATAAAATCAAAGGTTTATTTATTTCTTATTTAATCTACATTTCGAAAGTTGAATAAAATCATTTAAATATTAGAAATTGACAATATATTACCATTGTTAGCTTTGGAAAAAACATGTGTTTCTATCTAAGGTGCTATTAGGTAAACCTACATGCGCAATTAAGACTTGCAAAACCAATATGCCTCACCTACCATATGGAGAATAAACATAAAGTAGATAAGAAAAACGTGATCCAATTAACCAAGTAAAATTCATTCACGGGATGGTTTTAGTATCAAAGCTGCCCAAGCATATTGTGTGGGGTAGCAATAACCTTTTCTCGTTCTCCAATATGGCAATCGTTCATGCCACATTGGGGATTTCTCTAATAACAAGTGCCTCTCCAGAATCGGGTTAAATGCAATTTATCCCCATGTATTGATAGAAAAGTGCAAAAAGACCCCTGTGAAAATACAAAGTGCAATTTATCTTATTGTGATTCAAAAAATGATGCAATTTTTGCCTTTCTCTGTAAATTTTTTCACCAGGGGGTAAATTACATCATCTTTTAAATTACAAAAAGGTAAATTATACTTTGTTTTTTCATAGAATTTTTTTGTACTTTTCCATTAACAAAGATGGTAAATTGTATTTAAGCCCTCCAGAATGTGGTGTTGATACTGGCAAACTTGATAGGTTTGGGGAGCTAAAAAAGATGGCTGGCTCCTGTCCTTTTTCTAAGAATATGTTCTTTGGACTTTCTATTCGGATTCATAAGCTTAAATAGATTATTCAAAATAATAAATTTATTTGAATTAATTTAAATAATGTTATATCATATAGTATTTTAAAAAAAATTAAATTATTCCATTTAATTAGAAAAATCTAGAGTAAAAATTGTTAAAATGGATAAAATAATACAATTTGTATTGGAAAATTATTACATACCAAAGAAAAAAATTGGTTGCATTTAAGATGCGAAAACAGCTTTCCGAGTTCATCTTCCACTTTCTTCAATTTCAAAAATGCAGAAAATCCCAATATTAACTCATCAAACTTTATGATTTTTTAATACGGCGGTTCGTAAAAATTCCACCGGATATTCTCCCTTTTATTGCTTTAATTAAAATACCAAGGGCAACAGAATTGCTATCAAACAAAAATAGCTTAATTAAAAGTATTTTTAGTAGAAAAACGTATTGACGACTAGAGGTAGATATTTGAAGGCCTCATTTTTAATGAATAGTGTATATTTAATTAAATCAATCGCACCATGCCAATAAATTAATTAGTATAATATTTTTCTATTCTGCAATTAAAAATTAATTATTAAAAAAAAATCTCTAAATTAATTATTCAAATATTTTTCTATTCAAAAATACATAAACTCTCACACAACCCAAAGCAACAGTAGTAGTAGTAGTTGATGAATTGAGATCACACATAATGAAACAAACTGATCATTTTTTCCATTATCCATTTAATTTTTATAATTATGTAATATCTGACATGCAATTTAATGAACGCATGTTTTAGGCATTCATGTGGATGCCTAAGAACTGTCGCATTGCTACGGTGGTTGTCCATGTGGCCGCTGTGATCGTGTTGTACTGTCTCCCTCACTAGCGTAAAACTGCCACGATCAGACTGCACCTCAAAATGACATATATAAAATGGATTGAAGGTTAGATAGATTGGAGTGTCTGTCCATGAACCAATGTCACCAACCACCGACCCCATGTCTAGGCTTCGACGTGGTGTTGATGTCAACTTAACACTTGTTGGAATTGACGATAAATAATCTCTAGTAAATGTTAAAAATGCCCCATATTATTTGGTTGTCTATTTTGCAAGGCAATAGTCTACATAAAAATTCAACAACATTTTCGATTGAGCTAGCTCTCGATTTCCACCCATGAGAAGCAAACCCCTTTGAAGTCAATGCATCAACGGAGGTGTTGTAGAATGCCATTTGAGATTCAGATCATCCGAATGTTGTCATATTTTACATTATGTCTGTATTAGGTGGGGTGCTGTTATTCTATCTCTTTCTATTGTTCCTCAATCGTTTCGCAGTTCACTCTTTCTCGATGGGCTCGTAACGATGCTACGTAGAGGATCGCTCTTCACTAGACGCTAAGAACCATTAAAGTTAGATTTGAACAACTACTGCGACATTTTGATTGTTTGATCTGAAAAATGTAAAAGCTTCATCCGCGCAACTTAGTGTGTCGCACGTGTCTAGACTGTAGGATCAAACTACACAGAAAATAGCTAAATTATCTAGTCTTGGCAAATCAGTGGGAACTAGAACAATAATTACTACTAACGCAAATAGTTCCTAGTCCACATATAAAACTATAAGATTGCGATACTTAAAATAAAAGTTCCGATCTATATAATATGGTCGATTGCTTAAGAAAAATTGGCATCTGGCCCATACATAGTGATGTACTCAAATAAATGAATAAAGTCATAATCATTATGCTATGTTTGCTATGGGTTGTTGATATAAATGAATAGAGACCTATAAAAATAAAATATGGCTTAGTTGATAACTATTAAATTGTTGTGTTGCGATATAATAGATAGTGACAAAAATATAGAGAATCTTTTAGATATACAATTCTCAATAATGTATTATATAGACAAACATTGATACTCATATACTAAATTTGTATATATCGGAATTTAATATATAGATGACACTCTACAATTGTATTTAACGCTCGTATTTATCGAATACTATCACAGCTCGACCAAAGATATGATTATATAACACACTCAACATCATATATATTAACAGCTATCTCGCAAAACAATATATCACAAAGAAGCACAGACTAACTTGAAAATATGTAGATCCTATACACTGTTACATGGATATGTCAAACAACGCATATAATAATAAAAGTCTAGAGATGATAAAGCGCCAATACAAAAGATACATAGAAGAATCATACTAGCTTACTATTAACTTGAGTAAATTTCGCGCCCGATATCTTCAAAAAATGTGGTATAAACTTTTAGACTCACGTTAAGTGAGGAGTAAGATATAGCTAACAATTACAATCTCTAAAAACGCACACAACTAAGGTCGCTTACAACCTGCTCTCGCCGCATCAGATGTGTCCTGCATACACGCTTCTCTCATTTCGCGTCACCCACACACGGCGATGTGGGGGCTCGACAGGGACGATGTTCTGCGATCGCACTATGGACGTGTCTTGGGCTGGTATGCGGATCGGTTACGTCCATACAGATTCATTGTGCGGCGATAATTTGGGTCATATTGCAGTATGTAGTGGTTTAAAAGAATTATGGAATGTTACGTTAGTCCGTCTAGATTTATAATTATATTGATTTTTATTTATTAAGTTTTTAATTATAAGTAAATAAAATAAATTTTTACTTATATCTTAAAAATAAATAATTTAAATATTATAGCTCCATTGAAATTATTGAACATAATTAATATTTTTTTTTGAGATATTTTGATTTATATATTATTATATAATTAATAATCTAGTATACAATTTATATTCAAATTAATACATTTTATAGAACATAATATAATAAAATATAGACAATGTATAGATTTAAATAATATAATTAGTAAATTTGAAAAGTATTATATTAATATTTAAAAAATAATATATTATAATGTATTTACATATAAATACATTTAATTTCAAAATTAATTGTTAGTATATTTTATTAATAATAAGTATGTTGTGTAGCGCGCGCTGCGCACTATTTATGCATACTTGGGTATTACTACTCTGGGCATTAGGACTTGGTGTTGGATCTCGGCGAGACAGTGATGTCAAAAATAAAGATCTTGATGAAAAGAACCATATACCAAATAAACTTATAATTTGTGAGTTAGATGGAATGGCCTCCGAGCGTCTTCATTTTTATTGAGATTATCATGTATATGTATAATGAGAAACCTCTAATACAGTTAAAGTAAGGTTATGAGATATGTCTGGACGAAATAACAATATTCTGTGTAAAATGACACTTCTGTTAGAAACGATAAAGCTGAAGGTTAAGAAGAGAGCTTAATATATTGTAGAGCAAGATATTAGAATATATGTATAGTATATAACAACAAAAATAAAGTTCGACCAGTTTAGACAACGGCTGTCCATCACCTGAGAGGACTTTGACCTGTATTTCATTATGTGGGAGTGTATAATCTCGAAATCGCAACTCTCAAACCAGTCTTCGTTTTCGAAAAATGGGTAAAAGTACATTTGATAAAGCTGTAATAATTGCGATTTCTTTAGATTGTATTAATAAGATTGATCGTGATTATTATTGCTTTCTTTACCTTTTTCTCGCGGCTGGTTATAATGGAGTTACTCTCTGTATGCGTTAAAACTAGAAGAACTACCTCCGTCTATGCGGTGGTGTGAGTTATAAAATAGCTAAAACAAACCGATGTTACGCGTGGTGGAATATTCTCTTTATTAGAGACCATCACACTCTTCCCCTCTCCTCTCTACGGGCATGCTTTTCGTGTGACGGACTCATATAATACCCATCGAAGGATAGGGGGTGGGCAATCGTTGAAATGGACAGCTTACGTTGTGATGCATGGCTCCGTCGTGTTGTTGCCTCTGAATCATGGGCTCTCTGAGTACTATACACTGGGTCTTTATTGGGCATTTGTTTTCTATCTGATTAGGTTTTTTTGCCTCTCTTTCTTATATGTGTGTTGTGGGCGCTTGTTCATACTCCCTTGCTGGTAAGTAGGGTCTTTGATTTGTGTTTGTGCATGCGGTTATACGGTATTCTCTAAATATAGTTGGCGCTATTTCTATTTTGAGACCATTAATCACATCATATATCTCTAGATATTTAGTGCTATATTAAATTTAATTTGTCTCTAAATCTAACACTATTTATAGAAGCTATATATTTTAAATATTGCATTTTTATGTTGCAGATTTTTTCAACTTTTTGATTCATAAAATTTCAGATTTTACTCTGTCATCATTTAACAAATTATGATAATAAAATAAAAAAAAAAAAAACAAGAACTCTACAAAAGACACACACAAACCCTAAAATTGAAGAAACACATACCACGGTACACATTTTATGTTCGTAAATGTGATAATATTCTCATTTTATGTACAAAATATTAGTTTGATAAGGCAGTAAATAGGAAAGTATAAATAGTAGCCATTTTAGCACTAAATATCGTGTAAATTAACACAGAGTGTCACAGGGGGTTTGGTTCTACAATAGATTAGATAGTCGAAAGTCTTTTGCAATACAAAACACCTGTGTGAAACGAACTTAAATCGGCTAAGTTACAAGATGATCACTTTCACTCCTACACTCAACTCATACTCCTCAGTTGTTATCGTAAGAGTTATTTGGTTAGGGTCACAAATATTCGGACTCCAAATAGCAATGCCAAGATGTTTGCATAAAGAATAACCCAACATAGCCTAATTAAAGCAACACACACAATTTACATTGCATGAAGCGCCCAACCTTATATTTATATATTGCCACGTTTTATTTAAATACATTAACCGATGTAAGAAATATCTGACATTAGCATCTCTATAGAAGGTAACTTTGAATCAACTCCTACCTATCACTCTCAATATTTTCGACACCTCTAATTTTAAACTGCATCAAAAGACACACACGACGCTTTGCACAATAGTATAACACTAAACGTATAACTAGCATACATGCAAATACAATAATATACCAGAAACCCAACTACTAAGAGAAATCGATCCAAACTTCCTGCAACACGACAGCGGAGAAAGCTGCTCATGCGTCGGGTTGCTCTAGCACTTATCCTCAAGTTCATATCATGTAGATTCGCTCAGGGGTTTATACATCGCTTACATACTCTCGCTCTCTATCAGACTTGATCTCCGCGCATATACCTGCATAACTGCCACGCAGCCAAACATTAAGCACTTGGCCGACTGCCAACAGTTGCCGATATCGCCCTTTTATCAGCATGACATGACATTGCTCTTGCGCATCGCACTTGCCCTTTCGTTTAAACAAATAAGTTATCGTTGCCCTATTTCTGGTATTAGACCTTTGTTTGCACTAGATATCATGCAGCAACGCGGATTTACTGACTCTATATACTCGAGAGGAATACTGTTACTGGGTGCCTCACCTCAATAAATATATAATATACTCCCCAGCATACTGCCGCAGCAGGAATGTGCCCAAACACTCCTCTGTGTGCGCCTGTGGCACTTACCTGATGAGCATGTGCGACCACTTTACCATTACGAGCATTTCCATAACGCGCGCTTCGCAATTTGCCTCGCCCCATTAGATGACGCTTGGTGCATAAGTTGTGCCAGGAATGGCACTTAATGTTTAACTTGACTGCTTTAAAAGGATTAATATGAACACCAATTTTTACACCCCAAAAGAATGATGCATCACGCACGCCAGATGCCAATCCATATCCTCCCTCAACATTGTATCACCCAGATTCCATGGTAATAAAATGTCATGCCAGTCTCAAACTATGCAACACTCAAGTATCAGCATAAAACATTATAAAAGAAAATAGTCAGCTCTTTCTATCCTACCTGACATCTCGCAATAGTGTCCGCAAGCGTCATTTTAGAGTGCAATATGTACACGCGTAAACTAATTAGAATTTTTTGGATAAGTGCCAGACGTTAGTGCTCTGGTTGCCCGTCGTCAAACTAGGCTGCCGAGTCCAATGCGGCATAGTCTGCCGCATTAGACCGCACTGAACTTTGAGGGCCTTACAAACCACCCCCACCAACTGATATCGACATCCTCGTCGATGCAGCTGTTTTGCTTTCCTTCGCCTCTGAAGTACTTTGCACCAATGCCCGCTTCCCATCACGAACATTGTCGGAATGCCCAACCTCGCACTCTTGCTCACGTTTTAGAAATTCACCACATGTGAACATTTCAGGCTCAGCTCCACTGATTTGTTGTGCCTTAGTCCATCTTCTGTGCCTCCTACATCTCCTCCTACATCTTCCCAATGCAGCTAAAACCGGCTAATTGAGGAGAATGCGCCCATTTCTTCGATGAACTAGCATTCGACGGCCTTGCCTCAGCCATCTCTAATTTCTTACTCGTTGTAGCCTCCATCATGCTCCCCTTTTACAAACGTTGGTTTATTTTCACAATATTCACCTAACTAGGAAGTATAATAACATTAGTAGTTATAAAGAAATCATTGCCAAGAATTACATCAAAATCGTCCAGTCCTACGGCTACAAATTTACATTACCCACTCTAAGAACCCACACTCAATTCCGTGTTGGCAATCCCGCTTACTGACACAGCTTTGGAATTCACAGCTTTCACTTAACTGTCCTATGGTTTGACGTCCAGCCCTAGCCTTTGGACGACTCGATCATAAGCGAAGTTGTTTGTGGTCCCCGTGTGTAACATCCACAAAATTTTAATACATAATTGTGGGATTAATTGGTAAAAATTTACGAAATTTAGTTAATTAGTACATAAATTCTATATTTACTTTTGATGATATTAAAATTTGAATGGAGTAAATTAGAGATTAGTATAATATTTGGGAACAAATTATATTAATTAAGAAATTAGATAGGATGTATTGGTAATTATAAAAAAAGAATAAAAAAAAGAAAAAAAAAGGAGAGGGAGTAGGGTGCAGCAACATAAGTTGCCACCTAGCACTTCACCCCTTGCATCTACTCACACACACACACACTCACACACATTCAGCATGCACACACACATTTGACGGGAGAGTGAGGGAAAGAAGAGAAGAGAAAAGAAGAGGAGAGAAAGAGAAGAAGAGAGATTTGGTAAGTTTCGGTTCAGTTTTCTTGATTAAATTTGTGTAGGTTTTGGGTAAGAATAGAAATTGAAGTAGATAAACCAATTGAAATGGAAGAAAGACACTGGGAGAGGCTCTGTTTCCAATAGCTTCTGTAAATCATGATTTTCGTAATATATACTGGTCCAAATTTAGTGATTCTTGCTTCAATGAAAACCTTAGGATGTTTACTAAAACTTTTTAGTTTTGAGCAAGATCTGGAACCGTATTTTAAGTGGGTAAAAGTAAGAAAACATTCTATTGCTCTGTTTCTGCGGGTAATCTGACAGGGTGTATTTAAAACCTTGTAAGTTGAGTTTTACTGGTTAAATTCGAATGATTCTTTTGTAAATTGAAACTAGATACATAGGAGGTTATATTCTGAAAATTTGGTAATTTTTGGAAGAGTATATGATTTTTTCAGAGAATTTTAAAATAATGAGGTTTGAATCTGTTGCTGTCTAAATGGACCAGGTTGTACTAAAATTTGAATAACTAATTATATCCACATCCATTTTGTATATTTCTTGTTGTAAATGCAATCAGAGACTCATGAGAATATTTGGTGTAAAAACTGAACCTTTATCAATTGTATGTTTGTCTGAGAAAATTTTATAAACTGAGACAGAGATGCTGTCAAGGAAAAACAATTTCATAAAAAGGACAGATTTTTATTAAATTGACCTTTATAGTTCAAAATACAAATCATATATCATTGGAGAGCTTATTATGTCTAGTTTATTATACGAAAACAGTTTCGAATGTTAGTGATTGTAATTAAAGTTATGATATACTTAGTGAGTAGCGCTCATTCTGTGAAGATTGTAGATTCAGGGGCTGTAAGGGTAATTTTTAAAATATAAACACTGATTTTAATAAATTAGTGTATATACTGACGGAAAGATAATCGAGTCTACTTTATGTAGAAGAAAATGGAATAAAGATCCGAATTATATAGAAAGAGATATTCATAAATTAGTGAGAAGTGCACGAATGTGGTTAATGCTTTATGAAGAAACTACAATGTTATTGATTCATTGACAATATGTTTTATACCTCATTTTAGGACGCGAGAACAACGTTCAGGATTTTACACATCATTCGACTATTTAAATAGTTGGGAAAAGTGAGGTAAGTATAGCTATTTGATTTTATATATATATATATATATATGTGTGTATGTGTCTGTATGTGTGTGTGTGTGTGTGTGTGTGTGTGTGTGTGTGTGTGAATATAAGTATTGCTTGTTGGATTTATGTAAATATGGATATGATATATTGATTGTTTATAGATATACTTGACCATTGATGTGGTTGTTGTTAGAATATATATATATATATATATATATATATATATATATATATATATGCCTATACGAGTATCATATGTTGAATGTTGGAATTATGTATATATTTATATGGATAAAGTATGAATTGTATGTATACTCGTTCATGGATGTTGATGGTGATTAAGATTATCTTTATATCTGTGGAATCACTATTATGTGTTTAGTTGGTTGAATGATTGTGTGGTTGTGTAATTTAATAGTGATATATATATATATATGTGTATGTGTATGTGTGTCTGTATGTGTGTGTGTGTGTGTGTGTGTGTGAATATAAGTATTGCTTGTTGGATTTATGTAAATATGGATATGATATATTGATTGTTTATAGATATACTTGACCATTGATGTGGTTGTTGTTAGAATATATATATATATATATATATATATATATATATATATATATATATATGCCTATGCGAGTATCATATGTTGAATGTTGGAATTATGTATATTTATATGGATAAAGTATGAATTGTATGTATACTCGTTCATGGATGTTGATGGTGATTAAGATTATCTTTATATATGTGGAATCACTATTATGTGTTTAGTTGGTTGAATGATTGTGTGGTTGTGTAATTTAATAGTGATGAAAATTGAAATGAAAGTGACTGACTAGAAAATATTATTACATGGAATTGAACGAGTAAATTAATGATGTTGATGTGGGGATAAAAATGAAATGATGGCTTACCTAAGTGGGGACATACTCAATGGCTTAGATGATATGATCAATGACGAGCTGTGTGCTGTCATTGATCAACGGAGATGATGAGATACACACGAGCTGTGTGCTGTGTGGTATCGGTAGAGGTGATGGGATACACACGAGCTGTGTGCTGTGTGGTATAAGTGGTGAGGATGGGATACACACGAGCTGTGTGCTGTGTGGTATCAGAAAAAAAATAAAAGAAGGAGAATTGTTATTGAGATGATGATGGTGAGAGCCAACAAAGCTCATTGAGTGATGCGCTCCAGTTGGTTAAGCAGGGCCCTGAGAAAACAGACTAGAATGCCACTATTATGTTCTGGTTGATGTCTGATTGTAGCTACGTGATTTCTTACGTCTGCTAATAATGTATGGTGAATATTGATTAGGTTGGTATCATTGCTTTATACTTGACTTGTTGCTTGTGTATATATATAGACTGAAAGGCTATACTTACTGAGTGGCAACTCATAAATTTGCTGTATATTTTTCTTTTCAAGAGATAGATCATAAACCAGTGTCAGTCGTATAGGTAGGTCAGCAGTGCTATTTTAATTCGAGAGCTCTAGAGTATTACGTTGTGATTGAGTTGGTGTCTTATATTTTGTAATAGTTAAAACTTTAATGAAGTATGTAATCCGTTTGAGGTGATTGTCAAATGTTGACTTTGTCGGTTATCTTATTGGGATAATTATGAGTTGTGAGGGTAATTGAATGGGATTACGGAGGGGGGTGTTACACCGTGTCCACCAGTGTCTTCATTTCCTTACGATTAGTTCGGCCTGTCACCATCATCAGACCTTTGTGATGTGCCTCCCCACATCCATGAGATTGTACTTGCAACGTTCCCAGCTGCATTGCTCCCATCCGAACCAGTTTAGTCTCCTGTTCGCCGTCTGTCTGTTCAACAACAATAGCGTTCAACCTGCTGCGTTTTGGGCAATCCCTCGCTCGGTGTTCAAGATCCCACAGATTTAGCAGCTAGCCCTCGGACTCTCTACCATACGAGGCTCGGAAGTCTCTGTCACCATTTCCTTAGCTTTTTTCTTCTTCTTGAACTTCTTACCGAACTTTGGCTTGCCTTACCCTGAATCATCATTCCTCTGTTCCAGGTCGTTTGCAACCTTAAAGTCCGCCAAACGATCGGCTGCAACAATGGTAAAAGGTAAGTCCTTGATACCCTACCGCCTCAATTCGGTCTGTACCTAAGGTTTCAAACCTAAAGTTAAATAGTTTGTCCTCCTTCGACATATCCTCACGTCCAACATGAGAGAGCTGAACTCTTTCACAAACTCACGAACTGTCCCTGTGTGCCTCAAATTACACAGGGATTCCCTTGTAACCCAACTCGTATTGAAAGGAAGGAATTGATCCTTTAACTCCTTCTTCAGCACTTCCCACGTCTCAATACACTCCCGGTTAGCGCTAGCGTCATCCGACAGATGAGGACACCACTACAACTTAGCATTCCCGGTGAGATACATACTTGTAATGGACACCTTCTCCGCATCCGACATCCTTGTCGCCTGAAAATACGTTTTCATATCCCATAAGAAGTTCTCAAGTTCCTTGGCGCTCCGCTCACTGCCAAAAAGTTTAGGATCCGGTACTTGAACTTTTGGTGCAACGACACTGCCCTCAGTACCACCGGTTCCAACAACCTTTTTCACCAGCCTTAGGTCCGTCTTTAGGGCCTCCAACTTGAAGTCCATAGCATCTGTCAAGCAACCAATCTCTTCTGACATCGACACGAAACCTTTCTCAATGAACTATGGCAACTCCTCTTTCACCTTCATCTTCAGATTTTCGACCACCTCCTGCACGGCCAAAACCTGTTGAATCAGACCCATAGTAGGAGGTTGTTCCCGCTTACCTACTAGTTCCTCAACTCGACGTAATCTCGCTTCCATGGCTTCCATCCAATTACTGATCCCGCTTTGGTTTGCCATAACCAAAACTTATCGTTTGAACCTTCCCAAATTTGACCTACACGAATGCTTTGAAGTCCCTACAAATCTGACCTCAAGAAGTCAGAAATAGAGCCACCCAACCTGGCTCTGATACCAAGTGTCATAGGGGTTTGTTCATGTAGCGGAAGTTTTTGCACAAACATCTGTGCGACACTAATGCACCAACGCTAGTCAGCCTTCCTCCTCACACACTCACCCTCGTGTAAGTATTTGAGTAGGGCACAATTCGGACCAAGCATACAAAAGTTGCAGGAAACACACAATCAAGCAACACAATAATTTACAGCTGAAGCCAATCTTATATTTTATTGCCCGCCAATCAAAATACAAGGATTCCGACTAGCACACAAGAGGAACTTGTCAACCCTACTCACTTTCAATTTCGAGACTCACTCTCTCAAAACCAAGACCTCATGTACAAACCAACTAAAGCATATAAATACATAGCAATACAGTTGACACCCTCAACTACTAGGAAAAACCATCCAAAACTGCCTGCAACCGCTATGGAAACCGTCCATAACCGCTTTGCTCAACACCATCCATCAATTGCCATGTAGATGAGCTGTTACCATCCTTAACAGCATCATCACATGTTCCATGCTTTAGCCGACACAGCCAACCACCAAGCCTTGGCCTTGCCGACAGTCACCTGCTCTGTCGATCTTGTGCGCACGTTGCCAAGCTCGTCTGTGCACTTACCTGCCTGTCGAGGATTACCGCAGTTCAGGCACATTTTATGCCAACCGTTTTTAGCCTGCCGAGAGCCACCCACACTTGTGTGCGCCTGTGCGTACTACCTGCCGAGCGTCCCCGCACATGGGCGCCTGCTCGACCATGTGCCTATCGCCGACGCTTACTACCAACGCTAGGCCTGCACGTCCACCTGTCGTGCAGCCTGCCCGCACCGTCACCCGAGCATAGCAATGTTCCATGCGCCGTTCACCAGCCCCGTGTCATGATATCAACACAAACCAACAGTCTATCTGCCGACTCCCGCATATGCCTTGTGCTGACGCCCATCGTCACTGGCTGCCGAGTCCAATTCGCATGCCTGGTGCATCAGACCGCACTGAACTTTGAGGGCCTTACACACATCTTCCATTAATTTTTAATGAAAATAGGTTTCGCGCATGATACACATCTTTCATTAATTCATAACGAAAATAGGATTTTCAGTAGTGAACGGGACGGGTTTGTTCGGACTCGAGACCCGCCCTGCTTCATGAAACCCCGTCCCGCCAATACCCCAGACTCGTCCCATCCTTTTCACAATTTTTATTTTTTAAATTAAGTAATAAAATTTTTTAATTTAGTAATTTAACATAGTTTTTTTTTTATGTAAAATGAATTATATAAAACATATAATATATTTAATTAATTTTTTGTATAAGTAATACTAAATATCATTGTAAATTTAGGTAGTCTAATATAGCTTTTTTTTTTTTTTTATCTAAAATGAATTATATAATACAAATAATACGTTCAACTATTTTTTCTTTGGTATTTAATATATAGAGTTGGATATATGTAAAATTATTTAAAAATTTACCTCTAATATTATATTTCTTTTATTAATAATGTATTATATATGAGTAAATAAATAAAAAAATATATTGGGGCAGGCCTGATATAATCCTGTAACCCGCCGGATTCCGTCGGGTCCAATATTTTAGGATCCGGACCCACCCCGAACCCGATAATGTGAGAACCAAACCCGCCCCATTCAGGACGACGTCCCAAAAAATCGGATCTGATTGTCATCCCTAATTTTCAGTATGGTTTTACAAAATAGGGGGTTTTGTTTATCTATACTATATAAAAAAAAATTATTTTTTTACTCACAAATGATGGTTACTTACACCGCAATATCAATTTTTTAAATAACAAAAAATATCTCTATGTATTTTCAACCACCCTATTCAAAATCTTATTCCCATCCATATGATTTATATATCTATATTAATATGAAAATTTCACCCACAAGATTTTTTTTATATCGATAATATCCGTAAATTAGTTTTTATTTTATTTATTTATTTATTTTAAATGTGATGTGTTGATTCATAATTTTATTCTTATTTATAATATTTTATAAATATAAAATAATTATTTATTATATGTATGCAAGAGCGATGTGTCTCAACAGTTAGTTTTTAAAACACAAGGGAAGTTTTTAACTATTTTTTGGAAGACAGTAGGGTGATGTGCAATTTGGAAAGAAAAAAAAAAAAAAAAAAAAAAAAACCAAAGAAAGACCACGACGCCGACGCATTGAATATCCGAATTCCTGACGAGGCACCACCACCTTTTCATTTGGCTTCAACTCTACGCAAAGTACCACCAAACTATAAAATCGGAGATGGTGGCAGCGCCGCTCACATGGTCTTTCTCTCCCACAACCTCCGCCGTCGAGTCACAACCGGTAAGTTAAACATCCGATCCTCCATGCATATATATATATATATATATATATATTATATATATATATATATATATATATAGCCATATCTAACCTTTCTTCGTGGGTTAGCTTCTGTATGCATGATTCATGATTTGAATAAGCACAAAGGGTAGTTGATGTTGATGTAATTTGCTGCAGATAGAGAGGTCCGTCAATGGCGTCGTCCGCAAGCGAGGAAAATGTTGATAATTATGTGAAAGTTAGTGATGGGTTGGGAGGTTTACCAAAGGCCATTTTGAGTAGTGTTCATGGAAGGTGATTGATTTTGGGGTGTGTTTAAAGAGGCAAAAAATGGTGTGGGAAAACAAACAGTGTTATGCTGAGTTGTATTGTTTTGCAGTGAGGCAGAGATATACCTGTATGGAGGGTGTGTCACTTCCTGGAGGGTAGACAACACTGACCTTCTCTACGTTCGCCCTGATGCTGTATTTACTGCCCTCAAGCCCATCAGGTCTACATTTTACCACCTGCTCTTTTTTTTTCTTTTTTTTTTTATTTGTTGAATTACTAGAAAAAATATGATTTTTTGCTACGATTAATCACTCTAGTCAAATGAAAAATATTATGGCAAATATAAATTCTTAGCAACGGTCATTAGCCGTGTTTCTGCAAGTGTCGCCAAAACTATGGTAAATATTTTGGCTATAGCTAAGAACCATGACAAGTATTGATTAAACGTTGTAAATATTAAAATTTTTGCTTTGATTTTATTTAATCGTGGTTAATAAGAGTAGACGCTTATAATTTTATCATAATTTTTGAACAGTAGACGCTTATAATGTAGCGAAAGTTCAATTTTTTTTTTTTTTTATAGAGAATACAACATCTCCTATCTCAAAAATATTAATAGCCGAAATAGAAACCCTAAGAAAATATAAAATAAGGCGATGCAACCCTGAAATCACGTTCACTAATTGCTTGATTTGAATTTAACATCTAAATTTGATTAATTCATCAAATTTTACTTAATTAGAATAAGCGATTTGAATTAAAATTTGTACATATGACATATAAATATATAATTACAGTTTCCTTCTCTGAGATTTTGGTGTAAATTACACGAATATTTCTTATAATTTGAAAAATTACATCTAGTACTCATAAAGTTTGCTTTCGTCTAACAAATAGGTCATTTCATTAGTCAAAATTCAATGATTTTGTTGATATTAATAAAAAAATCAGAAAAAAATTTCATATTTACCCACGATTAACTTATTATTGATATATGACAGGTCAAATAATTTTTTTCTGACTAAACTACCCTTTTATCGTTGATGATATACCTCCTCATGTAATTTTGTTTTTCTGATTAAACTACCGTTATATCAGTGATGATATACCTCTTCACATGTATTAACACGTGAAAATGTAGAAAGGTAATTTGATTATGAAGATTTATTTGACTTGCAATAAATCACTTTTAAGTTAATTAGTGGTAAATATGAATTTTTTTTCAATTTTTTTTTTGTTAAAATCAACAAATTCGGTGAATTTTGACTAACGAAGTGACTTATTTGTTAAATAAAGCAACCTCATGAGTACTATATGTAATTTTAAAAATAATAGGAGGTCTATGCATAATTACGCTAAACCTCATAGAAGGGAAGTGTAATTATTTCTATATTTGTATACATGATTAAAATTAGGTAAAATTATATTTTTGTCCTGTAACTTTAGGTCGTTAGTACTTTGGTCCTATAACTTACTCCATTTATACATTAAGCTCCTTTTTGACGAATTTAGTTCAGAGCATTTTACATTTGGTCCTTTTTTGACAAATTTAGTCCTGTGTTGACAATTTTGGTCCATTGACATTGTAATAAATCTCATTTTTAGTTTTGTAACTATGAATAGTTAGGACCAAAATTATTATAAAGACTGAATTTATTAAAAAATGATAAAATATGAGATGTTCATGACTAAATTCATTAAAAAAAGAACTAAATGTATAAATGGAGTAAGTTACAGGATCAAAAGTACTAATGATCCAAAGTTACCGGACTAAAAGTATAATTTTATCTTATTATATATTATATATATATATATATATATATATATATATATATATAGAGAGAGAGAGAGAGAGAGAGAGAGTAGAGGAGAACCACAGGTGATTTATATTCTTATCCTGCCAAATCTTGTGATTGGTGCATTTTTGTATGAGCATTTGGTGATTTTGGTGACTTCCTTATCTTTAATTTTTGGGTGGGTAAACAGCGGAGGAATACCACACTGTTTCCCACAGTTTGGAGCTGGCCCCATGCAGCAGGTAAACTACACTACACATTACACAACCTGAATCTCTATACTCTATCAACAAATATATGAGTTGGTGTTTGTCCATGTAATTTGTATTACGAGCCCAAATATATTCGATACGCGTGTATAATTTATTTTTTATTTAATTATATAAATAAAATAAATAGTTGATCATAACTGTATTTTTTTTACAAATAATCCTTTTGTGATATTGTAAATGGTCAAATTACCCCTTTATTAAAAAAGATAGCAATTTACCTCCATGTGTTTTCTAAAATACAATAATTTATCTCTCTATGTTTCTTGAAATGAAGCAATTTACATCCATAGAGGGATGTAAATTGCTTTATTTTACAAATATATGAGGTAAAATGCTATTTTATTTTATAGGGGGTAGTTTGCTATATATGAGGGTAAATTGCTATTCACCATTTTTTTAAAAATATATTATTAATTTTAAATTTACGTTAACAGAATATTAATGATAGAAAAATTTAAAAAGAAATGATCATTTTGTATATAATAAATTTATTTGAGGGCATTTGGTCAATATATATTTTACCAATTTATAATCAGGATTGGTTGTTTTAATCCTTTAAAACTTTTAATAAAGAGTATAAATATAATTCAGAAACTCTTGTGAAGTTCTATTGCAGTCCCCATTGTAGCATATGGTTCATTTATTCTTCAAATAATTATTTTGATTTGAGAATTACAATATTGTCCTCTCTTATTACCAGTTTTTTTGTAATTAATTTGACGGAATTTGATAATATTATTACTGTAACATAAGATCATTCTCCTGTAACTATTAAAACTTTACGCGGGTACATAAGGTTAATTATCTTGTGAATTATGTCGATCGCCTTCGACTAAATTCTGATTGTTAGTTTCTCATCTAAAATTAAAAGGAAATGTCTGCGTAGTTAACCATTTATTTGCTGCCGTAAAGATCTTAATCAAAATTTAACCTATTTCTCGGAGTTTTATAATAGTGTCGAAAGTATTTGAGTTCTTCTAAACAAATTTGAAATTATAAATTCACATCGTACACGATATATGGATTTTTATCTTATATTTATATATATAAGTTTACTTCATATGTTTTCTATATTGCTATATCACTCAATTATTAAAATTATGGTTTCATTGATGTAGTAAAAAAGAAGTATAACTTTGACAAGGTGTGTGTGTGCATGTGTTCACAGCATGGATTCGCCAGGAATATGAACTGGTCCATTGTGGATTCTGAACATGTGGACGGAAATCCTGCTGTTACTCTGGAACTAAGAGATGCTCCCTACAGTCGATCTATCTGGGATTACAGTTTTCAAGCTCTTTATAAGGTAAGCGGCTAAAAGTGATGTGACCTCCTATTTCAATTGGGGGAAATTCTTGGACGGTTGGGTTAAGTTTGAACTAATTACATAACAAATATATATAGTAAGTATGATACACTTGTTTTGTGATTGAATTGGTTTGGTCGAATCAAATCCGGGCAAAATTTTCATCCCAATTTGGTAGTTTCGGTTAAACTATCAAAATATGGTATGCGGATGTTTTTGATATTACCAATTTAGTCCGATTCAGGTATTTAATTTTTCAAATGATTAAATTATATCTAATAATACATATGTTTATAAATAATTTATATATTTAACATAATAATTTATTAGATATTTAAAAATTCTAATATTATTATTTTTTTAAAAAATAATACATCAATGAACTAAAAAAATTGGGTTACGTAGTTAGACCTGTTGGGTCAGAATTAAAAGACATATTGGGACCGGGTTCAAGGCGGGGTGCGGTGGGTGGGTTTTTAAGGGCCAATTAATGTTAGAGTAGAATGAATCGATACTGTAGATCTCACGTCTAGTTATTTAAACAGGACCAATGTTGGATCTGATCAAATCCAAATTACCATCTGTAATATCTTTTAAAACTTTTTTAGATGTCTGAATTCATGTGCCTTAATATTTATATATATATATATAGAATTCCACAATAATCTTAGCCTTATGAGTGGTTTTATGGTGAATACTACAGGTGAGTATAGACAGAAATACCCTCACAACAGAGTTCCAAGTGACAAATACTGATGAAAAGCCATTCTCCTTTTCCACGGCGCTGCATACATACTTCAGAGTTAGTATATATTTTCTCATTTTTAGCTAACCCATTTATCAGATTATTTTACAATGTAACTAAAGTTATGAGAAGAAAATGGAGGCTTATGAAGTAAATTGTTGTTGCAATTTTATAATATGGAAACTGTACTTAAAATGGTGAAATTAGGATACTTAATAGCATTTTAACCCCTGCATTTCTGTGAGGACAAAACTGTCCTTATATATATATATATATATAATATTATGTATTTGAAAATTAATTGTTTGATTCGAGTAAAGTAATTCAATATCTATACTTCTATATTAGTACGTGGGGGCTAAACAGACATTATATGGGTCAAAAATCAACTGAATGTTGCATTCTACGCGAGTGAAGCATGTAGGGATAAATAGCCTCATTTCTAAAAGTTCAGGGATTGGGATTGCCTTTTTTATTTATTTATTTTTTCACGGGAATTTTATACCCATTACGAGGCCTGCAGATTTGATACTGAATATGATCACATTGTTAAATATTTGGAATGCAGGCTTCAGCATCAGGAGCATCTGTGAAAGGCTTAAAAGGTTGCAAAACACTGAACAAAGACCCTGATCCTAGAAATCCAGTGGAGGGTATGGAAGATAGGTTTGTATTAATTTTATTATATGACAGTAGCTTATTTTTTCACTACTGGAGTTAAATTTAATTTCTCATGGTATATAACGATGATCGAAAATAGCATGAGAACCACACAACGGGTGTTAGCAATAGCTTTTGTTTTTGATATAGGGACGTCGTCACGTTTCCTGGATTTGTGGATTGCATTTATGTTGATGCTCCTGAGGAGGTCTACCTGGATAACGGTTTGGGAGATTGGATTACAATCAAGAATAGGAAGTAAGATCACTGTGTTTTGTTCATTAGACTTTCCTCATGTGGATGGTTATTAGATTGTGTTCGATCATCTTTTCTTGCGTGTCTTTCACTGCGTGCAGCTGGTCGGACGTTGTTCTCTGGAATCCCCATCTCACTATTGAATCATGCTACAAAGACTTCGTGTGCGTTGAAAATGCCAAGGTATGGTATGGGAGCCCTTACATTCGTGTTATACAAAAAATTCTTATCCGAATTAAGTTTGACCAACTAAACTAATTATAGGATAAGTTCGACACATTTGCTATGCCATTGGTCATTTTTTCTAAATTATGCACCAATTACACGATAGATGTATTGCACATACTATATTAACTTAAGTTTGACTTAGTCGAATTCGGACTAGAATTTCCCCATGTTACACCACGTATCACTATGCTTAATTTCCTTGCAAATAGAGATGTTATTCTTTTATTTTGGGAAATTGAGATGGATCGATTCATTGCAAATTCAAAGCGTGTTTGTAAAGGATTAATTAATTTAGATTATTTGATGTTTCTGTTAATTAACTTTTTAAAATAGTATTTTGGTCTTGCAACTTTTTAATTTTTACAATTCTATCCTTTTTCTCGCCAGAGTTTATCTCCACAAGCCATAATAGGAGAAATTCTTGCCTGACCTGACTCAATCGAACTTGAACCAATCATATGGCAAGTACAAACACTTGCCATGTGATTGTGTAGTTTAGGAAAAATGACCAATTACAAAGCAAATGCATTACACTTGCTCTGTAATTGGATTGGTTCGATCGAACGAGGTTCGAACAGAATTTCCTCATAATAGATACGAAATCTTTCTGAACAAAAACGAATCGATAACTTGATCCCTAGACTTATAAAAGTGAAACACAGCACCTCCAGAATCAAGAAATTATGTTGCCTTCTTTTAACTGGTTTTAGAGGTCAGGTATTCTTTTATTTTCAAGAATTATTATTTATTATTATGTTAGAGGAGGTTCTGTTATATTTAACCCTTCTAATTTTTCTTTCACATTTCATTTGACTTATTTTCCAACACTTTGAAGCTCTTATTTGGAAAATTCATTCGTGCAACTTCACTATTTTTTGATTATTTTTAAGTGTTTTCAAATAATGTCAATTGGGGTTTGAGTAGTTGAAAACTAATGTACTACTTCTGATCTATGTAATATGTACAATTTGTCTGTCTTTGTGATGAAACACTGCTGCAGATACAAGAAGTTCAGCTACAACCTAACCAGTCATGGACGGCTGTGCAACATTTGAGCAAGACTTGAAATGCAGCAGATATCGGATGTTTTAGTTTGCTTTGGCATTGTTCCTTTTTATGTTTGTCTTCATTTTTTCACTGTCTAAACACAATCAACAACATTTTAAATGTTCCACTTTTCTTTACAAAATACACACCTCAATGTATCTTAACTTATTTTAAACTAAAAAATATTAAAAACACTGAAAAAGACGCATATGCGTACATACTAGCTATTTTTCTCCGTGTATCTATTAAAAAAAAGGATAATTTACAACGGGCTCCTTTAGGTTTGCTATACTTATAATTATTCCCTCATTTATTGCAATTGCAAATATCCCTCTACAATGAGTTGTCACAATGGAGCATCTGTAATTTTTCCAAAAACGAAAAGATATTATAACTATAGCAAATTTTCACTGTTTTCTCAATAGAATACTTGAATATCCTATGGAATAAAAAAAAAAAAACAATTTGCCTCAAATAAGGATAAAAAAATTCAAGCAACTTGTTCTGATTTGAATCATAAGCTTTTCAAACATTTAGATTAAAACCACAAACCCAGAACCATAAGGAAATTTAATTAAGGAAGAAATGGGGAAAGAAGCTTCATTGCATTCAAAGAATTGCTTGAAAGTGGGGGAAAAACAACTAAGGAATTGAATGAAATGAATGAAAGAATAATGTATGAAATATGATGATGATGATGACTACACAATTGATAACTGTCTGAGGCAGAAGCAGAAAATGTTGAAAGGACTTTCTCATTTGCGACGCCCTTTCAGCTGCTCCTTTATGATCGCTTATTTCATCCGCTATTCTACCATCAACCTACCAGTTCCTAAGTCTTGCCCTTTACCTTAGGAAGCTACTGCGAAAGAAAATACATTTTTTTCAATCGAAGATGCAAGCCCTGTTGAGCGGCTGCTTCATTTAATGATGAACGGCAGCGGTTAAAGAACTCAGATCACACACGCTTCGAGTCATGAACTGAGGCAAGATGTTCCTGCATTAGCAACTCAAAGTTTAAAAACTAATCTAAAAGGAATTCTCAACATGATGCTAAAATGCAGCTACAGTGGCTGATCTGTCCATAGAAAATGCTGGGAACAAAGGCGTCTCAGTTCTACAGAAAGTGTCTGCAAATTGAAGGTAATGCTAAGATTAACTGAGGTTGAGTGGTTCACAAAGTATTGATGAGTCCCAATGGAATGTAAAGAGTTGAGGTGCTCCAATGAAATAGTGTGTAACAACAGACTTACCGAGATAAAATCAAATGCCTTAGTCTCCTCTCTTTGGAGCCGTTCATCATTGAAGTAGGAGGCTGGGTAACTATGACAGGATTAAAAACACTTGGAAGGGGTGAAAAATTTCCTCCCTTAGAATTGGCAGTGGTATTAATAGTACTTGATTGTAGATTCCCTAATTGCTGGAAGGTGGTCATTGTAGCGAGGAGCTGCTGTTGAGCTAAGAGACTCCCCATGGCACTATAATTCATTGGCTGAGAAGCAAATCCTGGATTGTACATGAAGCCAGATGGAAAGTTATAAGCCAGGGCATCCAGAGGAAACATGGGATTGGCATTAACTGCAGCAGCTTGAGAAGTAATTTCACTGTTCAGGGCATCGCTACCCTTCTCAGCAAAGCTTTCATTTTTCTTTATAGATGGACCATTTCCATTTATAGATAAACCATCCATCAAGTTGGAAATATCTTTTCTAGGATTCTCATGTTCTTGGAAGACCTCAGAACTTGAACTGAAAAGGTAGAAAGGTTCAGATTCAGTTGTATGAGTGCCAATATGGGATTTCATGGTTCCTGACTTATCAACAGCCATTCCAGAAAATACATCAGCAGCATGGTCTTTATCCTGTCTCATGTGAAAGGAGACATCTGCAAATGGGTCATCATCACTTTTCAGTGGGCTGCTCACATCACCACCAAAATTTCCATCAAGTAAGTCATCAATCAGTGGAGCGGTAGAAGCTGCTAAATCTGAAATTTTTGGCTCATTCTGTGTTTTCTTGGAGTCTTCAATGCCGGCAAGATCATTTGCACCACCAGCATCTATCAGATCTGGCATCACCGCAGGCTGAGACATCTCTGTTGATTCTTCTACATGATTACCTTCACCACTTTGTTCACAACCTAGAAGACTCAACACCTGAAATATCCACAGATTAATGATTTCTTGACCTGAGCAACTTAATACTATCAGCTAAGGCTGCCTTGCTGTCTCTCTCTCTCTGTCTCTTTATACACTTCACTTTCCCTATCCACAACATGGCATCAATATGCCAACTAGAATCTCACCTTAGTTGCTTTCTCCCTCAAAGATGCTTGGGGAGATTTGGAACATTGCACCACTGCATCTTTGTTTCACCAAAATACGATGCAATAACTGAAAAATTTGCATCCTGTTTATTCCTCAATACTGCCTCAAGGACACAGATGGCTTTCATGCGAACCTAAACAAGCAGCATTTTTTGAAACTACAGTAAGTGAAAAAGTTATATTCCATCCATTAGATAGAGCATATCATTTTAGGAAAAAATTCCAAAACTACTACAGCAATGATCTGATTTAATATTTCTAAACCACATGAACAAAAACAGTCACATGAAGCACAAACCTGCCACTGAGGAGATCTCAGCTTTGTTTCAATAGCATGTCCTAATGACAAAGCATTTAATTTTGAGGCCTCCACCAGGAAAATATGAAGTGCATCCCGAGTAGGCTGTAGCCGAACGCCACCAGCTATCACGATAGTCTCCAACAATTTCTCCTCTCGAGTCTTGTGACCATAAGTTGAGCCAGAGTCTCCACCACTTGTTTCTGCCTGAGATGCATTTACATGTTGACCCCAAGTTCCAGAACCAGCATTATTGGAGAAGCGAGAAGAGTCGTAAGTTTCAGTAGGTGAGTCAATTCCTTCATATTGATCAGAAAAATTAGTCTCCTGAGTCAGAGATCGCCGGAGATTAGGGACTTTGTAACTCCCACTGTCATTAGTTTTCCTCAGGGATGGGGATTGTCTCAAACTACTCAGTCCCTGTCTAATTGTTGCACTGCCAATGCCAACAACCTCGCTGATAAAGGACTTTTTATCTTCTGATGGCATTTCATAGTTGGTATTTCCAAATCCTTGAATCCTACTGCCAAGTCGACTTTCCGTTGTTGAAGCTGCACTATCATCTGATGAAAATAAAAGCGATAGTGCCTCCTGTGCTGTTTCACGTACAGCTTTGTTCAGTGCATCACCTTTCAAAGGATCTAGCTGGCCCTTGTAGTGGATTAACTGACGTACAGCAACAGAATGCCTCTGCATCTCCCTTCTGAACTCTGCACCTGACTTTCCCACAGCATATTTGATGATCCTTAATGCCTGAAGAAACATTGTTTTGAGATTATATAAATTAGAGTGCATAAATTTAGCAGAGATTTTCCACTTGGAGCAGCTATCACAGAGATAATAACCATTTGTTAATGAACCAAAAAATCCAATCCAGGGGTTTACTATGCAAAGCTTAGCAGTTAATGTGGATACAACCATTCACTGCGTGGACAAAAGGAGCTAGGAGAAAGCTCGTGAACTGCTTAGACCAAAGTGCGATAACAAATATTGTGGTTGGTCTACTCAACTCTCAGTTCTTCATCAGAACATTCCAGCTAGCAATGCATCTAGTAAATAACTATAGAACACTTATCCATGAAGCTACCTACAAAAGTTCACATTGACTATAATATCAGCTAAAACTATACACAGGATTGAAGTTCCACTAGAGTTGAGGAATCCTAGAACTAGATCCCAATTCCTTTCGACATTACAAAAAAATTTCCTCAAGTTGGCACAAATTCAAAACTTCAGGGAGTGATTGGTATGTAGGAATGGAGTGGGAATGGAATAGGGATTCCCAAGCCCATTCCTACATATATGATTGGTATAAATTAGGAATAGAAATACCCCATTCCAGGGGCATAAAGGGATTGGTCATTCCCTCCCCCCAACATGGTATTAGCCATTCCTAACATGTTTGGAATGAATTCTTTTTTTCTCCGGACAAACTGATCACTCTATTAATATGATTAAATAAGACAATAATATATGGATTATGATTAAATAGAACAATCCATTTGGCTGTTCAAATTAATAGAATTTCTCTTGCAGAAAATTACTATATATGTTTATTGAATTTAAAAATTATTTCTTAAGTAAATTAATTTTATCATATAATCTTTCCCAATTAACATATGAGCTGTTTTAAATATTGCTGAAACCTTCTGTAAGCAATTTTTGAAAATACTACTATTATACAACTGAATTTAACATGTTCAACAAAATATGAATAAGTATCTTTTTTTTAGAAAGAAGTACTAAAGGAAAATTTGCCATAAAAGTCATTTCATTCTGTTACTAACCATTCATTTCTAATTACTAATCATGTGAATGGAATCAACTTAGAATGGAAATTCCACTGTATTCTAGTTCCTTTTGCATACCAATCATTTGAATGAATAATATTCCTTTCCTATCCTTGTTTCATTTATAAGTTCATTCCATTTCTCCTTAATTTCATTCCTACATGCCAATCATGCACTAAATGTTTTTACGAACAAAAGTTTCAAAATAAACATTTTATCAATTGGGGCGAAGAATGAAACTTATATAGGGTAGGAAAACATCATCTTTATGTAGTGGAAGATTTCACATAAAGTTCATGCATTGACATGCATACGGGGTTGCATATAGCCAATTTTGATGTCTATTATCCGATATCAAAATCTTGAGATAAAGAGTTTTGCGTTGTATCTGATGGTTCTGTATATAGTGTATACTATATGCAACTCTTTTACCATAACTATTCAGCAGGTCAAGATTTTGTGAAAAGTTCAAAATAAGGTAAAACCATCCAACAACTCATTTTCTACCGGGAACGCCAACATCCCACAATGACTGATTTGTTTGCTTAGCCCTCGAACACGATTTAACTTGATCACCGAAAAGGCATTCAAATCGTCCAATAACTGTTAAAAGAAAAACATAGAAAATATACATAATGAAAAGCAAAAAAAACGAAAGACAAAGAGTAAGTGAAGGACCTTTTGCTTTACTACAGGTGATTTGTGTTCGAGGCGCTTGAGGATGAATCCGGAGACTTCTTTCACGGCGGATTCATGCGAAGACCTCAGTAGATTGCAAATTTCCTCCAACTTGTAAACCGGAGTAACCTTATCCTCCTCGTCCGTTGCAGCGTCGATCAATCTCGACCTGCAGTACGACTCCACTGCCCTCCTGCTCTGCTGCATTCCTCCCAGTTTCACTTTTCAATCCACACTGATCCCACTACTGATCAATAAATTAAAAAAAACAATAAATCGACTTATGATTAATGGATGGTCAATCTCTGGTGAAATCTGGCGTCCTTGTCGCAACGGAATGAACAGCGAAAATGGATAATAAGGGGATTTTGTTTATTTAGGAGAAAAATGTTAAAACAAAATATGTAATGGAGGTAATTGCACTTAAACCCCTTTAAAATAACATAATTATGTTTTGTCCTTAAATCACAAAATACATTAGCTTAAGATAATAAAGGATAGGCCAACGAGATCTTACTCAAGAAGTAAGGTTGACGCTATACGATTAAAAAATTATGGATTCGAACTCCATAAATATGGATATATAAACTATTTTAATAATATTGTTTTATTTCTTAATTTTTTTCTTGAATATGCTTGTTGATTTAAAATTATAAATACAATTTAGTTTGTGAATTTGAATATTTTTAATGAATGTAGGTAGTCAGAGAACTGTGATATAAAGTCATAAGAATATTAAGATTGGGAGGGAAATCAACCAGTTGATTGGCTTTCTAATTTGGCATGTTTGATTCAAGACATCTATGTGATTGATCACTTACAAGGAGAATTAGCTAGACTCGTTAGAGCAGGTCGATCTTTTCTAAATTTTTTTTGCTTTAGTTGATGGTATGGGGCAATGCGTTGCCAACGAAGAAATACATGGCCACAACACTCGGCCGTTTACTCAGATCAAACATCCGTGTTTGCCTAACTCTCGGTCATGCTATCGGCTTTTCTTAAAAAGCTTTAGGAGGTTGTTGTACATGGCCTTGTCCTACCAGAACATGACCATGTCCACCTTCCGCACGACAGTGGAATTGGAGAATTTGGGTACTTTCTGCCCTGACACATAGTGGATTACATGGCCGAAGAGCAACCTTAACATAGCTGTGTTATCGGAGATTTTCGGGGCTTCAGAGTTACAAAAAAGAATTGGGCTCACATGGCTTGTAACATGCTTGTATCTCCAGGTCGTGTTCCAACTTTATTTACCAAAAGATATTTAGACATTGTTAGAGTTGCTAGACAAAGCTAGACAAATTTTTGGTGCCTTGTACTCCTCATTTACTACTTTTAAATTGTATATAGACAGTTTTTTTTGAAAATTTTACTATAGGGATAGGGATCTGTCAAATCCCTATCTAGACACAGACGACTTTAACCAAAAAATAAAATAAAATAAATAATTAGAGATCCACCAACCTACAACAAAAGCACCACTAAAATCTTTCCATGACTTAGTAAATTACCTAATCAAGCAAGAAGCAATGGCTACATCAGATACTGTAACAAAGTCCATAAGGTTTTCTTTGTCTAACCACCTCCTCACAATCGTTGCCTAAATAATGTGTGTGTGACAACTGGGTATGTTCAACTAATCTAAACTAACGGTGACGAATGGCCATTACTATCCCACGTACAGGACCACATAGGCTGTGATTTGTGATTTCCCTCCAAAATACTGCGTCAAAAAATTGGATAGACCATGGTTTAAAATTTTTGAAAATTTTCATGGAAATCGTGAAAAAAAGTTTGCATTTTTTATTTTATGAAAACAAAAATGTATGGCAATTTCAAAATTATCTAATTTTCTTTGAAACACTCTATTTTTTTTTTAAAAAGTTGTCTATGCCTAGGCTGGACTCCTACCCATTTATTAATTATAATAAAAATCCTTGAACAAAGCTAAAAACAATAAATGATGAGTACTTACTCCTTTTACAAGACTATTCATTATGAATCTATCTATTTATCGTAATTTTACTACAAAATCTTTGAGTTTCCGAGGAAACTTTTATTTTCTTGTTTTTTGACAAAATATTTATTTCAAACTCTTAATTACAAATATATAAGTTATGTCATGCATAAATATTTTATTTAATAATAATTGATTGAATATTTTGCTATATATCATTATTATTTAATATTATTTATCGATGCAATAAAGACATTAATTTTATAAAGCTGATGCAGGCAAACCATTGTGCTCGTCTAGTTGGAATACAAAAGAATGTGGTAGTGTGAAAAGAATTAAGAGAGTACAAAGAAGTGAAATTGGGAGCGATATTACTCGTTTTTTGTGTACAAATGAGAGAATGAAATTGAAGTTTAAAATGTAAAGCTCTAAGTATAAAATTAAAATGGTAGTTCTAGCTAAAGTTTTTTTTTTTTTTTTTTGAGGAAGCTCTGAATTTATAGACAATTCTTAATTGATTAAATGAAACAAAATCACCTAAGATTTCGATGGAGGGTTCCCATGAATTTGATGGAAGATTATTTGAAATATTGAATTGGAATAAATCCCTCAAGGGTCAAGAATCCAAATGGAAAGTTTCCTTCAAATAGTTCGATAGTTTATCTCCTAGCAACCACTTTCTTGAATCCCTATGGAACTAGACTCTCTCAGCCGGGCCGGCCGCAGCGAGGGCTAGAAAAGGGCTTTCGACTGCAAGGGGTAACCTTTTCTTAATACTCACATGCATAGAAATGCTATTTGCACGAAGAAGTGGCATTGAATTGTTGCTCTGTGTTACGCCTTTTCGTTTTAATTCCTGTTTTTATCTATCTATAATATTATAAAGAAAAGGGAGTTTATAGGCTTAAAGTGGTAGTTCTCATACTACTATATCAAACTTTTTAAATGTCAAAAAAGCCCTTCAACTTCCCAACCTATGTTAAATCAACAACTCAGTTAATTTCATTTAGAAAATTAATTCCATGCAATAACATGAACTCAAAAATTAATTTACTTCTATTTTTTTAAGTTTATGTTAATTGAAATTGAAAAAATATATTAGTACTTATTTTGCATGTATATATAATAATCATTATCAGTATAATATATTATATAGAAATAATCAATTTTTTATTTAATATGTATTGTATATAGTATATATTGTAGAAAGAGTAAAATATCTATTGATAATTAATATATTAAAAAAGTTACTAGATAGTTTTTGTATGTGAGGTTGTAAGGTAATGACAAATTTAAATATAAATAAATAAATTATGAGTTTTAATAAAATAAAAGTATTATTAAAAATTACGCGCAGGTACTGCGTGCCACCGTATCTAGTACTGTTATAAAGAAAAGGGGAGTTATAGACTCAAAGTGGTAGTTCTCATACCATTACACCAAATTTTTTAAATATAAAAAATGCCCTTCTATGTAAACTTAATTAACTTCTCAACTCACATTGAACTCAATCACTTTTTAAAAAATTAATTTCATACAGTTACTGCATTCACAAATTAAATTTACTCACTTTTATTTAATTGTATTGTTAACTAAAATAAAGATAACATATTAGTATTTATTGATATAATGTATGTGGTACAAAGTTTTAATTTTTAATTTAATTCAAATAAAATATATATTGATAATTAATGCATTAGAAAAAAATTATCAACAGGTTTTGTATATAAAGTTATAAAACAATGACAAAATTTAATATATATATATATATATAAAAGAATAAATTATGAATTTTCAATAAAATAAAAATATTAATAAATTTCTGCGCGCAGGTACTACGTGCCACAGAATCTAGTCATTATATGTACTAAGTTGAGCATCAAAGTGCTAATGAATTTTTTTTTTTTTTTTACAAGTCCTCTTTTTAAGACTTGCGAAAAGCCACGCTCGAGAGATCTCAAATTGGACGTACCCAAACAAGCAACTTAATTTTTGCATGCATTATTTTGATTTCTCCAATATTATGTATTATATACCTTTATTTATCAATTATATTTATAAACCTAAATATTTGTATGGAATTATTATCTTATATATATATATATTCATAGACACTTTTTTACTTTACAAAAATTAAATAGTACAACTTATATACATTTTTTCTTTGAATTAATATTTTAAAAATTATGCACATACATAGAATTTGCAACATTTACTAAATATAGTATATATTATAAAATATTATGCATAAAATTATTAAGTCAATAATTAATAATGGCACATATATCGGAAAAATTATATTCTTTGTTCTATAACTATATATCATTGGCACTTTTGGTCATGAAACTTATTCCATTCACATATTTAGTCTTTTTCTTGATAAATTTAATTATGAACATCTCATATTTATTTCTTTTTTAACAAATTTAATCATATGTTGACAATCACCATTATAAATGTGTCATTAGTTATTTATATATAGATAACTCTATGCACACTATCACAAATAATTATATTATGATAAATAAAAAAATACTATGATTTAATATATAGATATTGTGATAATTGTAAAATAACTACATAATATTTTTGTCACTAATATATTATATTATCTTTTGTTATAATATTTTATGATAATTATGGCAAGTTATCTTTTATCTAAGGGATAATTACACTCTCCTCCCTAAAGGTTTGATGTAATTACACATAGACGCCCTGTGATTTGGAAAACTACATGTATCACCTATGATGTTTGCTTCTTTCTAAAAAATAAGTTCATCGATGGATCAAAATTCATTAAATCTGTTGATACTAATAAAAAAAATCAAATAAAAATTTATATATATTTACCCTCGATTGACTTATTACTGACTTACTATAGGTCAAATAATTTTTTTTGAACTAAAGTACCCTTATAGCGGTGAAGATATGCATTCTCAAATGCATTAACGCGTGGAGATATATGAAGTCAATTTGACTATAAAAAAATTATTTGACCTGCAATAAGTTATCAGTAAGTAGTCAGTCCCAAATACATATAATTTTTTTATTTTTTGTTAATATCATAAATTCGGTAAATTTGACTAATTATAGAGGGACTTATTTATTAGTTAGAAATAAAATTTAGGGGTGTTAAATACAAAACTATAAAAAATTTATATGTAATTACACTAAATTGTAAGGAAGGAAAATGTAATTATCTTTTATCTATTAACAAAAGAGTAGCATCCATCACATACACCAAGGCAGGCGACGACCCTCTTCCCCTTTGTTATTTGGCCAGGAGCGAACCCCGCTCAACTGACTCAAACAAACACCTCCCACGTCGCGATACCACAATTCTTCGTCCCCATGAACACCGCCCTTCTGCTATATATACCTGTTTACTGTTCCAATCAATTCGAACACAGATAGGTTTCGAGATTTAGCATTAATCTATTTGAATAATAAAGGAAAGAAAGAAAATAATCGACTGCATCGTATTCTGTAAACATGGCGGCGACCAAGGGAATGGCGTTGCTGGTGGTATTGCTCACGGTGGTGATGTCGACGGAGTGGTGCTGGGCGGAGTCGATGGAAGACATGGAGCAGTCGGCTTCCAAGGTCGTGGAGGAAGCCAAAGAATCCGCTGGTTTTTGGGCTGATTGGGCTGCCAATAAGTTCCATGAGTAATCCATCATGATTTTTCCATTGTTTTTTAACTTTCATCTTCCACCAAATTCATCATTATTTTAGTTTCTACTGTGCTGTAAGAATAACCAGTTATTCAGTGTGTGAAACTGGTCAAAACGTATATAAATTATTAACGGGGCGGGTTTGCATAGACTCGTAAACTTGGTGGATTATATGTAAAGTCTTATTGTATGATTGCTTTTCCAGGGGGTTTGGAGGGAGTCCAGAAGGTTCGCCAGATGCAGGTCAAAAATTCGTGGTGAAAGCCCAGGAAGCGGCTTCCAAGACGACTGACACTCTCAACTCTGCTGCATACGGTGATTTTCAATCATATTTTCTAACCTTTTGGTATGAGAATTCAAGTGTCCGATTCGATAACACAACCTTTCTTTTGTTGCAGAATCTTCAAAATACGCTTCCGAGAAGGCCAACGAGGCGGCAGACACGGCTTCTGAGAAGATCGGTGAAGGGAAGAAGTACGCCTCAGAGAAGGCCAGTGAAGTAAAACATAAGGCATCAGAGAAGGCGAGTGAAGTCAAGAATAAAGCTTCAGAGAAGGCAAGTGAAGTCAAGCATAAGGCATCAGAGAAGGCGAGTGAAGCCAAGAACAAGGCGTCCGATGTGGTTGAAGGTGCAAAAAAAAGTGGGAAGCATATGGCGAAGGACGCCTCTGAGTCGGCATCCGACAAGGCAGGCAAAGCTTCGGATTTGGCTAGAGAGGCTAAGCATAAATCAAAAGGTAAAGCTCATGAAGCGATGGACAGCGCTTCCGGTACCGCCCACGACGCCAAAGAAAAAGTTAAAGACAAGGCACAAGAGGCCTATCACGTGGAAGAAAGCCCACAATGCCAAGAAATCGGCATCAGACATGGGAGATGCTGCCTCCAAGAAGGTGAAGGACGAGGCTCACGTGCTAATCGAAGGCTAAAGATACAGCATCCAATGCGCAGGATTCTGCCTCAGGCATGGCCAGCCGGGCCACAGAAGTGGTGAAAGACAAAGCAAAGGATGCGTACGATTCCGTGTCTAACAAGGCGGACGGAGCCGTCAAAGTGACCACAGAGAAGGCGGGTGAGGCCAAAGAGACGGTGGCGGATGCAATGTCGCGTGGGAAAAACAAAGCTTCCGACACCGTTGAGACGGCCAAAACGAAGGTTCAGGACACGTACAAGTCTGCTAAGGAGACGGTGTCTCCTTAAGAAATATAAAGTGGCTCAAGCAGAGATGACTTAAGAAGCTGCATGAAATGTAGGAGTTGATGTTAGAACACAGACAATAAGTAGGCTTGTGCTGAGGTGGGTATAACTCTACCACCCGCGCATATATTTAACTAGATATGGTGGCACACGATACCTGCGCACGTAATTTTTAATAATACTTTTATTTTATTAAAGCTAATAATTTTGTTCATTTATATTTAAATTTGTCATTACCTTATAACCTCACATACAAAACCTATCTAATAACTTTTTTAATACTCATATTTTACTCTTTCTACAATATATACTGTATACAATACATATTAAATAAAAAAATGATTCTTTCTATAATATATATTATATTGATAATGATTATTATATATACATGAAAAATAAATACTAATATATTTTTTCAATTTTAATTAACATAAACTTAAATAAAATGGGAGTAAATTAATTTTTGAGTTCATGTCATTGCATGGAATTAATCTAAATGAATTTAATTGAGTTGTTGATTTAACATAGGTTGGGAAGTTGAAGGACATTTTTGGTATTTAAAAAATTTGGTGTTGTGGTATGAGAACTACCACTTTAAGTTTATAAACCCCATTCCCTTTATAATAGTATAGATAAATGTCCATAATAGTTACTTTATATATTCTATTCAGACCCTATTCATAAAATATTAATTTAGTTTTACACATATATATTCAAGATAATTGCATTCGATTCGTTCTTACTTGTTAAATTTTGTGTTATTTTATTGATCATAGTAATTTTGAAAAAATATTTTTTTAATTTTCGTTGAACTTAAATAATAAAGTATTTTGAAAAGAACGAAGCAATTTTATATATTCTTTTGTAAGGATATCACGAGAATATGCTACTAAATTGATTTATTATATATTTATTTATGAGCTTTCGATCGATAAAAGTAAAAGTTTTTAAAATTTTCAACAAGTACAAATATTTGATCATAGTTTAAAATTAAATAATGATTTTGATTTTGTTAAAAATGATAGATCATTATGAATCATTTACGCAATAAAATAGATTTGAGATAGAAATGAAAATTTAAGAACCCGTATGAAAAATATAAGTTCGTTAATTATGAAAACATATTTTAAATTTGGCGTAATTTGTGGTTAAATTCACTTTTCCCCCTTGTATTATAAAAATGGTAATAAAAAAACACCCTTTTATTATTTGGGTAAATTACAACGATCTCCCATGAAGTTTGACATAATACGAATACCTCCTTCTTATTTGAAAAATTATCAATACCCCATTTATTTTAACAGTCGTCTAACAATTAGCCAAATCTTGTGGTAAACTAACCAAAATGCCCTTGTAGGTTAAAAATCATAATTTTATTTATTTTTTAATTTTTTTATATTTTTTATTGATTAAATGGATAACATTTTTTATAATTTTTAAAAATTTCCCATACCCCGTTTGATTTTTTTATAAGTTTTTAATTTTTTTTCCAAAAAAAAAAAAAAAATACTGTACGGGCAAAGTTGATAATTACAGTATTTTTTAATATAAAAAAAAATACTGTACGGGCAAAAAAAAATATCCATCCAAGAATTACATAATTTCATCAAACATCAGGGGGTATGTATAATTTTTTAAATAACGAAGGAGGTATTCGTAATTATACCAATTTTAGAAAATATCATTGTAATTTACCCTATTATTTAGAATCTTCATTTGCGTACTCCATAAATTTGAAAATTCTACGGAAATTCATGAAAGTGTCCTTATTACTTTTTTTTGTTTATGTTTTGTTTGATCTGTGATAGTATTATGCCTTAGTATATAAAAGAATAGATTCATTTCACTTATAATTTTATTTACCATTTTGGGTTCTATAAAGGTAAATTGAATGGACTATGAAAAATATCTTGACATAACCAATCTATTTCTTTTTAATTGTATTGATTGTACTCTTTTACGTATGGATAGATTCCTGTGACAAATGCTCCACATCACACAACACTCTATGTTGAAGCTCTTGAGTAAGCCCTGCACATCTAAATTGAACCAATGTGGCCTTTCCCGATCAAAATTCCTGGGCTGAGGTTGCTCGTGATGCGAAGAATTTCATAATATGAAATCTTCTCATGCATGAGTCAAGAGTGAAACTGGACAGAGATGAAAGCGATGAATTTCTATTGCGTACCCTTAGGAAGAAGATTATGATGGTTGTTCCAACAATTGTTGCGAATGTTGCCGGTAGTAAACCTCTTAGAAATTCTTTTCTTGCTTGATGATTCGGGCGTGTTCCTTTTCTTAGAATTGGTAATCGTCAAGCCAATTGTTGGTTGATTGCCCACTACAAGAAAAATAATCTATAACTAAAAAAAAATTTGATGTAAAATTGGCATCGAGCTAATTAGCAAGTAAAAGTTTCGTTGCTAATCTCATTATTTAATATTTCTTTCAAACAGTTCGTTGTTAACTTTATAGTAAGTTAATTTCCCTTACTAAATTCATTGGTGAGTGTATTTATTGTATTAGATAATATAGATTAGCAACGAGAGTTTTACTTGCTAATTATCTCGGCGCTATTTTTTTTTTTTTTTTGTTACTATTGAATAATTTTCTTGTAGCGGATATCAATCCTAAATGATCTTTTGGATAATATGTTAATATTTTGAATTTTTCTTTGGCCAACTTCATCTTATGCTTTATACAATACTTGTATGCATTTGGTTGAAACCCTAAATCATGATACTACTGGGTTGTGCCGCGCATAGTATGGCGATCATAATATCAACCTCTATGATTTGATTTACCTATTGGAATGAACTCCCCATTAAGGTTTTTTTTTTTTTTTTTTTTTTTTTTTATGTTGGTCGCATTCCCCTTAAGTTTTGGTTGGCTACCTATGATAGAACAAGAAGTGTTAAGGGGAGATGGTGCCTGTTAGTCACAAGGCTTATACTAGTGGTGTGTATGTTGCATGGTTGGGCCGAGAGGCATTCTTCTCCAACTCCTTTGACTTTGTAAGGTCTTAAGATCTACTTTTCCAATCGTTTTTAGAGCATGTACTTTCTAGAGAACTACGTTTCCTACTTGGGAATTTTAGTTTTACTAGTTTATTGTGAGCGTTGTTCATTATAGTTTTGTATAGTTGCATCCTAAGGAAAGCCTTCTCAGGAACCTTCTCAATGAGGTCTAAATTTTTCCTGAGAAGGTTGGCATTATCTCTTCCAAATAATGCATTATCCAATGAGAGGCATTCCCATCTCTGCAGGAATTATAGCCTCCGCCCTACATACAAAGGTAAAGGGGTTTTCCCCCCCTGTAGATGCCCTTAGGGTGGTTCAGTAAGACCATAGAGGACGTTGGTTAGTTCTTCTACCCAACTCCTTCTAATCAGTTTCAGCCTCCTCTTGATTCCTTGTACTAATATGTGGTTCCTGATCATTACTTGTCTATTGGCCTGCAGGTGAGCCACGAAGCTGAACCTTTGCATAATGCGCAAACTTTGGCACCACTTCTATATTTTACATCCTTAATATTGTCGTTGGTTATCTGAAATTATTTATTGAGGGAGCCCAAAGCCGTATATGATATTTTTCCATTAAATTTTATAATCTCCCCTCGATGATTTGGGTGAGAGGATCTGCCTCCACCTATTTAGTGAAATAGTTAATAGCTACTAGCAGAATTTTTTTCTAATCGGGGGCCAAGGGAAATGTCCTATTATTTCCGTTCCCCACTCAGAGAAAGTACAAGGGAAAAGTATGGTGGAATGCTTTAAGCACCGTTCACATCTACTTGCTAACTATTTGGTATCCTATTTTAGTGTGGGCCAAAAGTAACCAGCCCTTAAAGCTTTGTTGGCTAGGATCGAAATTCCAATGTGGGCTTTACAACATCCATTATAAATTTCCTTCACAACATATAATGCTTCTTCTCACGACAAGTATCTTAGCAAAGGATGCTTAACGGATTTCTTGTAAATCAAAATCCCTACGTTCCATAACTCGACGGGAGTTAAACCCACTTTTTGTATTGTCCACCGTATCCTCAAATAATCTCATTTACATAAAAAAAAAAAAAAAATTAGAAATCTTGGAACTACTCCACGAGGAACAAAATTAGAGGGAGATTGAAATTACAAATCGAAAAACCACATAAAATGTGAGAGGCCGCACGAGCCTCATTTTAATTGCAAACCACAAAACCAAACAACATAATTACACTAAAACGTCCAAGCACATTGGTTTAGGCTATGATCATCTCATACATTCATATCATCATATAAAAAGCAGTGTAGAGAAACATATAATATAATTGTAACACTTATATGCAATTTGGGATCAATTAAGTGAAAGAGAACAAGTTTCTTAATCTTTCAAATTAACCTTTAATATTGAAACTTATTGTTTAATAAACATAATCATCGTTTCCAAATCCACTAATCAAATAAGTTCATAAACGATGACTAGTTCAAAAATGATCATCGGCACCCAACATTACAACGATCGCTTCATTTTTAAAGACTCAATTTCAGGATTCCCAAACCTTTTATGAAAAATCAACGTTTCTGAATATACTTCAATGCTATTTCAGAATTGACAAGTTTTCCAAATGCCTTTTAGTGTTGCAAATTTTCAAGTAATTAACACTTAATTCTGAAAAACTCAATTTTTTTGGAAAATTTACTGTTTTATAACATTTAAGTTGTGCATGTTGAGAAACAACATTAAATTTTAAAAAATAGGTAGAAACCAATGTTTCTGAATTAAATCATTTTCTTTGTTTCTCCTAAAAAAACAACTGATTCTTAACCTCTAAGATATGAAGGTTCAGGAATGTCAAGAACTTTCAACAAAAGCGTACTGGAAATCAAGAAGCGGTGATGTGCCATCATTGTTGTGCCTTGGTGCACAGTTTTGAGTGTAAATGCACGCAAACCTGCACAGAAGGTAGAAGCATGCTCTAGGGCGCAGAAGCTCCAAGCTTGCTTCTACACGGGCATGCATATTGCCCGCATAGGCGCCTGCCAATGCACTCACTCACACTAAGGCATGTTTGCTTGCGCGTTCACACCCCTAAAGAATAAGTTTCGTGTGACCAAGTCTCTATGAGATGATCAATGATATCTCCATTTCAATAATGATCCTTGATTTGGAACGTTTAAGGCCAATGTTTTGGATGCATGTATCATGATTACAATCATATGAATGGCCTAGGGGCTTCAATGGATCATGCAGAGACACTTATAAGCAATGAATGAATGAAGAATGCTATACAACAGGGTATTACGATGTGCAAGTAACTACCGTCCTACAGCCTATTTGGCATGTCGGTCAGGCAGTATGCCAACACGACCACCCTGTGCTCCATCTCTCTAGAGTGCGTTCTCGCACATAATCATGGTTTCGTTATTTTTCAAATCCTCTACATAAGGGACAAGGATGAACGTATTCGATCAGGGGAGAAAAGCACTAGATTCACATACATCACCAGATTTTATTACTTTCAGAGAGCATGAAGGAAGCAACAAGCTCTAGGAAGCATCAAGGCAACTAGGAGATCAGGATAACAGTTTTTTCTATGTCTTCTTCTCTTTTAGCATTTTTCGTGATACTTAACTTGGGATTTTTGTAGCTTGCGTTTGTCAAATTCATGGCTGAGTATATATTTTTTGTCATAGAATTAAGTTGAAACCTTGATAATCTAACTAGTATTTTGATATATTTTATTGATTTAACTAGATATTCACCATATGCTTATATGTACCACCACTCCATAACGGGCCACTTCTTATTTGAAGAAATTTTGCTGTGAAATAAGCTGTAATACATAGTTGAAACTTTAAGGAGTATCAAATAAAATTGGAAACCCTCATATTATTGAAAGAAACCATAGGGAAAATTGTATTTTTCGTCCTATATATTAAGTTCATTTTTAATTTAGTCATGTTTATTTGATTTTTCTCAAATTTAGTCCTATTTATTAAACTTTTCTCATATTTAATTAGTCACATTTGTTTTAAAAAATTCTCAATGTTAGTCCCAAGGCATTTTTCCGTCTATTTTTTAACGAAAAAGTTACGTGAATTGGAAGAGAAAGTGATTTTTCTATTAAAAATTGGATGAAAAAGTAACTTGGCACTAATATTTTTGAGAATTTTTTAAAACGTATGAAACTAATTGTGAGAAAAATTTAACAAATAAAACTAAATACAAAAATGAGCATAATATACAAAACAAAAAATACGATTTTCCCGAAACGATATATTAAAATCTAATGGGCTCACTGATCACTGACAACATTTTATTTCTAGAATGGTCATCTGGAGAACTATGAGCATCCCCATGCTGGTACTGGCAAAGGGCAGTCTGAGCAAGAGTAATGGCTATTTCAGGGAAAAAGTTGTCAAAAATTGAATCGTGGACCACTGCTTTGTTCAGCATCTTCCAGTTTTTGTGGATCAAATTTCTTACATATGCACGAGCAACTTCCTCAGTTTCTCCAGTTTCATGCATGTAACATGAGATTGCATTTGCAGTTTTTCCTATTTCAATATCTGCCTGCATAAATTAAGAATCATAATAATTACAAAATAGCAGTTGCCCAATTGGACTAGTAATTATGATCACTGTATATTGTGCAAATTTTGGTCACGACGTCAAGAACTTGAGTCGTGAATAGCTACCAAAACCTTCTTTTTTATTTAGCGGACTTAGCGGATACTATTTAGGTAAGGGGAAATTCTTGTCCACACTCGACTCGGCCAAACCTGATTCAATTATATGATAAGTATAATATACTTGTCATGTGATTGATATACAGTTTATGTGAGTTAATAAACTCTTCACAACATGATTGGTGGCGGGTGACAATTCTAAAAAAAAAAAAAAAATAATATAGTTCGAAAACATGGGTAAAAATTGGTATACAAGGAAAAATATTATACTCTTAGGTCTTGTTCATTTGTGAGGATTTGGACTCATATCTTGAGATATATCCAGCTCAATCCCTATTTACTTGCATTTAGGCCAAGCCTGAATGACATCACTCGAGCCCGTAAAAAATAATGATAAAAAGATTATTTAAATCTCACCATGCCAATTTAAGGCAAATTGCATGTGATTTTATACCTTGGTCCCTATATATAAAAATATTTAATTCAAAATAACTCCAATTTTTCAGATACAAATGACCTAATTTCTTTCACCTGTTACCTAAATAGTTAATTCGAAATTTTATCTATACAAGTACATAAATTATCCAGTGTGATAATTTAATTTCATCCCTTATTTTATCCATTATTAATTTATCCCAATTAAGTTCCATCCATCATCGAGGCCTTAAGAAATAATAGAAGCAGAAAGGTGGTATATATATATAATATATATATATATATATATATATATTAATTATATATAATTAGCGTAGAATCCGTGCTATGCACGGTTATATAATTTTTTTTGGAATATTAAATAAAACTTTTCACAATATATTGCTTCTAATTTTTGTACCTTTGAGGAACCTAAATCATTGGCCAAGCGGAAAATATCGGCCGACAGTTGCACTAGGCCCTGATATTGCATCAAGTATTCCACAGCTTCTGCTCTATTTTGAGTGGTTAAGATGTAAGCATGAAGTAGTAACACGGCTCCAGATGAAGAAATGCATCCGTAACTCATGTATTCATCAAATTTTGGAATGTATTTTTCACTTTTCCACTTTGCTTCTTGTAAGAATACTTTGAATAAATCAGCCCACTGACAGGAAACATTGAATATAGAGTTATATTAGACAGTATTTGTTTGAAATTTTTGTAGTGTAAAATAAGATATTGAGCTTATAAGGTAATAATTATGACAATTCTGTAATAACATATGACTAATTGATCTTTGGTAAGTTCACATACATACCACTTGTTGAAGTTGGGATGATAACACAGTCTTGTTCCTTGAGAGTATTGTACGCAATGTTGTTGATAGTGTTATAGAGTGCAAGAAAAGCCAACTTCATATAGTGAGGAAGGTAGTTCACTGCATTGATATCCCATCTAAAATACCACTAAAACACAACTTAGAAATTATATTGTAGTAACACATATGTACGTATGGAAAAATGCAAGCAACCCTTACAATATTACAAATGAGCAAATTACGCTCCTATACAAAAAATAACAATTTACCTTTATTATGTATCTTTGAAAATGAAGCAATCAAGGGGTAAATTGCTTCATTTTTAAAAGCACAGACAGGAGGTAAATTACTTCATTTTAAAACCACATGCAAGTAAATTGATTTTTTCTATCAGGTGGATGTAATTTGCACATTTACAGTTTCACATGGGAAAATTGCATTAAACCTCGTGTGAATTAAATAAACAATATATTTACCTCTCGACAGCATCCGTGAAATGCTCCAACTCTTCAAGAGAGCCGTAAACATCATAAACATCATCTAAGACAGTGATAAGCATTGCCAGTTTGGTTAATTCTGTCCGACCTTTGCTATGCTGAGGTTCAAATACCATCTCAATTGCCCAGAAAAAGCATTCCATTAGCCTATTTCTCGCAAAACTTAACTTGTTTGCTAGCCCAATTTCTGCCCACCATCTAAAAGTTCAATATATACAATTAACCACTTAAGAGAGGTACCACGCACTACAAAAAATAATGTCATTAAATAGCGGAATTCATTGCAAATTTATGTTAGCAATGAATTTAGCAAGAAAAGTATTTATTCATAATTAGCTCATTGTTGATTTTATTATTATGATATTGATTTTTGCCGGAAAGTTTTACCATCGTAAATAGCAAATCACCCCTTGAAACTCCAAGAGGTTGTCCTCCGTTTTTTGTTTTATCGTACAACAAATTTAATTACATGCTAAGATGTATATTTATTTCTCCATTTAATTCATCAACAAAAATAATAGGGTTTAATGAGATTTACTCATCTGTGATATTGCAAGTGGGCAAATTACCTCCTTATGAAAAAAAAGGGATAATTACACTCCCTTCCCTGAGGTTTGGTGTAATTACACGTAGACCCCCTGTAATTTGGGAAATTACGTCTAGCACCTCTAAGGTTTGCTTCTGTCTAACAAGTTAGTCCCTCTATTAGTCAAAATTCACTAAATTTGCTGATATTAATAGAAAATTTGAATGAAAATTTATATATATATCATCGATTGACTTATTTAATGACTTATTGTAGGTCAAATAATTTTTTTCAAACTAAACTACCTTTATAACGGTGAATATATACATCCTCATATGTATTAACACGTGAAGACATATAAGGGTAATTTGATCATAAAATGATTTATTTAACCTGTAATAAGTCAATAATAACTCAATCGTGATAAACATAGATTTCTTTTAATATTTTTGTTAATATTAACAAATTCGGTGAATTTCGACTAATGAATTGACTAATTTGCTGGATGGAAGCAAACTTTAGGGGTGCTAGATGTAATTTTTCAAACCACAGGGGGTTTACATGTAATTACACCAAAATTCAGGAGAATTGAATGTAATTATCCCAAAAAACACAATAACAATTTACCCATCTGTCTAAGGGGGTAAGTTGCTTCATTTTAAAAAAAAACAAAAGGTGGTAAATTGATGCATTTTAAAAAACACAGGACGCAAATTACTATTTTTTTTTCATAAAGAGATAATTTACATATTTACAATAATTTTCTCAAAAATAATGACCCAAAATCCATACCTTGACAACTGTAGGAGCTCTTGTTGGTATTGTGATTGCACCATGTTGAAATCGAGTATTGCCAGAGTATGCAGTACGTGGTTTGCCTCATTCTGTTTATCATACATTTCAATATTCCATCTTGCCTCTACTCTCTGCATTTTATGATACAACGGAAGTTCCAAGGCATGTCTCACTCTCATACCAGTCTCCTTGTCGACCTCTCCAAGCATTTTCTTGAGATGGAAATTTGTGGATTCTCTACCCTCGTCCAGTGTATTCTCCCCGTCAAATGCTACATGAGAAGCTTCATATAAACTTAGCATTCCCTGAACGTCCTTTGTCGTTAACTTGCTATTCTGGTCCTTGAAGCAATCAAATATATCTTGAGTACAAAAGAAAAAAGTGTCAACACAGGAATAAATTTGTCAAAGAAAAAAACAAAACAAATATGAGATGTCCAAAATTAAATTTGTACAAAAAAATTGCAACATGTGTAAATAAAATATGTTACATGACCAAAAGTATTAACGACCTATAGTTAAAGGAGCAAAAATGATATTTTGCCTGTCAGAGTTGAGTTGACGAATGATAGTTGTGATTTTTTTAATATTTTTGGTAAAAGTATTGACTCATGAAAAACAATGTTGTCAATATTATTTGAGAAAAATGCAACTTACCCCCTGTGATAATGCAAATGTGCAAATTACACCCTATGAAAAAAATTAGCAATTTACCCCCTATTTTTTTAAAACTAGCCGTTGTGGCACGGCGTCCCTGCGTACATATAATAAATAAATTTTCACACTTTAAAATATATTATATAAGAGTAAAATATATAAACTAATATATTAAATTTTTATAAAAAAGAAAGAAAGAAAAGAAAAAAAATTAATTTATCAGATAAAATAAAATTTAAAAACTTGAATAAGTTAGTTATATTATTAGTTTAAAGGGCGTTTTTCACTTTATAAAAAACCAGTGCGGCAATGTAAGTAACCGCCGTTTATGAGTAAAAATGGTGTTTCCTTTTTTATATAGTATAGATGAAGCAATTTAATTATCTCCCTAGACAGAAGGGGTAAATTGCTGTATTTTAAAAAACACAGTGGAATAAATTGCTATTTTATTTTCTATAAAAACATTGTTTGTCTATTTTTCATAACACAGATAGGTAGATTGCAATTTACCCGATCGACATTAATTATAGCTCTTTTGATGAAAATGATCTATGTAATAAACTTTAGAGAAATGCAATACAAAGTGGTCTTGTAATACAATAAAATACTAGGAACCACATAAATTTTTGTCATATTGTAACTACAAACCTGTGGGGACCTCGTATCCGTGTTGTCTAAGAAGTTTGAAATATAGAGCAGAAGCATGAACACTCTTGCGAAATTTGTCTGGAACTTTGTCTGAGGATGCAAGTATCCTATGAAGGGCTCTTTTTGTATCATGTCTGAACCGATATCCAAGACCCAGACGATGAATATCATCTATCAATTCCAGCACTTCCAATGGCTCCATATTTCCATCATCAAGCATGCCTCTAATTTCCTCCTCCAATTTCATCATGCTCACCTTCTCAACTTCTATCTGCATCATCAACTATATATATATAGAGGACCGAACAAAGCTTTTGTGAGAATGAGAAACTTTTGTAATCAATTTGTGAGAAATTCGATAAGATCAATTGTCTGATGTGTTTGGATATGAAAATTCTTTATGAATCAGGTACGAAAATTTCAAGTAATTTAGATTGAAATATATTGATGTGGGAATATTTATATAGGCCTTCGAAAATCTTTCAGAGGCTACAATAGCTCGTTTATGTCACAGTATATCACATTAAGGACTCATGGAAGAGAAGTTCAGGAAACTCTTCACTAGGGTGTTATTAGACACCTTCATATTGATGTATCATACACTAATTAAGTACTCAAGGTTTGCGTCAGACTCTTTATCTCCTCAATTAAGACTTTGCATGTCGCTTTCAAAACTATTATGCACGGATTACTGTAGCCTGTAAATCTTATTATAGATCAAAGGTCTATGTACATGTACGAAATCATAAAATTTGATCGACAACTATAAATAATTGACCCTTCCCCTATAATGTACAACTTTAATTTGCTACTATACTAATATTCCACTCTCTCTTGAGAACTGTTTCCGTACATTAATTTAAGCGTCAGAGGGAAACTGCCGGGAATCTTCGCAACTTGGTCTTAACACTATGTCTCTTTTGCAAGCTTAGCTACGTTCTTAGGAGATTACCTTCGCTTTGGAGTAACAAACACTCGAAATTCATTATTAAAAAAACTTTATATGTAGGGGTAGGGATCAGCCAAACCCCCCGCTACAACAACCGGCTTTAAAAAAAAAATGTACATTGTTGTTTTATATGAACAACAAATATTATTAAGTACATGATCCAACAATGATATTCAACTATTATATACGTACATGCATAAAATCACACGTTTTATACTTCTAAAATTACTCTAATATAAGCAGGAACACCTAGATATTGATAGACATGGATCAAATAATATTGTATAGTTCAAGACCTAACACACATATATATTAAGGGTTATTACAATATGTGGTTTTTCCTAATGTGTTTTTTTTTTTTTTTTTTTGGCAACTCATGAAGTTTTTGGCTAAGAACAAATTATTTTCATTTTGTAAAGGATAAATTGTATAAAACCCCCTATATTTTTAAAATTTAGCTAAAAGCTCTCTGTGGTAAAGAAATAAGCAAAAAAACTCCCGTGTTTTTCAAAATATTGTATACTCTCCCCCTCCGTTAGGTTAGTCTTAACGGCGTTAAATTTTTGCTGAATTGACCATTATGGTCTTCTTATAACAACCGTTGATCTTTGAATGTAAAAAATGAACGGTCCAGATTCTAACTAATTTAAATATATTTATTTAGTTATATATACTTGTATATACATTATATATATAATATAACTATATAATATATATAAATATATATACATGAGCGGCCACGGCCGCCGCCTACGTGGGCGACGAAGCCGTGGCCACCCAAACTAAGAGACGACAACGTCGTCCAGAACAATTTGGGCAACCTCGCCATCGCCTGCGCACAAGGGGGTTGGCAACGACGTCGCCCCATCGCCGTGGGGGGAACATCGCCCTGGATTTGGGTGACGTTCATGTTGCCCTTAATCTCAGGTTTTGGGCGACGGAGGTCTACCTCTGTCGCCCAGTCTTCTTCTCCACCGGCTATGAGGCGCCGATGGCGAAGAAGGTGCAAATATTAAAAAAAATAAAATTAAACATAGCCTCCTCATCGTGGAGGCGACATCGCCCGTAAGGCCGGCCTAATGCCCAGGTTTTGGGTGATGGAGGTCCACCTCCGTCGCCCAATCTTCTTCTCCTTCGGTGAAGTCGCCGACGGTTCGCCAACGCAGAAGAAGAAGATAAAAAAATTAAATAATAAAAATATATTAAATATATATTAATTATTTTACTATAATATTATATATAAGTTAAAGAAGTTGATAACTTAATTAGTATATTTAAATAATATTTATTTAAATAAATATTATTTACATTTAATTAGTATAAATAATATTAAATATATTTTAATTAAATACTAATTTAATTAAATTTTAATAATTATTATAGTGCTTTTATTAATATAAAAATTTTAATTTAAAGAATGAATTTTAAGCATGTGCACATTATCAAATAAAAGGGGCAAATTGGATATTTTGCCCAATTAAAAAACCTCAAAATTGACGAAAAACAACCACAACTTGCACAGGCCGTGAGTGTGGCTCACTCTCCGTTAGTTTCTAACGTAGAGAGGATATTTTACCGTATTTAGATAACACGGGGGTTTTTTTGCCTATAAATATAACACAGAGGGATTTTGTGTTATTTTCTCTAAAATACAGGGGGTGTTATGCAATTTATCGTATAATAAATTCAAAAGGAGGTGTAGTTTGAGGCTCTTAATAAATTAGTTAGTTTCTATTATAAATCTAATTAAACAAGAATAAATAAAAAATACTAAATGTGCTTACTCAATAACGTATTACTTTTCTTGTTTGATTTTCTCCTTATTCCAATCCGTAGAATTTACCTTTAAAACTAAGGGATAATTACATTTACACCCCCTCACCTATTGTCATTTTACACAAACTATCCCTGTCTTTTCAAAAATTACAGAAACCACCCCTAATAGCCTTTAAAATCCCCCAAAATCCCAAATGCCCCTGTTGACTTAGTCAAACTTTAATTTAATTTTTCAGTGACAGAAATGCCCTTAGGGGTATTCGTAATTATCAAAAGGTAGAGGGGGTGTCAAAGTAATATTTATGGAGATGAATAATATGACCCCATGTATTTTTTATTATTATTTATATTAATTTTAATTTATTTTTTAATTATTTTATTAACTTTTTTTATTGAATCTATATATAAATTTATACCTCTTAATAATTAAAATATTAAATTATTTAATTAATATATTAATAAAAACTAGTTACTAGCTTATAAATTCAAATTAAAAATTATCACAAGATTTATTTTTTATTTTTATTTATAGCTAAATTTTATTAAAATTAATAAATTATACATATATGTGTATATATTTATATAATATAAATATATAAATATGTATATAATTGATCATATTTACATGTATATATTACATTTATAATAATTTAAAATATTTTAATAAATAAGTTATTTATTTTATTAATTCTACTACAATTTATATAAACTGCATAATTATTAAATTATAGTTTATTAATTTTAATAAATTTATTATAAATAAAAATAGAGAACAAATAGTTTTTAATTTTAAGAATTCAAATTAATTTATACAAGTGTGATATTTTTTTAATTTGAATTTATAAGCTAGTAACTAATTTTTATTAATATATTAATTAAATAATTTATTATTTCAATTATTAAGAGGTGTAAATTTATATATATTCAACAAAAAAAGTTAATAAAATAATTGAACTTAAATTAAAAATTAGTATAAATAATAATAAAAATATATGGGGTCATATTATTCAGTTTTCTAAATATTACTTTGACACCCCTCTACCTTTTGGTAATTACAAAACACCCTTAAGGGCATTTTTGTCATTAAAAAATTAAATTTAAGTTTGACCAAGTCAATAGGGGTATTTTGGGGTTTTAAAGGCTGTCAGGGGTAGTTTATGTAATTTTTTAAAAGGTAGGGGTGGTTTGTGTAAAATAACAATAGGTGAAGGGGTGAAAATATAATTATCCCTAAAACTAATTGACTCGTTCATATAGCTTAAAACTCAATAATAAGTGATAAATGAAAACAAGCAATAAAATTTCTTATTCTAGTGATGAAGGCTAAGGTCCCATCAATTGGTTCGAGATTATGGGTTCGATCCTTATAAAATGTGTGAATATTTGTTGTACTTAATGTCAGCAATTTATTGTAATTATAAGTATTATTTATTAATTTATCTAATTTAATGTACGTTTAATGAGTTTATTGATCAAATCGATATAACTTTCAATTTATTGATGTTGATATAATTAAATCATGTGTTTTGATATGAAAGAAATAGAAAAGAGTTAGGAAACTATGTTAATGTTACTCAATAAAGAGTTAACTATTCAAATTAAATTTAAAATAAAAAACTAATTAATAGACTCAAAGATATATATGCGTCATGGTTTTGTTGGAACTTTTTAAATTTAAATTAAATTCAACATAATGTTCCCTAGAAGAAAATTAGTGGTAATTAATTATTATTATTATTATTATTATTATTATTAACTATATATGTTTAAATAAAATCGATACAAAATTTTAGATTATCCACTATAAAAATTATTTTTGCATGATCATTGATATAACACGTGTAGCTAATTATGTACGAAAAGTATGGAACATATTTATAATCGCTGTAATTAAATATATATATATATATATATATATATATATATATAATTTTAAATGACTATTAATTAACTATTGATATATTTATGAATGTACCTGATCATGCTTATCACTTGGTTTGCATGTGACGGAAAGACCTCCTCGTTTCCATTTCTTTGTGGAGGGAAGAGTTTGTTGTCTAGTTTTGATATAATTAGGTACTAACTTGTGAAATTTAGGGTAAGAAAATGGATGGAAATGAACAATACTATGCGCCATATTCTTATATGAGTTTCTTGTCTTATAGATATGAAGAGTTTACACACACGAATATGTATATATAGAGAGAGATTTAAGAGGAAATTTTTATTCGAATTGTATTTGGTAGAATTAAATTAATCACAAAGTAAGTGTATCATACTTATTATGTGATTGGTCACTTTTTTTTAGAGATAGATACAATTTACTCCCCTGTGATATGAGAACTGAGCAAAAAGCCCTCTATGAAAAATAAAATAGTAAATTAATTGCAACATGTGTTTTCGAAAATGAAATAAATTACCCCCTATCATAACCGATGATTGGGGGATAATTTGCTTTTTTTTGTTTTCATATGAGTTTATTTGCTCATTTCACATATTATATGAGATAAATTGCATTTAACTCTTTTTTTCTTAATTATATATCAATTATATAATAAATATATTGTATTTGATATATAATTCGTTTACATTCAACCGAATCAAATCCGAATTAGAACTAAGACAAAAGTCTAGATGATTGCATATTCAGAGACTATTGTTAGTTCAAGACAAAGCTGCTGCGGTGATATTGGTAGACAGGATGCTTTTAGAAAGAAGTGCCAACTCCAACGTTCCATAGGTTCATTCTCCAGCCTCGTGGCCTGAGCAATGACACTCCCTTGGCTGCTCGTCCAACTTGGTGGGACTTTGACACGTGGCCCAAGCCACTTCTTTTGATTTCCTGCCGTGTTGTCTGAAAAAATTGTTGCTCTTTTGTCCACAATTAAGCTAATTTTGACAAAATATTAATTTCTCATAATTTTGAATTTTGTTTAAGTTTGATTATAATGAGATTATTTTGATAATTTTAAAAAAAAAATTCATTATAAAAATTTTATTATTTGTCAAAAATTCAAATTTTATAAATATATTAATTATTTATGTATATAATTATTCAAAATTTTATCCAAAATTATAATAAAATTTTAATTATTAAGAAAAATCTTACTAATTAAAAAGTTATTTAACATATTAAATATTTATTTTATTTATTTATTTAAAATCGTATATCCAGTACTATAGTTGAATTGTTAATTATTCAGAAAAAAATTATTGATTGAAAATATTATCTATTTTAATATATTAAATGTTTTATTTTTTATTTATACTAAATCATATCTCCAAGAATATGATACTAATTTAATTTGTATTTATCTTAAATAGTTACTTAATGATTATGGTCTTCATTAAATTTGCATTTAAATAGAACAGAAATATACTAGATCTGCATCTATTCATTAATTAAAGGATGAATTGTATAAAACACCCCTTGTGTTTTTAAAATTTAACTAAAAATCGCCCGTGTTAAGCAAATAGGCAAATATCTCTCTTTGTTTTCTAAAATATTGTATACTCTCCCCTTTCATTAGGTATGTCCTAACAGTGTTAATTTTTTGTCGAATTGCCCGTTATACCCTTCTTATATCAATCATTGATCTTTAATTATAAACAATCAACGGTCCACAACTAATTTTATATATATTGTTATATATATATATATATATATATATTTATATAAAAATAAAAAAACAAACCTGTATATAATATATATTTAAATTATAATATATATCTAGAGGCGACGGCCGCCACCTACGTGGGCGGTGAAGCCGTCGCCGCGCAGATTGGACGACGTAGCCATCGCCTCCTCGCCGTCGCCCCTTGCCTCTCTGCGACTCCTTTTGGAATGGGTGGCGGCCAGATCTGAGCGACGATGGTCGATCAGTGAAGAAGGGCGACTTCTAGTGGCCGACGATGAAGAAGAAGACAATTTAAAAAAAAAAAAATAATATAAAAATAATTTAATTTTAAATATTATATAATTTAAATATTTAATATAACTGTTATTTATAATAAATAATATAACTTAAATAATTTATATTAATTTTGAACATTTTGATATTTAATTAATATTAATTATAAATAAATAAAATATATTTAGATGAATAATAATTTAATTAAGTTAATAGTATATAATTACATACAATATTGCATATAATTTTTTAATTTGAAACGTGAAATTTAGTATATTAAATTTGTATTGTGATTTTTAAATTCAAAATTTTAAGTTTTAAAAAATTTATATACTATTTAGATGTTTTATATTAAATTAATATATTTTTATAAATAAATATGATTTATTATAATATATTTGGACTCAATAAATAATTTAAGTTCAATATAATTTTTAGGTATAATATATTATTTTTAGGTATTTTTATATTTAATTAGTACATTTTATAAAAAAATTATTAAAGTATATTTAAATTAAATAATAATTTAATTTAATTAATAATATATAATATTATAAATAATTTTTATTTATATTCATATAAATTATTAATTTAAAAAGTAAATTTTTGGTATATTAATTTTTTAATTGTCATTTGTTAATTTAAAACACGTGGACATTAAAATATCAAATGAAAGGGGGCAAATTATACATTTCCCACTTAAAAAACCTCAAAAGCAGCAAAAAAAAGTACTACTCATAGAAATCGTGTGTATGGCTCACTCTTCATTAGTTTCTAGCTGAGAGCGGGTATTTTTTTTATATTTTAGATAACACGAGAAATTTTGTCTATATATATAACACAGGGGGATTTCACACTATTTTTCTAAAATATAGGGTGTGTTATGCAATTTATCCTTAATTAAATATGCTCAATTCGATCAAATTTTTAATTTTTTATTAAATAATTTCAAAACTTAATAGTTTGTTCAATTCTTTCATTGTTTTTCTATGATTGAAGTGACATCTTGCTTTTCTATGGTATTAATTTATTCGCTTTTTCTCTATGATTTTTTAAGTTATGTTAGTTTTTAATATTTATTTCTTTACACTCATCTCCCATGACTAAGTTGATGTTTTATTCTTTATCATGATATTATTTTATTTTTTTTATTTATTACTTTCATGATACTTCAAAATTATTGAAATAATAATCTTTAACCTTTTTTATGTATTCTTTATTAAATAATAATTCAAATATTTATTCCTCTTATGGTATTAGTTTCTAGATTCTGATGGTGATTGCTTGATTTTATTTTTTTTACAGGAAGGAATAGATTTATTTAGTGTTAATACATACATATTTTATTTTACCATTTATTTGTACACTACTAAAAAATGTGAAATTTGGAGCGATTTTCAGAATAATTTCTTTTTTGGACTGAGAAATTGAACAACGTTGGACTAGATTTTGGAACAGGTATCCTTCCGTCGTAATAGACATTTTCCAAATTATTTGGAACTGTTGGGACATACCTTTCCTACTTAGTTACTGCTTTTGTGCAACTTGTTCAAAGACCGTTTCTTGGTACATCTAGTTACCTAAAACTGTAATTCATTTTTTTTTTTTTGTGTAACACTTTTTTCTTATTTGAAACGATTGAGTTAGACCGTTCCTACTTAGTCACGGCTTTTGTACACTTGTTCAGAGATAGTTTCTAAATATGTCTGACTACCTAAAAATATAATTCATTGTTTTGAACTTTTTTTTTATTTGGAACGGTTTATTTTTTAATTTTTTGTACATTTTTTGGAACGGTTTATTTTTTAACTTTTTGTACATATTTTGGAACGGCTATTATAACACTATCTATATAAATTGAATGTAAGAAAGACGCATGTTCCGACCCATTTAGAAATACATTTAGACACAATTTTAATTGTACGAGTTATTTATTTTGGAACGGACGTTGGAACATATTTTGATCCTTTATTTGGAGTATATTTTGGCACAGCTTGTTTGGAAATATGTTGGAACTATCGGAATGCACTAGATTTAATATACTTTTTGGAATGATTCCTCCAATAATATTAATTTTGGAATGGTATTTATTTTGTTTGGACACATTAACTTACCATATAAAAGCTTGTTCCTTAATTACTGGACTTAAACAATTTTGCTCGTATCAAAATCAATGTGAAAATTTAACTATAGTTAATTAACCCTCAGTGGCAAATACAATTGCCCGCAAGGTTTATTAAATGAAGGCAAAATTACATTTTTTGTCCTGTAACTTTAGGTCGTTAGCACTTTTAGTCCTGTAACTTACTTCATTTACACATTTAGTCCTTTTTTTGACGAATTTAGTCTTGAACATCTCACATTTGGTCCTTTTTTGACAAATTTAGTCCTGTGTTGACAATTTTGGTCCTATTCAAACTATAATAAATCTCATTTTTTATCCTGTAACTATGAGTCGTTAGGACAAAAATTGTCAATGCAGGACTAAATTTGCCAAAAAAGGACCAAATGTGAGATGCTAAGGACTAAATTCGTCAAAAAAAAGGACTAAATGTGTAAATGAAGTAAGTTACAGGACTAAAAGTGCTAACGACCTAAAGTTACAAGACCAAAAATGTAATTTTACCTTAAATTAATCATATATCGATTTGGACAAAGTCCTAACTTGACAACAAACAAACTCAGACACCTAACAAATCCTTAATAGATGCACTTCAACGAAAAATTTAATAATGCAACCATACAATTGGAACAAACACTACAAGCGTAAATAGTTTAATAACAGCGAAAAAAAATTAGCGTTGAAGTAGTTAGCAAGTAACATTCTCGTTGCTTAATCACATTATTTAATACAAGAATTTACTTGCCAACGAATTTAACTACGAATTGTTTACATATATATTAAATAGTTTAAATTAGCAATTAAAATTTTACTTGCTAATTAATTTGATACTAATTTTAGCATCAATTTTTTTCGTAACTATTAAGCTATTTCTTGTAGGAAAAGTCTAACTTTGCAACTTATAAACTTAGATTCCTAGCCAATCCTTACTGATAGATACACTTGCCCGAAAATTTAATAATTCAATCATACAAGTGAAACAAAGTTCTAACTTGACAACTAACACACTCAAACACCTAATCAATGCTTACTAATAGATCCACTCGCCCGAAAATTTAACAATTCAATCATACAAAGTTCTAAATTGACAAATAACAAACTCAGACACCTAATAAACCCTCACTAATAGATACACTTGCCTGAAGATTACGATTGAAACAAAGTTCTTGCTTGCCAACTACAAACTCAGACCACTCACCCAATACACACATATATACGTATGACTTCTTTTTTATACATACTAGTTTTAGTTGCGCGCGGTTCTCGCGAGCAAAAAAAAAAAAATTATTGTAAGAGATGATAAAACAATTATGAAAAAAATAAATTATAACTATAAATTATAATAAATGTGAAGAATTTAAAGTGAGATAGGAATGTGGAGTAGTGGGTAGTTAAGAAAATAAATAATTATGAAATTATTAAAAAATATATTAAAATTACTAAATTGACCAAATTTTTTAAAAGGGAATAAATGAAATAAAGAGTAAATTTGGGCAAAGTTGGTACGCCAAATGGGTTTTCTTTTATAATAGTATAGATATTAATAAGTAATTCAATTGATACACAATTATAATTGTGAGATCTAAATTAATTGGGAAATTAGGAATACACTTTTCTAAAAGTTGAGTTTTTTGTCATGCATAACAAATACCCCGATATGTCAATAAGGCCTAGCTTAGTAGGCAAGTTGATGCCCTATGATTTTAGAGGTCATGGGTTCAAACCTCGCCAGTTGCGTGTGATGTTGTCTGTTGTATAACATAAGTTGGTTTACTGCATAGTAGGAGTTGTTTTCTACTGTAATAATAGATATTATAGAGTAGGATATGATTATTGTAATAGTTTTTTTTTGTTAGATATTGATGTCGAGAGGAATAATTGTATGTACTCGTAATCGATTTATTTCAATTAATAATAATTCATCACTTTTATCTAAAAAACCAAAAACAAATGCCTTGATATATATATATATATATATATATATATATATATAGGTCCATAATTAACTTAGAATTGATGATTTTAAAAATTATTTTTGCATAAATTAAAGAATTGTGAAATGTGACATAAGACGTATGGAGATTAATAAAAAATGTTTAACTTAAAAGACGTTCACATTATTATAATTTTTCTTGAAACAATATCAGCTCTGTAAACAGTGTTATACATATTATAAGCAAGCATAGTTTCCTTCAAGTACTTTTATAAGTTTTTGCATATTTCCAAGCTAATCACAGAAATAATTATACCTATTCTACCATATTATTTCTGCTATTATTAAGGCACCAGTCTTCCCTTAAAGTTTAGGTAATTAGACATATTTCTCATTGTGATATTATTAAATTTAAGGATAAAGTTGTGTATTAATATTATTATATTAAGTTTATCTTAATAATATTTTAACTTAATAGATATATTAAATCCATGCATGCATTGGACTTCGACTTTGTTTGGTATAATAAAACTTTGAACGGATTGAGCCTATATATATGTAGGTTCATTTCTAAGATTATGAATTTATGATTTTTTATATATATATTTTTTAGTGCATGTACATGAATGATATTTTATGAATGTTTTATATATCCACAGGGATTTTTTTCTGTCCTTTAAATTTATGAATGGCTCAAATTAGTTATTGAGTTTGAGGCATAATCAATTGAAACAAAAATTACTTCCTTTATAACTTGAGATTGATGATAATAATAATAATAATAATAATAATAATAATAATAATAATAATAATAATAATAATAATAAGAACAACAACAACAACAACAATAAATACATTAAATATTTTTAAACAACTTATATATTATATTATTTTGGGAAAAATAAAATTTTGATCCACTAAATTAGGAGTGGTGGCATTTTTGGTCCATATCAATCTCAAAATAGTATTTCAGGACTGTATTTTTTAAAAAGTGGTAATTTCAATCCAAAAAGCCCTAATTTCGCCTGAATCGTTCACATGGGCCTCTCGTGATCATAGAAATTTGGGGCTTTCCTTACCTGTCCAGTGACGTGGATTAAAAAAATGCGCATTTACTTACGTGGCAAGGCTTACGTGTATAAATTAAACACGTTAGCCTTGCCAACTCAACACCCCCACCTAAGCGTATTAATTGGGAGGGAAAATAGATACACGCCTCCAGTATATATAATTACTCTCATTTTCTTTCTAAGAACCCTAGTTTCTAAATCGTGAGAGAGATGCTTTCTCCGTCGAGTACACAGTAGAATTGGAATGGACGAAGCAATTGAAGATGTCAAGTGTCGCCGGCTCTCTGGAATGTTATTGTGGGAGAATGGCTGTGATCCGGACATCATGGACTGACATCAAGCCAGGAAAAAGATTCAGTGCTTGCAGAGACTACAATGTAAGTCCTTTAATAACTTTTTTTCTAATATTTTCCCTCGTTTAAACAACACATTTTTTGAGGTATTAAATTTTCTTACATTTTTTTCCTGGTTGTAGAGGAGTAAGTGTCGATTCTTTTCTTGGAGGACCCTCCTATGTGTAGAAGGGCACGTGCAATAATCCCGAGTTTATTAAGAAAGAAGAATGAAATGGAGCAAGAGGTTATGGAGTTAAAATGCAGTAAAAAAAGGATGAAAAAGATGATTTTTACTTTTAGTTTGGTTTGGTTGTTGTGCATTCAGTTGAGCATTGGTTGCTGTTTGAGGAAACATGAAGATTGCTCCAGCAGAGGCATGACAAAAGGTTGTTGGAAAATTAGAGTTGTGATTTGTAGGTGTTGGAATAATCCATGTAATTTTTATGTAGTAGAAATTGTTCAGGTTTCTGTGAATTTTGAGAATGAAGATGTCTCAGCGTTAGTTGCTAGTTTTTGGAAGTATTGGTTGTTGGTTTTTGTATCAATATGTAATATTTTTAAGTAACAAGTGAAGTGAATCTTCTGCAATGTATTAGCATTGGTTCTTAATTTTCTGTAATGTATCAGCATTTTTTTTTTCTGCAATGTATCAAAAACTGGAATGTATCTGTTCAAAACTGGTCAAAAACTAGAATGTATCAGCTCAAAAACTAGAATATATCAGCATTAATTTTATGCAATGTATCAACTCAAAACTGGAATTAAAAATATGGCTCAAACATAAGCAATGAAAAAAAATTGGAAATTAAAAAATGCCATTAACATTCCTAAAAATTGCAAATAATAGTGTCCAAAAGGCCATGCGTTTTACTCCATTTAAGTGTTTGCATATCCACAAAAAGTCATAAGCTTTACACCATTTGAGCATACAAAATGCCATATGCATACTAGTCAAAACACCATTCAATCTAACACAAGATTTTGCATTCAGATTAGTCCATTTCTACAAAAATCACTAGCATCACATACAAAGTCTCCAGACTTCTTAAGGGGGGGGGGGGACCATGACAATAGTAACTAAATAAGCTTTATCCTTTACAACTTACAAACAAAATGACAATACAACACATAAAAATATGCTCTTTACACGCAAAAGCAAAATATAAATTGAAGAACTTCACTTATAGTATACGGGTGGGGGCATGTTTAGATGTCTTTTTGCATGAATCATCACCATCTTCGCCTAAGTAAAACTTCAACTACTTCAAGGTTCATTCTTTACTTTATTCTCGTACCACAAGTAATTTTAATGTTTACCCCAGTTTATACCTCTCTCGCGATTTAGGGATTTGCCACAGTAATAGGAATTTGCCATTTCTTTCAATAAGTGTCGATTTAGGTTTTTTCTTTTCTTTTTTTTTGTTTTGGTAGTGTAAGACATCAAGACATCACGTGCTGGAGGTGTGTGTCTATTTTCCCTCCAAAATACACTTAGGTGGGCAGGGGTGTTGAGTTGGCAAGGCTAAGTATTGTAGCGCCTTGTTTCATCAATGGGAGACGTAGATCATCTATGTAATTTTAGCGGGTTAGTTGGTAAGGTAGTCAACTGACTGAACTGATTCACAGGAATCGTCATATGGAAGCCTTAAGGGCTTGGTCGGTATGACCAGAACTCCCTGTTCGGCTAGTACGAAAATTAATCCTCGAACTTAAGGAATCATGGCAATTGGGTGCATATGAAAACTGTATCTTGAATTTGGAGAGAGGTCACTGTATCGTGAGATATTGTTATTATAAGCCTTATTCAGTGGAGTTTGTAGCTAGAACGGTGAATTCCAAGAAAGAATCTATTTCCTATTAGTATGTGACAGTGAGATCAACTATGCACTTTAAGATGGTTTAAACTCTCAAAGTTTTTGACCAAAGCAATTGATCGATTAGGGATAGATTTTTTATATTGAATCAATAGAGTAAACACATCTCGAGTATTGAAGTATAGTTGCCTAATCAAAGATGGGAACCGACAACCAATTCCATGCCCTAGACTAAGGCCGGGAACTGATTGACAGTAGGAACCCATATGGAACTCAGAGCCTAAATGTTCACACCAACATTCACTCAGTCTCTAGTCCATGGACCGTTGTTAAATGGACACTCATGGTAACGGGCATTTCTAGTTATGAAATAATAAAAAATAATTAATTAAATTAGATTAAATTAATTTTGTTGGTCCCAAACTCAAGTCCAACTGAGGGTGAATCTAAAAAGTCACACGCAAATCATTGTGGAAGTGCTAAAATTAATTATGAAAGAAATTAATTAATTTAATCTAATTCAATTAGATTAAATTAATTCATGGAGAGAAATAAATGAGTTGATCATTTATTTGGGATAATCCAATGGGTGGATGACCCAAAAATTTAATTGATTGATTAATTAAATTTTGAGTTTAGCCTTTTATATTAATTGGATTAATTTAAAACAGGCTTGAACTAATTAATTTGTGGATTGGATTCATTAATTAATTAGTAGATGGATTTGATTAACTAATTAATTGGATTCATTAATTAGTGCAAATAGACTTAAATTAATTACTTAGACTAATTAATTATTGAGCTTGATTAATAAATTTAATTATTGATTGAGCATATTTGGGTTGTGTATATTTAATTTGATTAATTATTCACAAGAATTTTCTATTGGATATTTTATTTAATTAGATTAAATGAAACCCAATTGATTATTATTAGGCTTAATTTAATTTATCCAACAAATTAAATCAAGCCCGGTCCAAATATTTAGTGCGAGGAAGTTTAAAAGACTAGGTCTTTTAAATACACTATAACACCATGTCCTCTCTCTCTCTCTCTCATGGGACAACATAAGCCACAAAATTTTCTCATTTTTATCCATGGTTTTTAGTTTTCCTTGAAGTATATTAAGATTGAGAATGAGAAGAAAACGTTTATACTAATCAATAGTGCAAAATGATTTCGATTTCTTCCACCAGATCTAATCCTTTCTAGTAAGAAAGTTAGATCCATATTCCCACAGTTTGGCATAGACTAACTGTAAATGGGTTCTATACTTGAACCCTCTAAGTGAACGGGTCCGGAATGAGGAAGGGAGTCAATGCAAGTAGTCAAACAAAAATGAAGAACAGGTACTTTTCGTAGTTACTTTTCTGTTTGCCTTTCCTTCATCCTTTGCCACTATCAAACGCTTGTTTATTTTGTATAGTTTGCGCGTTTTATTTGCATGAAATGCTTGAGAATGATAAAAGGATATACCCCTTTGATCCAATTTTTATTCCATTAACATTTTAAATTACTGTATTTCACGCTCCCGCCGCATTACCGGATCGATCTGCTCCCTTTCACATTATCACCTCCATTATCAACTTGTCATGTCTCATGTTTAAGCTCAAATAATTCCCATGGATGGTGCCAATGATGCATACTGGAGTCCAATAGCACCACAATGAAGGACTTTCACAAAAATTCTAAGATTATCGATCGACTAACCTACAAAACAGAGGTTAGCACTCCGATGGTTAAGTCAGTGCTGTTTTACTAAAATGATAAAAAGAAATTTGAATTAAAGTGAGAATAATGGTTGGAAATATTGTTAAAGTGGTGAGAATTGTGTGAGTGCAAAAACAAGTTGAGAATAGTTAGAAACTAAGAGAGAATGAGAGTTGAAGTGTGATAGAATGTGTTACCAAATTATAGACATTCGTAGAGCAAGATCCGAAAAGTATATAAAGTTAATAATAAGCTATTGGATAGTTGAGTCTGTTAGCTAAATAACGAGAAATGCAGTTTAAGATTTGGACTTATTTGAAAAGAGTTATGACCATTTGAAAAGGTCTTGCTGGGTTAACTCGAGAATTCAGAAATCTGTTATTTGCTGCTTAAAAAGCTAATACCAGTCGGATTACCCGAAGTTAGTTAGAGTTTTGTAATATGACGTCTCCTAGAGTGTGGGCGACTTGTGTGACATATCGTCCCTAGTGTAAGTTGACTCATACTTTTGGATTGAGCACTTTTTTCGGGTCTGATATGTTAGAAAGGGTAAGATAAGTTTATGGGTTTATTACCTTGCTCATAGGCTGTCAGTATTTGACTCGTTGTTGGGCTTCTTGGTAGGGGACCACTTCTCATTCTTTGGCTTTTAAAAAATTATTTTAGTGAGGGCGTCATCATAAAGGCAACCAACAAGTTACTACACAAGTGAAAAGAGTGATTTGGTCATTTGCATTGAAACATTGAGAAGTTGAAACATATAAAGATGTAGCCACATGCTAACTTAAAGTTGTTGGAAAACTATCCCCACAAAACATTATGTCAAAATAACACAAGGTTTCAGGTAAGCAAATCATAACCATGTTGGTGGGTATATGACTCATGAGTAAGAAGTTGTTGACAGCATCTACGAAGATTAAAAACATTATAGGAGTTTTGGTGATGGTAATACAAATTATAGTGAAATATTAGGAGTCATATTGGATATTGTTGGATTTTTTTACATCCCACAGTGATGAGCCCAAATCGACAACCTAACCAACTATTACAATAATTATGGGTTTGTAAGAACCTTTAAGATTACAACCAATATTTACAAAAAAATTAACTTATCTTTGCATAACTCAAAGGAATAATAGGTCTACAATATATACTACATATCAAAGCAAGAATAACCATGTTTGTGGGTCTATGAATCATGAGTAAGAAGTTGTTGACTACGAAGATTAGAAACATTATAGGGGTTTGCTAATGATAATACAAATTATAGTAAAATATTAGGAGTCATGTTGGTATATATATACATGATGCAAATGAGGGTATAGGACTATTAATGAGTAAGGAATATTACTCTACCCAACCCCAAACTCTAGTACTTTTTATTTGACTTAAACTTCCATGCCCATTAAATGTTAACAGTTTTGTCTAGGTTGGGCTGATTCCAACTCATTATTTAATAAGTTCGAAAAATTAAGACCATTGGATTTGAAGAAAATCAACGGTCATAGTTAAAATGAGATTGAAAATTTTGCTTTTGAAGCTGATTTTGCATGCAATCGAGACTTGCAGCTCATTCATCCTCTTTGTTCACCATAACTCCAATTCGCTTGAGTACGACCACCAGTGCTTCGCACTAATGAATATTGGATTTGTTGGCTCAATGAGCTCAATATCACAAGAAATACGAACATAATTCTTAGCACAACGTGGTATAAATTCACGAACCCATCTTGACTTTCAGGCAATTGGAACTTTATTCTTTTTATCGAGAAAGACATTTTGTTGTTGGCTTTTTGTGATCGTTAGAATTGGTGATTTCAAGCCAATTTTGGATCATCGTGAACCGTTCTGAACAATCTTTTTTTATTAAAATGTTGATTAATGAAAATTGATCTTTGGACATCTCCATCTTATGCATTACATTTCTATCATATGCATTTTTAGTTGACGCCTTTAGGTCATAAATGCTAAGTGATTAGATCGCACACATGATGGCGATTTTTGAAACTCTATGATTTTAATATAAAATATTTTAGGCCATTGAATCATCAAGATGGTCCATTGACCATGATTCACCAACATTTCCACTAAGTAAGGTGTTTATGTGAAGATTATCAAATTCATTGAACGACCTATAGAAGATGTCATATGGAAGCCTAACAGGGTATGATCATTATAACTTGACTTTTCTTTATTACGATAGTGCATTTACTAATCCATAGAGTTGAGGTTCTACAGTAGCCTTGTTCATAGTATGATTGTGACCTGAATGATTGATGCAGTTACAATCATCTATAGTTGTCTAAAAAGCACATGCATGGAGATTGTAAGTTCTAACAAAGGTGATATGATGATGACGTATCTCTTATACTCTACAATGTGAATTATAGGAGATGTTAATAAATAAGAGGCAAAATTATAATTTTAGTCTTGTAACTTAAGGGATGCGGCATTTTTAGTCCTGTACAAATTGATTTTCTCAATTTAGTCCTCTAACTTTATTATTTTGGCAATTTTAGTCTTTTTTCGACCAATTTGACAGAAAAAATTGCAATTCTGTAAATAAATTCATGAAGGATCAAAAATGCCAACTCTCTTAAGTTATAAGACTAAAAATGCCAACGTCCCCTAACTTACAGAACTAAAATTACAATTTAATTGGGTCATGTGCAAAGTCACATATAATTTTTCAGGCAATTGAAAATTGCCAAATTTTTAAAGTTATGGGACTAAATTGCAAAAATCAATTTGTGCAGGATCAAAATAGCCATCCCAATAAGTTGCAGGACTAAAATTGTAAATTAATCCTAAATAAATATTACAAGTTATAGAGTGGACATTTAGTTATTGAAGTCCAATGGGGAATGCTCCTACTATAGAAAGTGTCACAGGGGTTTGGTTACCCAGTGGAAGTCTCATGCAAACACCTGTGCAGTTTAAAATGTATGAAGTACGAAAGTAGAGACAAAATCACACACAAGCATGTAAAAGTTGTAGAATCTAGACAATTAAGCAACAAAGTAATTTACAGCCGAATCCAACCTTATATTTTATTGCCATCAATCAAAATACAAGGATATAGCTTGCACGCATAGGGGAACTCATCTACTCTACCTCTCCAAAAGTGTACAAGCCAGCTAAAGCATACAAATACATAACCATACAGTTGACACCCCTAACTACTACGAAAAATCGAATGTAACTGCTGCCAACCGCTAGGAAACTGCCCATAACCGCCTACCATAACCTTGCACAACATTATCCCATGTTTGCCATGTAGATGGGTGCTTACCAGCCCTTAACCGCCTCATCACATGTCCCGCACAAGCTCCCTACCTTAGCCCACGCAGCCAACCACCAATCTTTGGCCCCTGCTCAAGATGCACAATGGGCCAGGTTGGGCCAACCAAACTTAGGATTGAATTGAGCCAATAAAAAAATGGGTTGGTTCGGCCCAAACCCGCTTGAGACCAGGCCGGTCCCAGGAATCAATATTTACGACCAGCCTAGCCCAGTGGCCCAGGATCACTTGGTCCTGTACCGGGCCTGGGCTGGGTCTGTTGGGCATTTTTTTTTATAATTCATTACATATTATTTTTTTATATATAAATTTTCGTGTGCTTAATTTATTATTTATTATTTATTTATTTCATAAGATAATTATAAATGTAAGTAATTGTTCATAAAAAAACCTCAATATCATTAAAAAAACTAAAACAAGCACATTCGGGCTTGATGTGGGGCCTGGTTTAGGTTTGGTCCGGGTCTCAACAGGGCCGGTTCATGGGTTGGGTCTAGGTTTAAAAATAAACTCAATTAGGGCCCACTTAGAGACCTAGAATAGCCCCAAGACCGGCCATAAACAGTAGTGGACCGGTCTTGGGCCGGGCTTTTTCGGGTTGGTCCGTACCGATTCTGGGCTGACCGGCCTACTCTGTACCTTTAGCCCTTGCCGGTAGTCGTTTGCCCTATCGATCGTGTGCGCACGCTATCAAGCCCATCTACGCGCACAACTTGTCTGCCTACCGAGGGATACTGCCCACTAGGCGCTGCCTGCGCCTGTTTGTCAGCCTACCGAGGGATACTACCCACTGTGCACTACCCGTGCGCATTGCCTGTCTACCGTCCCGGCATATGGGCATCTGCTCGCCTTTGCACGCATATGACTGCGCATGTTGCCTGTTGTCTGCACACAACATCTTGCACACTGCTGAGACTTAAGCCCGCATTACCCATCATCTGCCAACACTGACTACTCTTCGAGGGTCTTACAACAAGATATAACCCGATAACTAATCTGGTTTTCAACAAATCTAAAATTGCTTCTCTTTCAACAAACTTGCCTGCTATCCTAGCGCATCTATCCTTAATTTTCATGTCTAGCTTGCTTGCTCGCTTCCATAACTACTTGAAAGAAAATATCTAAGTGTGGGAGCTAATTTAATCTTTTAGCCTAACTTTTATCGGGAGATTAGTAGATAAAAAGACCGTATTTGCATGGAACGCATGACTCACAGGTTCATGTGTATTCCCTTATTCTCTCATATCTTAGACCATTGATAGATTGTCCCCAATAAACAACGACAATCTTAAATTAATGGATTAAATTTATATAAGGGTGATTAATTATAAATGATCTTGCGTTATTTTTATTATTATTTTAGTATTTCATATGAGAGTACTTTGGACGTTTCTAAAAATTTTGGAAGAAAGATTATTGTAATTAATCTTAGGAAAGACAAGAAGGCTATAGTATTTGTAAGTGCACTAACTCTAAAGGAAAATTATAGTAATCTCAATATGTTGTACCCAAAAACTATCAAAAGGTATTTGGATGATCATGTATGTTGGATGTTTAAGGTTTTCACTACTGCAAATATATCCCAAATATCCTCTGTAGTATGGTAAGAAGCCTACAAAGAAGACAGGGTTAGAGTCAAGTCGAAAGGGATTCCGGCGATGGTTCTTTGATGCTCAAGTCAGTGAGGATTCAAGGTCTCTCCAAGAACGACTGAGAGAGTTGGAGTAGCAAAAAGTTGTACAGATGCTGGAGAACTAATATTTACAGATGCCAATTGAATTGTACGATTTCACATGCACCCTAAATCATAAACACGATCCCACAGTATGCGATGGTTCGTACATATCCTTAAGATAATGACAGACAATGATCTTGGGGAACTGGATCTGCCATTCTGTTAATAGTGATTGGAGCACTGTCTATACCAAACTGATATCCTTTTTACTGTGTACGAAGATCTCTAAAAATATATATCCTCTCAGTAGTGCTTGGAGGTCTCTGATGTATATTCAAAATATTCCCACATCATAATCCTATTAATTATTTGATCATTCCAAGATAGTCAATTATGGGAATACATGAAATAGCCAATACTTAATTAGTTTAACGATAAAGAAAAAGATCCCATTAATAAAACAAAAGAAGGTAGTTGAGTGGAATTCATATAATACAATTGTGTAAAATCTTGATCACTTCCTGGTTTCTTCCGCATATAAGGAAGCAAGAAACTCTTTGAGGCATCTATTGAAGACTTTAGGCCTTTCCAGGAAAACCAGGTGGCCTGCTTTCTTTATGCCTTGAAATGTAGCCTTGTCTCCCAGCTGCCTGTATTGCACAAAGGAAAAAACTCTGATGAGTGGTTCACATTGTCATCACTTGTCTACACTGTTGCGCTCTTTTCCTTGAAATATCAGCGCAGTGGCAAATGATGTAGAAGAATACGGTAAGAGATTATGGGAAGGAGAAGCTCAAACAGGTTCTACATGCATATAGTTTTTGTGATCAAATTTTCAAACCCACTTCATTCCCTTACGCCCCGCAACCTCCTCTGCCGGTTTCTGCCTTTCCTCCTCCATTACCCTCACCCATGACCCGTCGGCCGCTGCTGCCTTCTCGGTCTCTCTCTCTCTCTGAATGTGCTATTTTTTCAAAAAGTTATTATCTTTCAGAACAAAAATTGCACTTTTCCCTCCCATGACTACCGTTTTGGGCAAATTGTTTTGGATTCTCATAATCTCAAAGCTTTTGCCAGTTGACGAAAGCATCCAATTATAGACAGAGAAAGCTTACAATTTCGTCCCCTGAGCAAGTTCCAGCTTGAAGATCTGGTCGTCTTCCCCCCACAGGAGATGTATTCTCTGCATGCAAGAAAACCAAATGCGTCAAGAACTCATATAGAAGAGCCCATTGATATACGTACGTCTGTCGAGATTAGTTGAGTACACAATATTGAGTACCTGAGGAAACATTTGTTTGGTAGTAGTATTATGGTCGTCGACCACTAGATTTTCGAGTAGTTCAGCCTTTTCCTTCCTGTTGTTCAACATGATCTGTTGCTCGCCGCCAATGTAATTTACATCAGCCATCAAATCAAATCTATGATATATTTTTTATTAAATTGATATAATTACATGTTATTTTTTGTATGTTATGTACATATCATATATATCAAATACTTTTTAAAAAAGATAAGTAACTTAAATTTTATACACATAATATATGAATAAATGGAAGACGAGAAAAAGTGTAATACTATATATTATGTAATGAAAGCTAAATTGAGATATTTTGGATCCCCCATTTTGAATATATATAGGAAAAATGTAATTTTCATTATCTCAAATTTAAAATTTACAAAAGTACTATATTTAAAAAAGAATAATAATTACCGGATTTATTCCAAATATTACAAAAAATATTAAAATCGTCGAAAATTAGCACATGTTTGACATGTGTTTGACACGGTTAAAAAAATACCGTAGCAAATAATTATTGATCATGATCATGCAATGGTTGTTGACCGTGATTTTTGCAAAGGTAGCTAAAACATTTACAATGGCTTAAAAGCCATGATATATGTTTTGACCGATGCTCTTAGCCTTAGCAAATAATTTTTTTATGGTATAAAAACTAGTTTCTTGCATCGATTTTATTCAACAGCAATTAATAATAATTATTTACCATAATTTATAATCATAATCACTAATTGTAGGTGATAGTAATTTTTTTTCTAGTGTCTGCCACAGGAAAAAGAGGTGTGGAGCATAGTGAAAAATAGTCAAAATTGAGAGAAAAAATTCATTTGTGATCCCATAAATCAATTAGTAAATCACTTCGTGTACCCCATGTTCGACCGCATCAGTTTTTGTCCTACCAAATTTTACTCAAATTGATCAATATTAGTTCTGAATGTTAGTTGATTAAAAAGGTCTCGCCTTTAGTTTAAAGGGTCATTTAACGATTAGAATTAATATTGTTTATTTAAAAAAAATAGGGTCAAAATTAAAAAGTGGCACAATAATTAATTCATTCACGGATCAAAACTGAAATTCCCCCCCCCCCCCCACCCCAACAGTAATAATCAAATGACATTGACCCGTCTTATAAAATTTGATGCAGTTACTCGTAAATTTTTTATAGTTTGAAAAATTATATTTAACTATGGGAAAAGGATTCGTTTAGTCCTTTAAGTTTGCCTGATATTAATTTTAGTCCTTTAAGTTTGTGCATTTTATATTTAGTCCAGTAACTTCCCAAAAATACTCAATTTTAGTCCTCCAACCGGATCTGTCAAAATCTGAGCTAATTCTCAGATGATTTTACCCTTCCACTAAGGAATTTCAGTCCATTTTTTGATTTCTTGCAAAATTTTGTATTTTCTCCATAAACACAGTATATCGAGAATCCACTCGACTGTTCCCTTAAGATAGCTGAATAGTTATTGGAACGACCGAGTCCTGCATCTCACGTACTGTTTATGACAGAAAAGCTGCATCAATTCATGCTCGCTAGAATGGTATCAGAGCCTAGGTTTATTGAAGAATATATTGTTATATTGCATATAATTATTATTTCCCACTAACGGAGGAGACTCTTTTAAGAGACAATGGAACCGAACGAAAGTTCGAGTTACAATAACAACAGGGAATATTTCCAGACTCTGGAAAGACAAAGAAAGGATATCCTTCGGGAAATTCTTTGGAAATGCGACCATGGTCCATACAAGGGCCCGTGCCAGATGGAAGCAGCTCCTCAGACTTCTGAGGAACCAAAAACCGGGGATACAACAGAGATAAACCCGACTTTTGACCCAAAAGGACCTAGGCATCTCCGAGTTCTACTGGAAATACCAGGACAGGTGGTGAGGCGTTTGCAGGCCACTGAGATCAACGGACCAATTCCAGCCCGGAGGAATGGAAAAGGTCAATACCTACACCAATATCTCTCTAAAAATTATGATTAGAGGTGTTAATTGGAAGGAAATCGAGGTCGATACCTCGAAAATCTCTCAAGATCTGAGGGAAATCCAGAAGACGGTTCAAGACTACGGACATAGGTTATCTAACGTACCTATGAAAGTAGACTCTTTGTGCCACAAGATGGACGAGATTCTTAAGATCCTTCCAGATCTACACAAGAATCTTACAGATCTGAAGACCGAAGTTGCAGATCTGAAAAGAAACCAACGGGACAAACCTGAATCATCCATATCCAGACAAGAAAGGATCAGGGATGCCCTTGGGACAGTACCTCTTTTACATCAGAAGGGGAAAGCGAAGGAGATCCCGAAGCCAAAGACTCGAGATGAACAGATCCAGGAGATCCTTAACTCCATAAAATAATGGAGGTAACCAGAGCGATCTATCAGATCTACAAGAATTGGCTGAATCGTTTTCCCAACTTGGGATTGTGGACTTAGTCAATATTCAAACCAATGAAGTTACTCCAGCACTACCACCGCCGGAGGGGAGCACATGTTCAAACGAAGCTCCACAAGATCACCCGATGAGAGAAAGTGCAGATTTCCACACTAACGCAACACCGACGTTTGTGGGAACCAGACTCCGAGAGAATCCAGGGATAAATCCTAGGAGAGCACCTGAAAATACACCATGGGCAAGAACGATGCTTCAGCCCTTACATCCATACGGTGCTGTATTAAACCTGGATGTTATCGACTTCAGAAATATGGAGAAGCTGATGATAGACATGGGTAGCAGCCATAAAGATCCCGGCAACTACCTTAGAACTCGATAAAGAAAACTTCATCAAATTAGTGGAGTTGAGCTTAGAGGGTTCTGTGAAGATCGGATGGGATAATACCCCAGCTGATACTAAAGCCAGTATCCTTGCCGGAGATTCCAATAGTGCAATAGCAGATCGGCTAGGAAGGCTTTTCAAGATTCACTTCATCGGAGATGGATACTTCGAAGGAAGTAGAACAGAGAAGGCTAGAGAATATGCACAAGCTCTTTTCAGCCTTGAGTTAAGAAGTATTTGCGCAGTAGATGAATATATCTATTGGTTTCGTAAGTATTTCTTTCAGAGTGGAGTAGCAGTAGATGTTGCAGCTCCAATGTTCTTTGCAAAAATCTGCAGTCCATGGAGGGAAATGTTGATCCAATCATACAAAGTACCTGAGGGACAGATGGATTCAGTAGCATGGAGAATGTCTTTCCTCAAAGACAAGCTGAAGGATTGGTGTTATCAAGCATCTATCCAGAAAAACATGAAACGACTGAGAGGTACTATTAAACGAACCCCTCTCTGTTGTGATAATAATGATTTTCCTACTGTTATAGGAGAATCAGGTGAGACAAGGAAAAGGAGGAAACACAGGAGTGATCTATACTCCAGGAATTCCAGAAGAACTCCTTTTAGGCAACGATCATGGTGATCCAAAACCAAAGCCAGAACATACAAATCTGGGCAACGGAGCGGACCAACTAGGGCTTCATCCAAGGATCTAGACGAACAGATGCAAGATCCACAGGAAGAACCCCTACCAGAAGAACTTTCAGACGGGCCCATACCCGGACTAATGAAAGTTTCAAGGATTGCAACTGCTGGACATGTGGAGCACGAGGACATATCGCTCCAGACTGCCCGCAGAAACGTGGTGAAATTAGAAAATTCGAAGCCACGGATGACATATTAGACGCAGTCTACTATGGTGAATTGGTGCCGATATACCAATTCGAGGATCTTCCTTCGGACGAAAGCGTCTATGAAGAGGAGATAGAGACTGATTCGGATGGATCTTCAACCGAGTCAGAGTAATTACAACGAGGAAGATAGGCTTCAGACCTCTGAAAGCCTGTCAGGATTCTTTTCCAGAATGACGGTGTCAAACAAAACCATGGAAAGAATCATGCGTCAAGATTCCAACCTCAGTCCATATGATGGATTCAGAATTGGAGGAATAAGTAAAGTCCTCAACCAGATAGGACTAAACCAAAGGAAACATCACATAATCTACAAAGTAAGTTCAGGTGAGTTTGCTATTCCCATGGAATTTACTGGTAATGTGATGGAATGCAGCTAATTCCTAAAGAAGAAATTCTTGAAGAATTAAGTAGGCTTAGAGAAGAGATTGCAGTTACTATGAAATGGATCCACATAGGAACTATTGAAGTAGTAATAAAAGCAACTTTTAAGGAAGGAATTGATTCAAAAATACATTTATCAATAATGGATAGAAGAATCAATAACTTAAGAGATGGTTGTCTTGGGACACTGATAGGTAATTTGTATGCAGGAAAATTGATGTTTGATATTCATCCTAGGATTGCATACAACCTAGCGGACCAAGATTTCAGTAGAGTCTTAACCCTTCATCAGGATTTTAAAAGAAAAGATCTTATGAAAGAAGGAAATATACCATATTCTATAACTTATAGAATTGCTTATGCCCTTTCCAACACTCATCATTCGGATTTATTCCTTAGGAAAGAGTATATTGAGATTCCTAGAATTTTCAAGGAATTTGCTAAGGTAATGGCACCAGATCCAATTAGGATACCTAGAATAGGTGGTGTCGATATCGTTATAAAAGATCACCCAGTCTTAGACGAACAATGAGTTCTATGATTGAGTATGGTAGCAGGATGTCCTTTTCGGAAGATAGGATAACAGGCTACAAAGGAAAAGAGAAAGACTTAGCAAGAGTCTTGACTCCTCAAGAGATTAGGGTAGATAACGTAAAACTTAAATGCCCTGAAGGATGGAAAGAAATACAAGTTATATTTGACATCACTAAGAATGAAAACCTTTTTCCTTGTGATGACTTATATCATTTGCAGCAACCTGTTGTTGGTAGCTATGAAGGCATGTTAGAAATAGCAGGCCATGAATTTCTAGTTGCAGGACGAGAAAATGGGTGTATGACTTTGGGGTTAAGCTTCCTCGAAGATCATAAACCATGGGGAAGAAAAGGTAACGGTATGGAGTTCAGTCTTGATGGTGTGACCATAAGGATTGAATGACAAGCCCCTTTTCGATATACATATCTGTTGGTATGCTATATGATCAATATAAGACAGAATATTTTGCAGCTTATATTGACTCAGGATCAGGAATTTGCACAGCAAAGCCTGGAGTTTTCCCTAAGGAAGCAAGGGAAACCTTACCTGTTATTGCAGGAATGGATTTTTCACAAAAAATCCTGATACTCAATACAGGAATTCGAGAGGCAAAAATCATGATCGGGGGAGCATTTGGAACGCCTCTGGTTCAGGGGTAAAAACACCTCCCATTTACTTTCATGATACAGGTGCTGATATCTTACTGGGTAATAATTTTATTCAAACATTTGCAAGATATATGCAGGATAATCAGAGAAATCTGTTAATCTTTACTACTAACTGTGGTAATGAGATACAGGTTTTGCGAAGAGAAAAGGCATTTAACAGGATAATGCCTATAAATTTCGCAGCAAGCGTGGTGATTTCGATGCCAAATTGACTAATCCAAAAATGCAGGATAAAAGGAAATTTGGGAAAGTTCTTTTGTCTTTCAGGCAACAGGGACTCATCGATACTGATAGTTTCCACGAGGAATCTGAGGAAGAACTTAAGAACCTCAAGGAAGCAATATAGGAGTTAAAGACCCTGGACATAAGCGAGGAAAGTATACTTTCTCTCGAAAATGTCAAAAGACTCATCCAGAGAAATTTCAGTGAGAATCCTCTGGCATGGTGGGATAGGAACAAGATCGAAGCTACTCTCAAAATCAAAGAGGAATGCAAATATGAGTATGTTCGATACAAGTCTATCCAGATGAACATGGAGGACAAGAAGGATATGCAGATCATTATCAAGGAGCATATCAGCCTTGGACTCATTGAGCCTGGAATCTCTGCCTACAGTAGCCCTGGATTTCTGGTAAGAAACCATGGCGAGATAAAGCGAGGTAAACCCAGGTTGGTAATTAACTATCAAGGTATTAATAAAATACTTGAATTTGATGGTTATTACATCCCGAGTAGAGAGCACTTAATTGATTGCATTAAAGGTGCAAAAGTATTTTCTAAATTTGATTGCAAATCTGGTTTTTATCAGATTAAAATGGAGAGTGAATCAAAGAAGTTTACTGCATTCTCCACACCACAGGGTCAATATATCTGGAATGTATTACCAATGGGTTTAGCTAATGCACCCCAGATATTTCAAAGGAAAATGGATAATCTCTTTAAAGATTATTTTGAGTTCATGTTTGTCTACATTGACGACATCCTGATTGCATCTAAAAAATATGAAAGATCATATTAAACATTTAGAAATATTTTCTGATGCATGTCATAAAGAGGGTTTAGTACTTTCTGAAAGAAAGCTACTATAGCGGTCAATAAGATTGAATTTTTAGAATTCTTATTGACGAAGCAGTATTGAGTTGCAGGAGGAGCATATTGTGGAGAAAATCCACAATTTCCCAGATGTACTCAAAAAATAAGAAGCAATTACAAGCTTCTTAGGAGTAGTGAATTTTGCAGGTATCTTCATAAAGGACCTTGCAAAAATACAGAAAGGATTTTCGGCCACTTTTGAAAGAAACAGAAAGTGCAAAGTGGAAATGGGAGAAATCCACACACAAAAGGTTCGTGAGCTAAAGCAGGTTTGCAATAATATGCCAAAGCTTGCAATACCGCAGGACGAGGATGAATTGGTAGTCTACACAGACGCCAATGATTACAGATGAGCAGCAGTGCTCATGAAAAATACTACTACAGGGGAAGAACCTTGTAGATACACAGGAGGTTGTTCACTGAACAACAAGCCCAAGTGTGGCACATCAATGAAAGGAATTCTTTGCAGTTTGGAAGGCTTTTAAGAAATGGTTCTCACTTGCTAAAGAATTTACATTGAAAGTTGATAATACTAACGTTAAAGCTTTCCTGAAAAATAAACTGGAATCCCAAAATTGAGAAAGCTCGTATTATCATATGGCAAGCTGAATGCCAATATTATTGTATAATATATTGTCGTTATTAAATCTCATGAAAATGTTCTTGCAGATTTCTTGACAAGAGATGGAGGGATCTGAAGCAAACTCCGTCATGCTGAGACTCAGGCACCTCAGAGAACCTCGAGAGCTAGACCGAGAATTTTGACGGCTAGCGGTAACGCCCAAGTAGCCGAACAAGTCCAACGAGCTGATCTGGAAAGTCCAGACAAATATCAGGATCCTTGGTAGCTTCAACGGCGCTATGACGCTCTACAAAACCAATTCGAAAGGCATCGCCCTTCGGTGATGACTCGCGAGTTGAGAGAGCAGGGCTCTAAACCTGCACTTAGAGTATAGGACTCTAAACCGCAGGGCATATTCAAGTACTGCTTGCACAAGGCCATCATCAGATTCTGGTGAAACGGCAACAGAACGAGTCACAAGGAGTGAAAACCTCTGATGATTCGAGTCAACCAACACCTCTGGGGTTAAAAGAGGAGAGATTAGTCTTAGGCCAATGACAGGCACTTCTAAGACTAATACTAATGAATTATCTTCTTCATCTTCTTCTGCTGGCAGGTATATCAAAGGATGTGGGAAAAATTAATTTCCCGCAAATGTCAACCCAAGCAAGACCATTATCGAGACCACTGGAAAATATAATAGGGTCTGGATGATGGAAGGATCAAAACCTGAAGAGTTCGAGAATGGTATGAGTTTGGAGCTCTGGCTTCAGTTCATACTATGTCACCAAGTTTTCCGGAAATCTCCAAAATTACCGAATGGATTAGTGGGGCGGTTTATGATTCGTGGCAAAACAATCCCCACTTAAAGCGAGGAGATATCCTGGAGCTAAAATTCATTTCAGCAGCTCCAGAGATGGCAGGAAAAGGGTCTCATCCAGCGTTTCATTTCATCAAACTACAGAGACCAGACATGGTGGCTTTTAACAGAATCAAAGTTACCACAGAAGCAGCTCCGCTGGTGTCGGCTATTAGTGAAGACGATATTTCCACCAGAAGAGCTTGGGGTCTATGGGTCTGTCTCACCGAGATGGACAAAGTCAAGTATCCATTCAAGATCTTCTCAAACAATGTGAATGGATCATTCCTATAAATTCCATGACGGGAAAAGCAACTGAGTTTGCAGAAAGCATGTTCGAAAAGAAACGAATGCCTATATGGGAGAACAAGCTGCCTGCAACCGAGTCCACAAGGATGAAGGCATGCAACATATTGCATGTTGGGCAATGGCATAACCATGTATGCCCTTGCTGCGAGAAACAGGAAAAACCACTGTTCGGCACAAAGATACGGGTGACCCAAAAGAAACCCGAACCAAACCCGGACAAAGGTAAAAAGATTTTTACAAGAACAAGTAAAATCGAAGGATGTAAAAATTCAAAAAGGAGACTGTCGCAGAAAACCGACAAAAGCCAACAGTCAGAACCAGCTAGCAATTGAGTGGCGACAAGCCATTATGGAATACAGCTGGAAAGGACATGAGACAATAATGACGTCATCCAGATGACGAACGCAAGGACGTCATCAAACAAGTTGAAGTCTGCATTTGAAGTCCGCGGATGGCTATAAATAAGGAAGCAGCGAAGCCAGAAAGGGATCATCCAAATATTTTCCCCTACTCTTCCCAAAGCAAAAAATTCCAAGTGTCTATCTTTGTAATTTTTCAAGTTCTTAGTTTATGGGGGTCCCCAAAGAGTCTAGCCCTCTACCATTATGTAGAGCTAAAATATGTTGTCTCCCTCCAAGGGAGAAATAATATTATATTAATATTTTCGTTATATCTTCAATAAAGAAAATCCTCCCGATTTGCTCACCCAAAGTTTATTTAAGTTTCTGTTCGAAGTATCTCTACGCCCTATAGGTAAGAAACGAAAATAGGTCTGCTGTTTGTTACTGAAGGAACCAAGTCCTGCGAACCATCATTACTGCGGTTGTGTGGTTGGAAGAAGTCCGTAAAACCGGGACTTGGGGATACCCGGAAGCAAGTGCGGTTCGAACCTTAAGGTATGACTTTAAACGGAAGCTTTTGATAAAATAGGAAGCATGTTGGCTCAAATTGTAGCATTATTATGACTAAATATTGTTTTTTTAGAGGGCAAAATGACCATAGAATTAACTGAAGAATAGGACTAAAGCATTTATGGAAAGTATCAGGATGAAATCTAATATCGCCAAAGTTAAAGGATCAATTGTAATATTGGACATAGTTAGAGGACGGAAAGAATTCTTACCCTTTAACTATTATGTTTGTTTTCGTCTAATAAATAAGTTCTTCTTAGTTAAAATTCAGTGAATCTTTTATATTAACAATATATAAAAATATATCCTCCACTGACTTATACTCACCTGCAAGTCAATATGACTAAACTACCTTTAAATGGTAAATGCCATACCTCCTCATATGCATTAACCCATAAAGACTAATGAGTAATATTATTTGGTTTAATAAAAATACTTATTTGACATGCTAAATTAATATTAAGTCAAATCTATGGTAAATATTAGATTTTTTTTTCGACTTTTTGTTAATATCAGCAAATGTTTATATAATAATTAGCACAAATATTTATTTAGACGAAATCAAATTTAAAAAAATGCCCAGAATAATCCCTCAAAACAACTAGAGGTTACATAAATTATATTAAATTTTAGAAAGAAAGGAATATAGCTATCCCTTCATTTATTTGTGCTCTATTCTCTCAAAGTCTGTGCAAGGACTGAAACATATAAAATTATCT